>JAYKKM010000318.1:57500-284481 GCA_035772405.1 Chrysogorgia sp. JL179-B06
GTTTGGGGGTGCATTTGGTGTTTCCGGGGTTATTTGGGGGGTGCATTCGGGGTGTTCGTAAGGAGATGGGGCGCTTGGGGTGTTTGGGGGTGCATTTGGTGTTTCCGGGGTACTTGGGGGGTGCATTCGGGGTATTCGTAAGGAGATGGGGCGCTTGGGGTGTTTCGGGGGTGTATTTGGTGTTTCCGGGGTATTTGGGGGTGCATTCGGGGTGTTCGTAAGGAGATGGGGCGCTTGGGGTGTTTGGGGGTGCATTTGGTGTTTCCGGGGTATTTGGGGGGTGCATTCGGGGTGTTCGTAAGGAGATGGGGCGTTTGGGGTGTTTCGGGGGTGTATTTGGTGTTTCCGGGGCATTTGGGGGTGCATTCAGGGTGTTCGTAAGGAGATGGGGCGCTTGGGGTGTTTGGGGGTGCATTTGGTGTTTCTATTCTATTAAACGAATTAGAAATTCCTTCAGTGAACCTGGAAAATTACGGGTGTCCAAAAGCCGAAGCATTATTTGATGCATTGGTATGGCTGGAGCCGTGTGGAAATCACACTGAGCCTAACGCATACCATCACTGCGCCAAAGTTGAAGTGGAGGCTTTCAGACACTGGTTAATAAATCAGGTTCACTGAAGGAATTCCTAATCGCTTTAATAGATTGCACTCGTTGTACCTCCCTTGTGCAGGAAAAAAGAAGAAAAAAACGGTTCTTTTAAGAACCACCAATTTACTCCAAAAGAAAACAGCGAATCGTTCGATTCTCCCTAATTGTATAGAGAGAGCTTCACAGTCACATCAATCAACCGATCAAATAAATGCTTAAAAGCATGATCAAGTACATACACATACACACACACACACACACACACACACACACACACATATATATATATATATATATATATATATATATATATTATATATATATATATATATATATATATATATATATATATATATATATATATATATATATATATATATATATATATATATATATATATATATATATATATATATATATATATATATATAGCCGTACATAGTGGGTCCCAAGTCCACAGTTACCATAAAGCCATATGGTGATAGCCGGTAGGGCACATTGTATACTTTCATGTATATATTACGCTCACCGCTCATGTGGTTTGAGCACTCTCATGGATTGGGCGGAGAGTCTCTCTCAATGAGACGTTTACTGTTTGCGTTATGCATTGCTCACTGCTCGCAGTTTGAGCACTCTGGTGACTCCACAATGCAATCCAACAATGTGTAGCCGTACATAGTGTGTCCCAAGTCCACAGTTACCATAAAGCCATATGGTGATAGCCGGAAGGGCACATTGTATACTTTCATGTATATATTACGCTCACCGCTCATGTGGTTTGAGCACTCTCATGGATTGGGCGGAGAGTCTCTCTCAATGAGACGTTTACTGTTTGCGTTATGCATTGCTCACTGCTCGCAGTTTGAGCACTCTGGTGACTCCACAATGCAATCCAACAATGTGTAGCCGTACATAGTGGGTCCCAAGTCCACAGTTACCATAAAGCCATATGGTGATAGCCGGTAGGGCACATTGTATACTTTCATGTATATATATATATATATATATATATATATAAATATATATATATATATATATATATATATATATATATATATATATATATATAATATTAAAAACATGAAACAAATTAGGCATTTTAGATATCGGTTCACTTAAAAACACCCTGTCTTTTTGACATGAAAAGATTAATGATAACGACAGTCTCACCGACACAAGATAATAGCGATCTTAAGATCTACGATTGCAACAAAGGAAATGCTACGAAAGAAATATAAATTTTGGTATTTGAACGAAACATTTATCGGTCTCTAACGATTCTTTGCATCTCCTTCAAAATGTATGCATGCTTTGATTAATGATCAGCGCGTCTGCCGTGATTCTATTATCTCGTACTTGCGAACGATATTGATTATTCATAAAGCCCGACTTTCGAGGGATCTATCTGCCATAGTTTAAGATCAAAATGGTTTTCCAACAAAGTTTTATCCATTTTGTCCGCATCGGATAAGGATTTCCCTAGTTTTTTTGTTTTTTCCCTTCATTTCTTATCTATTTAGTATTCAAGGGCACTAGCCTATATAATGACCGCGATACATCAAAGAAAACCGACTCGATATTAAACTATACGGACTCTTAATGACCCCCACCCGCTTTTGACTCGTGATCGTTCTAATAACCGAATCTAAGCGATCACGCTTCACAGAGATTATCGTAAATCGACGAATTTGTTATGGTTCATATAGGATTCATTTCAGCATAAAATGTTAAAGATTTACTGAGCGCGTACCCGCTCATGAACATCTTTTCTTGTTAGTTTTAGCTTGTCTTTTTATACAATGCTTTCGCCGCGCGAAAAATTTTTTCGTTATCGCTGAAGCTAGCTTACTGTTTCGGGTCGTAGTATTTTTCTATCATTTGAACAATTACATTGCGTTCACCGCAACACGTGCAAAAACACCGTATCCGTTTAAAAACATCTCCAAAATTTATCCTAGGCGTGTAGGTTTTCCAGAGCATTGGCCCATCCTGTCATGTCAAACTGTGGGTAACAATTAATTAGTTGAGGTGTCACATGGCTAGGTGTCTTAAAGGGTCGAATTGCAAAACCCGAACATATATCTGTCATAATGCGTTTTGATGCGATATACGTAAAGATGTTCTGCCTGGTATCCTGTATTTTGGTCATAACCTGTACTACAATTGCATGTCCTAACGAATGTTTCTGCTCGCAAAAGAGAAAAGTGGTGAACTGCGCCAACAGTCACCGAGCAGTTATACCGTACAACCTTGTCGTCGTCGCGGCGCTTATGGGGTATCTCTGTCACGCAAAGAAAGAGCGAGTTATTACAATTGATGCGATAGAACTTGAAAATTTGACGGATGTTAGCTCCGACGAGGAAATAACTCTATTTGTGAATAAGGATAACAATTATAGCAGTCTGAATTCACTTGTTACTGTCGGTATTATATTTTTTATATTAAAAATGTTACACTGTAGGGTTCCTTTTTTCGTGTTCGTTGGCCTAATTGTTGTCTAAAGTAGTCCTTTTATGTCTTCGGTCGCCCATCCTTTGTATCGAATGTTTTTCAAAATACGTATGGGTGAGACCCCTGAAAAACAAAACAGAATATGTTGTTACGCGACTGGACGAAGGACGCGTGCCAAAATATCTTCATACTGATCACGGAACAGAGTATTTAAGCACGTCGTTTCGAAATCTTATGCGCCAATTGAATTCAACATATACTTTTTTCACGGCAAACACTGATATGAAAGCGAACATAGCCGAGAGATTTATCAGAACGTTGAAACAAAAAGATTCACCGCTATTTTACGGTGCGCACTAGATAGTATTCGTCAAAACGATGTTGAGCCCGCAAACACCACTAACCATCGGTAACATGTTCGTCGTAAAACATTCGCAAAACGCTCGTTAATCAACCAACATTATTTCAAAATATGTAAATATTTAGTATATTTATACGCGCACGTGGAGAAGAGCGTTCATGCAGATGAATACATAATAAACTTTCAATCCTGGACCAGTAAATTCGATTTTGTGACCGATAGTCACAACATATTTCCAAAAGGCAAATGACGTTATTCGGGATTTCGAAATAACAATCGCAACAACGTATGCTGCGAAGTATACTTGTGGACTATATATGTGGACTGACAAAATACATTTGTCGACTGAAACTATTAAGCATTTCTGCATTTGCTATAGAACATTCGTAAAGTCACTTACTTAGTCATAGATGCTTTTAAATAAGTGATAATACGTGTTGTGCTGTGTAGGCAGTGTAGAAATACAAATCAAATATCAGAAAAGGTTTATGCACTGCCGAAATAACTTGTAACTTTCGAGCGGCGAAGGCCCTTCGTCAGAGAGCCACGTAAAATGAAATAATCACTCAGTTCATAATATTTCACTTTACAGAAGGGGCGCTCGAAACGTTAGAATTTCATAGACTTGATCCAAATCTGCCTCTTGAAACACCAAGCTAGTTTTAGTGGAGGAATTGTGACACTAAAACGAGATAAGCCATAATACGGCCAAAATTATTAGGGTTCATCAACACAGGTTCAATCGAACGCTGAATAGCGTGAAGGGAGCGTGATGACCGTATAAACTCCCTCCTACGAACGGGCCAAAAGGCCTTATCGGGCCAAAGAAGGCCAGATAGGGCCTAAACGGACCTAATACACAGACAGAGCGCCGTCTAAGTATACGATGGGGGTCCCAAAGGTACACGAGACTAGGGTTAGGGATCGTAAAGGTGAAAGAGGCTTACTTCCGTCCCTCAGAAACACCAAATGCACCCCCAAACACCCCAAGCGCCCCATCTCCTTACGAACACCCTGAATGCACCCCCAAATGCCCCGGAAACACCAAATACACCCCCGAAACACCCCATCTCCTTACGAACACCCCGAATGCACCCCCCAAATACCCCGGAAACACCAAATGCACCCCCAAACACCCCATCTCCTTACGAACACCCCGAATGCACCCCCAAATACCCCGGAAACACCAAATACACCCCCGAAACACCCCAAGCGCCCCATCTCCTTACGAATACCCCGAATGCACCCCCCAAGTACCCCGGAAACACCAAATGCACCCCCAAACACCCCAAGCGCCCCATCTCCTTACGAACACCCCGAATGCACCCCCCAAATACCCCGGAAACACCAAATGCACCCCCAAACACCCCAAGCAATTGGTAAATTCAGTTCCTTTATCGGTATGAAGTTTCTCGGGACGTCTGCCTTTCTTACATATCTTCTTAAAGGCTTTAATCAGATTTTCTCCGGATATATTCAAAATAAATGTGAGTTGTGACACTAACGACCTCTTAATGACCGTTTCTTTGTCTGTAACATGTGCTCTTAGTCAAAATTATTCAAATGTATCAGTCTTAGCAACCTAACAAAATGCATGACAACATTAGTGAAGTCAGTCACATAAACCAAACCGATATATAGTTAACCGTGTTAAACATTTGTTTCGATTGCATCTACCGTAGATAAGCAATTTTGATAAAGTTTTATTTAGCTTACAGGCAAATCAATACGTTTGAAATCGTTTGTCGTTCTTCGAATAGCTTGCCGAAGCCTATCTCTTTATCCAAGGAATCGCTTACTTTATACACTAGAGGCATGATGAACTTTGTAAAGTTCTTCTGGGTAATCACCACAATAGCTATTATAATATTCATATGTTAAATAATTATTACGCCTGTATCTAGATAAGTCAATCCATCTAAAATCGGTGATCGTTCTTCTTACAATTTCTTTGATCGTTTCTTCGTTACATGATTCGCTTATATACTTAAGAATTAAAGGTAAATAGGCAATAATACGGTCAAAGTTATTGACATTCATCTCTTGCTAAATCATATTCAGATTATTCGGCAGAATTGATCTTTTAAGTTATCGTACAGTCCACGCTGTTTCGTAACATGGTTTGGGTTCATATCTTCGTAGATTTGTTGAAGTACTAAAGGATATTTGAACGTAAAAGGCTATCGTATAAACATCTGTTGGTTAAGACACGCGCTAGTATGAAAGTATAAAATGTTTCTTCAGCATCTCGTTAGTTCATTCTAAATTATAGTATTTAGCCAAGATTGATTGTGCGCATGCGCTGCTTTCGGATTGCCTACTGTCCCACATTCACACTGCCGTAGCGAGGCGAAGTGTATAGATGCAAAGGCGTTTCTTATATTATTAAAAGCAATAAGAGCTACCTTTTGATAATGACGTAATGCCTTCGGAAATCAAGTTCGGAAGGAGTCGGCGGCTAATCGGAATTGCCTAAATGACGTAATGAATCGGTTGGGGTTTAAAAGGATAATGACAGGTCCTACAGGTACACGAGCCGAGCTAGGGTTAGGGATCCTGAAGGTTTAATGACGTATCTGAATAAATAATTAGGGTTAAGGCTCCCCCTGGAAGACGAGAAGTCATGACGTAATGAGACTAGGGTTAGAGGGTCCTAAAGGAGCCTGAGAACGATGACGTAATCTGAATACTAATGATTAGGGTTCGAGGGTCCCAAAGGAGCCTGAGAATGAATAATTAAAAATTGAATATTTAATGAGGCGGCATCCCTTTGGTCTCTATATGGGGGGGTATCACTACTGATACCTCAATCACACCTCTTCATTCCGTATTATGCATAAGAAAAACGCTACCGAACTTAGTAAACACATTTGGACACTAAAAGAAACTAACACCCCTTATACTATTAACTGGAAAATCCTAAAACAATGCCAACCCGACTCTAACAAGTCAAAACGATGTAATTTATGCCTACATGAAAAATTTGTAATTATATATCACCCCGAACTAAGCTCTCTTAACAAACGAAACGAAATGATATCCACCTGTCGTCATCGAAAGAAATATCTGTTATGTAGACATGCGTTATGTAAATTTCCCACCTAATCCCTATGTAATTGTAACACTATCCCTATTTGACGCATGCATCTCATATTATATTCTACTGCACTGTAAGCTATATATCATTCACCTGATGAGTGTGGCAAGCTTCGGATTGTCATACGAAACAAGCTTGTTGTGAATAAACTTCAATGAAGTAATCAGTGTTTTCACTTTGTTTGTTATATATATATATATATATATATATATATATATATAAAATCTTAGAAAATGTTCGCTACTACTCCGAGTTTCACGCCGAGTGACGATCTTCAGGCAACTGAGATTGGATCCCGATTAACTATTCTTATATACTGTCCGGAACGTCATTAACAAAATAGAGTGATGACGCAATCATCTTTTCTTCACGGAGATTAACTTATTTGCATAGAATTTGTTTTGGTGGCGGCATTTCGAAATTATTTCAGACCTTTTGTTCAACAGAGTTCCTTTGTCGGCTTTGATAATGGCGAGCTTCTCTTCCAAACAAAGATTGCATCTTTTTCCTCCGCTGCGGTATGCGGTCGCGCGCTTTAGGATTGACCAATTTAAAACAAAGTTTCGGCCTTTCCTCTTCAAGTCCCATATATGTTTAGATAACTCGGTTTCGTTAGCATATCTGATCTCTCATCGCGAAAAGATTTCTGGTGGTTTCGGTATCTCTGCTTGAACTCACGTGCCGTCATTCCAATGTATTCCTTTGTTTCTGTCCTGTCCGTCGTAGTAACTTTTGCTTTGTAAATTATGCTTGAAGTTAAGCAATTTCCAGGGAGCGGGCAGTCGCTCTTGGTTCTGCAGTTGCACTTGTTTTCCTTGGTGGTTTTTTTCTGCTGTTGTTTTGAGAGAACGCGGGTGTTGTGATTCATGATGACGCTCTTCATATTCTCCATACAACTGTAGCTGACCTTAATCGTGTTTCTGTTAAAAATTTTGTGTAGTTGGGAAATGCTATCTACGAGGTTTAGAAAGTTACGTCCTATGTTTGTTTTGACTGATTTGCTAAACGGTATCAGATCCTTTCTTGCTCTTTCGACCAGCCTGGCAGACGAGCTCTTACATTGTATTCCTAATTTCTTCTCGAGGGCATTCAAAATGAATAACCCAATCAGCTCACACACCTCCGCGCCGTCATAACTGCCCATGGTCACGTCAAAGGTGCTGGAGCTATTTCGTTTGACCCCACGCACGTGCCCTATAATTCTATGTGCTCTTCTGGAATGGTGATCTGTTGTGGCTTTGTCCAAAAGATCCTCGGTGATTGACGGATAAAAATCTACGATGTCAAAAGATGTGAAGGTGTGCATGCTCTTGTTTTCTATGCTCTTAAACCATTGGATTACTGACGCTGAACTTCGCCATTGGTTAACACTGGTGTTTGATCGGATGATGCTGTTTATGACTTGGTCTAGGATTACCTTGCTGACTTTTCCTAACTCAATCATCACGTTGGATGATTCTCGAAGTTTTCCTTGTGATCTTTAAGGATTAGGAATGCTTGCTTCTTGGCCATGATTTCAATTCTGTCGCTTATGTCGAGCTTCGTTGCAATTTCTTTCATTTCCTAGTTGGTGTTGTCTACGGTTTTCTCTTCTCCGAGTTTATAATTCTTTGTAATGTTCTCTGTCAAATTAGTTGGTTGTATCTTTCGGGTTTTACCTCTATTGTATATTTTTTCGAGTTCAATCCGAATTTATTCTTGCTGTTGGAATTGTTGTCTCCGTGAAGAAGGAAGTGGGCCTTCCATTGTTGGAAATCAGACTATTTAGAGCCTGTGCTCGTTCCAACACTTCACAAAAGAAAAGGTTTTATTCACAAAAGATGTCTCACAGTTCGCTCGCTCGCCGATCACAATAACAAGTCTCTCATATTACAGCCTCGTTCCCAGGGCCCAAACTCTCTGTAACTTTTGACACAGTTTTCTACACACTCCCTTATGCAGGAGACGAATATATAGATGTCAAACTAGTCTTTAACAATAAGTATAAACGTAACGAATTGCATATATAATATATATATGCACAACTATGGAAGTTTAAAGTGTTAGCTTGTAAAGCTCTCTAATTGTTGCTGAATGTTCGAATCAATTAAATGTTATAGTACAGACATCATCTGTCCGATCTAGAGTTGTGTCTCATCTCATGATTCTGTTCGATTTAGTCCGTATCTTGGTCCAACATGGAAGCTGCTATGCGGTCTCTGGCTTCAATCGCTGCTGTTCGTCTTGGGGCAAATTCTCGGGCTTCGACATTAAGAGCAGTGGTCGGCTCCTTTTCTCGTCTGTCGCAGGTCAACTCTAAAGGGTATAGGTGTTGTATTGGCCGTTCCAGAACCGAGGTTCCCGCTCTCAATTTGGCCGCTCTGACCACACCGTCTCGTCCTTGGATCAGGTTGTCTACCACTCCTATTTTCCATTTTCCACGATTCTTTTGGTCGCTCTTTATTATCACCACTTCCCCTACTTTGATATCTGCTTGCTTGCCACCATGTTTCAAACGATGTCCCTCTCTCAGTCCCCTCAGGTACGCTTGTCCACCGCTTCCAGACTGCTTCCTTGCATCGTCTGAGGTATTTTGCTCGCTTTCTCATATCTCCGTCCTCCAGGTGGTATGGCTCTAATTCTGGGAGTAGGTTTGGTTGATCGAAGAGGAACGTGTTTGGGTAAGAACTGGGAATTGTATGTCTTCTTCGATATAACTTAGGGGACGGTTATTTAAGGCCACCTCTACGTCCATCACAACTTCCTGGAGCTCCTTCCAGGATAGAAAGCCATCTCCGATGGTTTTGTACAAGGCTCTTTTAAATAATCCCACCATGCGCTCAAATTGTCCTCCCCACCAAGGGGCACGGCTGAGATTGAACTGCCATTTTATACCTCGATGGGCTAGGAAATTGTTCACCCGTTCGTCTTTCATCACCGTCTTGATCCACTTCGCAGCTCCAACGAAGGTTCCCCCGTTGTCAGAATAAATTTTGACAGGTCTGCTACGTCGCGCGATCAATCTTTTGAGGCAGCTGATAAACTCCGTCATCTCCATGTTCGGCAGTAACTCAAGGTACAGGCCTCGGGTGACGCTGCAGGTGAACAACACTAGGTAAGCTTTTCCTTCTACTTTCTTCCCTTTCTGGTACTTCAGGGGTCCCGCGTAGTCGACTCCAACAACTTTAAATGGTGCGCTCTCAACCGTTCGATCTAGTGGCAGGTTTCCGGGCGGTGGGCTTTGTAGCGCTTTGACTTGGAATCTTTTGCATCCATAACAGGATCTTATTAATTTTTTGGTCAACCTCCTCAGCCGCGGTACCCAGTAACGATCGCGTACTTTTGCCATAGTCAATCCAACTCCCCCATGCAGTGTTTCTTCATGGGCTTGTTGGACCAACTTTTTGGTGAATGTTGAAGAGTCAGGAAGGTAGATTGGATAAATTCCTTGTATTCTTCCACGACATTCCAACAAACCATCTTGATTGCGCTGGAGGTTGAGTTGTAGCCGGTCTTCTTCATACTGCTCTCTCCTTTTTCCTTCGTCTTGCGTTCGACGTTCCCAGAACCGTCTTTGTGCTTCTAACTCTTCTGTCTCTAAAGGATTTTTCTTCCTCTCTTCGCGCTGTACTCTGGTGTTGGATATGAACCTTGTTATCCACGCACATATTCTCAAAGCTCTCCAGAAGTCCCACTTGTCCATAAGATAGTCAAAGTCCTCTGTCACCATGCCAAACAGAGTCTTGGTCGCTTTCGTTTCGGCCAAGGTCGCTTCGTTGGCAGATGTGACTATATCTGGTGGCCAGTTTTCTTGGGTTTCTAACCAGTTCGGGCCTTGCCACCGCGATTCGTTGTTGCCACCGAGACTTCCTCCTCTACTTGCCAGGTCTGCGGGGTTGTCTTTCGTTCCGACATGGCGCCAAGTGGTTTGTCCGCGCTCTTGAATCTTGCGGACCCTGTTGCGACCAGCCCCTTGCTAGATTCCGAATGTTGCTTCACCACGGCGTATACCACTGCTGCTACGCCTTTGGCACTGGCATCTCCAAAGGCGTGTAAGACGATCACGCTGATTTTCTCTTGACGTTTGGGGATAGATCTGGGCACAGCGACCTGGTTTGGCAACGACTTTTCCCATCGTTTCCACTGCTTGGTCAGCTCGTTGGACAGTTTGGCGTCCCAGCCACGTTTCTCATCGCAGGCGTTGCGATAGAGGACTTTTCCACTGAGAGTGACAGGTGACACGATTCCGAGTGGATCATAAACTCGGGCCACCTTTTGTAGAATTCCCCTCCTTGTTGAATCGGCTGTTTCACTTGGAAAACTTATCGCAATGGTGTCTTCCCGTTTATTCCACACGAGACCCAACAGGCTGCTTTCACCAGAGAATGTTCCGAGTTGCTGCTTCGCGTAACTTCTCCCTTCTTCGTTAACCTCTTCAGCGGTCTGCTCCAATTCTCTAACGTTTGACCCCCACTTATGTAGTTCAAACTTCGCTTTCTCGAAGATCTCGATCGCAGATTTCTTCACTTCGTTAGCCTCTTCGACTGTGGGTCCCCCAGTTACAAGATCATCCACCTACATGCTTCTCTCGATTTCGGCAACAGCTCCCGGCTGCTCTGAACGGCATTTCTCCAGGTGTTGTTGGATTACTCCTCCCAAGAGAAAGGGTGAAGGAGCGAGGCCAAACAGGGCTCTAGTGAATCTCATGGTTTCAACGGTTTTGGACTGCAGATCAGCGAACCAGTGGAAGCGAAGGGCGTCTCGGTCCTCCTTTCTGATTCTTACTTGAAGAAAGGCTTGTTTAAGGACGCCTGTTACCGCAACTGGGTGGAAGCGGCCACGAACTAGAACCTTCCAGATGTGGTTTTGGAGAGGAGGCCCCACCTCCAGGCATTCGTTTAGCGAGGGTGCTTGCTGATGTTCTCTAGCAGAAGCGTCATATACGATCCGCAGTTTGGTAGTTGCCGCTGATTCGCGGACCACTGCTTTATGCGGGAGATAGAATTCCACACCGACCGCTGGCTCCGTCACACGTTCCACCACACCCTTTTCTAATTGGTCACGGATGATCGCGTCGTAACTGTTTAGCAGGTTGGACTTTTCGAGCTTGTGCTCCAGGGTGTTGAGTCTTCGGAGGCTTCCTTTCTCGTTGCTAGGGAGCGGTGGATGGCCTCCCTTCCACGGAAGACCTGTCTCGTACCAACCTTCGTCATCATGCTTTAACTGCTCGCGGAATTCGGCGTAAACAGTTTCCTGGTCTCCAGTAGGCGAGTCTTCCAGCCCCATCACGTCTAGCCGACACAGTTCATCATAATCGGTGGCTGAAGTCTGCGTCAGGAATATCTTTCCAACGTCTACCTCTTTGGCGCCTGATGTCATGATCGTCCAACCGAATCTGGTTTTCTCTGCCACTGGCTCACCCGTGCGACCCACTTTCTGGTTGCTTCCGATCTTGATTTTGGTGTACTCGCTTGCGCCAAGAATCACGTGGATAGGTACAGTACTGCTCAGAAATAACCTAACACTGCGGTTGCGGTTCGGTTACGGTTAGGTTACGGTTCGGTTGCGGTTCGGGTTCGGTTCAGGTACGGTTAGGTTGCGGTTCGGTTTTCGGTTCGGTTGTGGTTCGGTTTGTTATCGCTTCATGTCTTCATTCTTCATGTCTTCATTGATCTCATGTCTCGCCATTCACATTAGGGATTTGAAATAAAGTTGGCGCTTTCTCGATATATGAACAAACCGAAATACAAACCAATCCCTAATCCTAACCCTAAAACTGACTTAGGTTGATGCTATAATAATTTTACATTTCGGTTGCTCATATATCGAGAAAGATCGCTCTGCCAAACTCCTTGTTTCGTGGCAATTTTTAATACACCGGTATTAAAAGCGTATTAGGGTAAAGCGCGAATCTATCCATGCTTCGATCGAAGTGGGGAGCTTGCGTAAAAGCTTGCTTCAACTTTATTATTTTAATATGTCGTGTTGTTTCCCACTGATACGTAATGTTTATGTGCGTTTACTGACGTTTAGCTACTCTCTGCTTCATGTGCGTATTAAAATTCCGACACGCATAAATATACAAATAAATATGAAGTTAATCTCGATCGGTTCGAAAAATTTCCGGAACCGATTCATGATTGAATGTCAAGTTAAATCACTTCAGCAATGCGTTTTGATCGAAAACTTTCATTCCGCTTCCTTCATGTAAACAAAACAAGGGAGCAAAACGAATGACAAGTTTTCCTTGATCTTATGTCAACAATCCTTTGCAATTCACAAACGAAAAAATGGTATACAGCAGGCAACCTTTAAGGTAATGTGAAATTTGTAAGCAAGACAGATATTAGGACAGTTATTAAGACAGATATTAGTATCTGAAAGTGTAATAGAAGTGTCGTATGAACTATAACGGGAATGGCAGCTTGAGCGATTTGACAAATTACAATATAATCATTGTCAGAGTGAGGTGTCATAGCCGACCTTTCAAGCAACTTCGAAACCCTAACGGAAACGTATCATTTTACCGCATTTAATGACCCAAATATTAATGACGGCCAGTGCGGTGCGTGGGCAAATACGCACAGATATAGCAAAGATATAACGCATTTATCAAGTACTATGATAAATTTGGACGCTTGTTTCGTCAGTGAATATCACGTTTTTAAACGTGTCTTTCTCCGCCAAAGTTTTGAGGCAGAATGCCAATCTCTTAAATTTGTTGGCTCCCGTACGAATTGACAGTAGCGTGCCTTCTCCACCTTCCAACCCAGCTTCTTTCGTCTGATTCGACGAACAGTAGGATTGGAAACATTCACACCGCATTCTTCCATCAGTTTAGTTTTCAACTCTGCTGATGTTAATTCGTCGTTCTCTGTCATCTTATCGTTGATGTATTGGCAATGCTGTTCGGTTAAAATTTGCTTTCTTCCACTTCGAGGCGCATCTTCCACTTCGACGGTAACGAGACAGAAATAGGCTAACAGCCGATCTAGATGTGCTTAATCCTTCTTCTCGAAGAATATTTGTAATTTTTGTGACATCTATTTCAGAAAATTGCAGCGAAATAACGCGATTCCTTGCGTAAAGAGACAGCTTTCCCATTTTACAAACGACGTTGGCGAATGGCGAAGGCGAACAGTCTCAAGACGCCAAACTTCGTAAATGATCGTACCGGTTCGACCTAACCGAGGTTCGACCTTAGGTTCGACTTAGGTTCGACTTAGGTTCGACCTTAGGTTCAACCGCGGTTTTTGTTAGGTTATTTCTGAGCAGTACTGTAGTTCGTCCCTGTCGTCTGTGTCCTCCATGACCACACCTTGTAGATGAGGATATCTGCGAATCATTTCCTGGTATTTGGGGTTGTGAACAGTCAGGAGTTCTTTGCGGTCGACTTTCGTTACGTCTGCTTCAAGTTTGAAGTCCCCTTTCACGCTTGAGATCTGTAGACTGTATATTTGTAGTAGCTCCAATCATCATCTCGATACGCCGTACCTCTGATCGCTCAGGTTTCAGGTGTAATTTATCCAGCAATGCCACTGACGCGTATGAACTGCCGGCGCCGGTATCCAGCAGGGCTCGGCACTTGATACCCTTTATCTCGATCACGACCACCGGGTGACAAACGGAATTGATGTTATTTCTGGCTGTCTTCATCATGTCTTCACTCACTCACTTTGTCGCAGATGGAAGTGTGGTGTTTTCGTTTGCATATTTTGGCATACCGATCGACTTTTGCACTCGGCGGCTCGGTGTTTACTCCCTGTGCAGTTGAAACACAGACGTTTCTCACTAAGCTTCTTCTTTCGGTCTGCAACTGAGGTAAACTGATCACAGTCAACCGACTTTTTTTTTTGTATAAACATATTTTATTAATACATTAATTAATTAGTGTTTACCCAAGAGCGTAAACGCTCATCGAGGGGCTCACACTACATTTAACAATACAAATGATTAAATAACGTACACTACAAGCACTAAGTATATGAACAATAAGTAAATAAATTTAGATCAACAGCAAAAATTGGTCAAAGCTGGTTCCATTGAAAGTTCAAAGATAGAATAGGTTAATCTTTAGAAAAACGATTAGTTTGCTTGATGTATTTTTGAACATGCATAAATATACATCTATTACTATCTATACTCAAGACGATTGAACCAAATAATCAATTTTTGAAAATCCGACAAAAGATACCAGCCTGTGAAAAGGTTGAATTTATTTGTTTGTTATATTGAGAGAGCCTGGGAACGAGAAGAACACGAGGCATAAACAATGTGAAATTGACTAGATTATATTATGTTAGTTCGAAACGAAAATGCAAAGTATATTAAATGGCGCCCAACGTGGGGCGCGTTATGTGCCCTACTATTAGTTAACCGTTTAAAAATCGAAGGATTATCGTTATGACAGACAAGCTAGAACGAATTCGAGCCACTCGCGGTGGCAACCGAGCAGTCGTAACAAGATTCATCAACGAAACGAAGGAACTTTTGAGCGGCGCGAAGGCTGCAGAAGACATCGACGAAGTTAAAGACCGTTTGAACACGCTGATCTCCTGGGTGAGAAACTGAAAGTTGTGAAGCAGTTCGACCAAGATGTGTTAGAGTTATGCGATATCAAGGATATTGAGGAAGAAATAGAAATATCGGAAGAAATTAATTCGCGAGTTCTCGACGTGCTGAAGGCAATCTCAAAATTTATAAGCAAAGCAGTGATCCATGACAAACCGCACGTACCGAAAATTGTAAACGAAACAGCCAAAGATGGTCAACCGCTTGCTCAAGCGAATGTAGCCACAGAGTCTGGCCTGCAGCAAGCTCAGGGTCTAAATACAAGTGGCATTTCTCCAATTTATATTCCCGTCAACTCGGAAGGAGTTATTAACAACGAATCACCACTGCAGCCCCCCTCTTTCTGGAGCCCTCATGTGACAACGACAACGTCTCAAAACCAGGGCCAACCACACTTCAGTGCCAGACTCCCGAAGCTGGTATTACCTAAATTTAAAGGCGATATAACGAGTTTTCGTCCTTTCTGGGACAGTTTTGAAAACGCCGTCCACAAGAATGCCCAGTTGTCACGCATCGACAAATTTAATTATTTGTATTCCTTACTCGAAGGGCCCGCTTTACTTGCCATCAAGGGGCTTGCATTAACCGAAGAAAACTATCAAGCTTCGATAGACATACTCAAGCAACGATTTGGAAATCCTCAACTAGTTATTTCAGCTCATATGGACGAACTATTGAAGCTTCCAGCATGTTCAGGAGATAAGTCATCACAACTTCGCACTGTTTACGACAAGGTCAGTATCAACGTGAGGGGTCTCGAGGCGTTAGGAATAAATTCCGATCAATATGGCAGCTTGCTTATTCCTGTCATCATGTCAAAATTACCATCCGAGATAAGAATCCAGATTGCCAGAAAGACCGCCAGCGAAGTATGGGAAATTCGCTATCTTCTAGAGGTAATTCGAAAAGAGGTCGAAGCCCGCGAAATTAGCGAAAATGTCCGTGCCAACAACGAAGACAGTAATGACCATCGAAAGCAAAACGAGCACTGGAAACATAACAAACAACGAAATTTTGCGTCTGCATCGAGTCTGTTCGTAAAAAATGGTAGTACTGGAGAAACCAAGATGAAATGTGTGTATTGTGGCGAATCTCACTTCTCCGCTTCGTGTGGCCGAATTAAGGATATAAATGATCGAAAGGACATTTTGAGACAAAGCAAGCGTTGTTATTTATGTTTACGAGTTGGTCATCGAATTAATGAATGTGATAAAGCCCGTAACTGCCGCCGCTGTGATGGAAAACACCACCAGTCCATTTGCCCACGAGAGTCTTTTCCGACAAATAAGAAGACGCCAGAAGAAAAGCCGAAGTCAACCGAAGATGACTCCTCAACCGTGAATCAAAACCTTACGACGACAACGACCCGAAGCCCATCCAAGGTTCTTTTACAGACCGCGATAACCTTCGCCTATTCGAAACACAGCGAAACAGCCATTCCCGTTCGAGTGCTGCTCGACAGTGGTAGCCAGCGTTCATACGTGACAGATCGCCTGAAGGAAAGACTTGGTCTACCGTCAATCAAGAAAGAAACTCTAAATCTGAATACCTTTGGAGAAACCCGATTCACAAAGAAACGATGCGACGTGATCAAGCTGAAACTACAGACCATCCAAGGAGAAGATATAGAAATCTCCGCCTTAAGTTTTCAGAAAATTTGCTCGCCCATATCGGCCAAGATTTGTCTTGACAAGTACCCCCATTTGAAGGGATTAAACCTAGCCGATTCAAGCCTAACTGAGAACGACCACGACGATATCGACATTCTGATAGGATCCGATTATTATTTTGATATAGTAATTGGTGAAATTGTAAGAGGAGAGAGTGGCCCAGTCGCAGTGAGCAGCAAACTAGGATGGATTCTGTCCGGACCCTCGAACGAAGCTGAAAAACACAACCGTATTTCGATGTCCCAACTCGTCATTGAAAGAGAAGAGCCTACCTCACTTGGATCACCTTGCTTGGCGCAAGATGATGGCCTAATCGACAACCTCCGAAGGTTTTGGGACACTGAGTCCATGGGGATCAGTGAACAGCCGATCACGAAACCAACCAAATTCCTGGAAAATATATGCTTTGATGAACAAGAAGGACGATACGAAGTTGGCCTACCTTGGAAGAAGGACTACAGTATCTGCCCCAATCATCTGGATACCCACTGTGTGTTAAAAGGCTACGACAGCTACAATCGCGTTTAAAGAAAGATAGCAATCTTATGGAGGAATATAACAACATCATCAAGCAGCAAATCGAAAGTGGAATTATCGAAGCAGTGCCGGACGAAGACGACAACAGTGAAGGAAGCTATTATTTGCCGCACCATGGGGCTACAAAGTTACGGATGCTGTTTGATGGATCCGCCAAACCAGATGTCCATAGTCCATCCATTAATGAATGCCTCGAGAAAGGTCCCAATCTTGTGCCGTATTTATTTGACACCATTGTCAAATTTCGAGGTCATCCCATCGGGATCATATCAGATATCGAGAAAGCCTTTCACCAAATACAGATTAATCCTATCGACCGACGTATGCTTAGATTTCTCTGGTTCGACGATATAGGAAATGGAGATCCCCAAATTAAGAGGTTCCAATTCTGTCGTCTCGTGTTTGGACTTACGCCAAGTCCAGCAATTCTAGCAACCGTCATCCAGCACCATTTGTCTCGGTACAAGGAAAAGGAGCCTGAAACTGTGTCTGTATTAACCGATTCACTCTACGTAGATGACTTGGCCGGAGGTGCTCACGACGATCAAGAAGCGATGGAGATTTACAACAAGTCCAGAAACCTAATGAAAGATGGTGGCTTCACGTTAAGAAAATGGAATTCCAACTCCAAAGTATTGCGAGATCAAATTGCTGCCGACAAATTGGAAAACGACAACTATGCCTCTCACGAAGTTCAAGATTTGAGTAGACAAGATGTTTCCGGAGCGAGAGAAATTCCATCAGCCAAAGAGACTGGTGAAGACAAGTTGGTCCAAATCCTGGGGCTCAACTGGAACGTAGAAAGCGACGAATTCCAATTCAACACAACCGAGTTGATTGATTATGTTAAAGCCTTACCTCCTACTAAGAGATCCGTGCTAAAGATTTCGGCGAAAATCTTTGATCCGATTGGTATGCTGACCCCATTCACTATCAACTTGAAACATTTATTCCAGATTCTCTGTTCTGATCATGTTGATTGGGACGTAGAGCTTGAAGGGAAAGTGTTATCAAGTTGGAACTGTCTGGTAAACGACTTAGAAGCTATAGGAACTGTTCGAGTGCAACGATGTTATTTCAGCCATTCTGGAATGAAAATCACAAACCAGCAGATCCACGGATTTTGTGACGCCTCGGAAAAGGCATTTGCAGCAGTAGTCTACCTCCGGACCGAATACGAAGATCGTCATGTTGAAACCAACATCATTTTGTCAAAGACAAGAGTGGCCCCTCTGAAGAAACAGTCGATTCCGAGACTAGAGCTTTTAGGAGCTACAATTTTGGCACGATTGGTAACATCTATCTGTAAAGTCCTCTGGCCAATGCTAACGAAGCCCGAAGTATTTCTATGGACTGACTCATTTACTGCACTATGTTGGATCAAGAACGACAAGGGTTGGAAGCAATATATTCAACGCCGAGTCAAGGAAATTCGAGAGCTGACAAACGAAGATAAGTGGAAATTCTGTCCCGGAGAATTTAATCCAGCTGACCTACCATCTCGTGGATGTACTGGATCAGCACTTGCCAAAAACGAGGAGGGGTTCCATGGACCTGAATTCCTAAAGCATTCAGAGGAACATTGGCCCAAATCACCTCAACGTACCAGTGAGGATAACGAGATCGCGTTCGCAGAGATCGTCAAACGGCCCCCTACGACCACACATTCACTCGCAACCTTGATGAAGGATGAATGTACAATGGTAAAGATTGGAAATCTTATCGACTGCCATCGCTACAGCACCATGACGAAGTTATTGCGAGTCACAGCAACAGTATTACGATGTGTGAAGAAATTGAAACGATGCCAAACCGCCACAACCTCTTCGCTGAACGCTGACGATCTGGTGGAAGCTGAGGAGCTTTGGATAAAAGACGTGCAATCGACTGCGTTTCCACAAGAGATCCAGCAGATGGCTGAAAAACAGACCAGATCGAATCAACTTGTTAACCAACTTGGTTTGTTTTTAGATGAAAAGGGAATCATTCGATGTGAGGGACGACTCGACAACACAACGGCCCTACAAGATGCTAAGAAGCCAATACTTCTACCATCCAAGCACTACCTGACCGAGTTAATTATCCGACACAAACATGCCACTGTCCAGCACAACGGTATCAAGCAGACCCTCAATTGTATTCGAGAAAAATACTGGGTCTTACGAGGAAGAGAGGCGGTAAAACGAGTACTTCGAAAGTGTGTCACATGCAAGAAATTGGAAGGAAAACCGTTTCCTACACCCAAGGTTCCACACTTACCTTCCTACAGGGTTAGTGATGACCCTCCATTTACTAACACGGGTCTCGATTTTGCTGGTCCGCTCTTAGTAAGAGAGAATGAAACGACGGACAACGCAAGAACAACGTCTAGAAAGGTGTATATAACTTTATTTACATGCGCGTCAACCAGAGCAATCCATCTGGAATTGCAAATGGATTTATCCACGAACACGTTCATGCAAGCATTTCGACGATTTTCTAGCCGTAGAGGAACTCCGAGAAGATTAATTTCGGATAACGCGAAGACATTTAAATCAGCTAGCAAGGAATTGTCAACAATTACGCGATCAAATGAAGTGCATCGATATTTGGCAAATAAGGGTGTTACGTGGGATTTTATCGTAGAAAAGGCCCCCTGGCATGGTGGGTTTTGGGAGCGATTGGTAAAAAGTGTAAAATGGTGTTTGAAGAAATCTATGGGACGAGCTTGCCTAACCTTTGACGATCCTGGTCGAAGTCGAATCAACCATAAACAACCGCCCTTTGACCTACGTTTATGACGACGAGCAAGGCAATATGGACGTCGAACGGCCATGACTCCGAACGACAACCACTTTGAGATCGTGAGTACGAATAGATCGCTGACCAAACGTGCTAAATACCAGAGGAAGATTCTGGACAGTCCTAACCAGTGGAGGACAGAATACTTATTAAGTATTCGTGAATCAACAAAACCAAAGACTCGTGGTAATGTAGAAGATTTGATTTCCGTAGGAGACATTGTTATTTTAAAAAACGAAAGTACCGCGCGTATCTTCTGGAAAATAGCCAAAGTGGAGGAATTAATTCGAAGCAACGACAACATTGTTAGGTCAGCAAAGATCCGAGTGTTAAATAGCCAGAAGCGACATCCCGTCCTATTACGAAGACCTATTCAACATTTGATTCCATTGGAGGTTCGCTCGGAACCTGAGACAAAGAATGACGAAGCGGAAGAACTGCCTGTTACAACCGAGGAACAGTCAGATGTTGGAAGACCAAGAAGACACGCGGCGATTGTAGGAGAACTTTTGAGAAAACAGTCACAATTCTAGTTACTGTATAGTTAATTTTCAAACGTTCTAGATTCATGTACTGGTTTGATCATCTTAAGTGATCAACCTGGGGACTGTGAAAAGGTTGAATTTATTTGTTTGTTATATTGAGAGAGCCTGGGAACGAGAAGAACACGAGGCATAAACAATGTGAAATTGACTAGATTATATTATGTTAGTTCGAAACGAAAATGCAAAGTATATTAACTCTTTCCCTACGGGCGCAGTTAAAATGGGTCGTTGATGACCCGCAAAGTCGTCAATCGAAAAACACGGCACACGGTAACGCAAGATTAAAAATTGAAATTCGACAAGCGCCAGGAACATAAAATCCACGCACACGCCAAGTTTGATTTGATTTCATAAACAACTCTGCGATTGGTGGCATTTTGAGTTTTCAAGATGCTATGCGGGCGTGCAAGATGGCCTTTTCTGGAAAAATGTAAATTTTTCAACCTGATTTATGATAATTAATGCTAATTTATATTAACATAATGTGTTTTGTTCGGGAAATTTAAAAGAACAAGTAAAAGCCGGTTTATTGGGCTTCCAGAAAATGTATAGCTTTCGCAACAGTTATGGTTATTTCAAGAGATATCAATAGAACAACGTGGTCGTTCAATTTTTGATGTTTTCCAGCCGTAGGGAAAGAGTTAAACAGCCTTCACCATAAACTTGAGCAGCAGCCGAGAGTAAGGATAATCTAAGAGCAGCATATCGGGAACAATATAAAAAGTAATGAATTACTGATTCACAACAAGCTCCGCATAAACATGCTGAAGATAAACTATAATTAATTTTAAACAGATAATAATTCAAAGCATTACAATTTAGGCGCAGACGAGTATGTAAAATAGAAGAGTATCTATCAATAGAAAAATCATAATAACTAGTATAAGTTTGAATGTCGAAGAAGAAAAATAATGATTTCTTAAATAAACCAATCGACATTGAATTGCGATCAATAAGATCAATACTATTCCACAATATAGTGGTTGAGGGAAAAAACGATTTTTTATATCGTTCAGTTCTCACACAGAAAAAGAAAAGTCAAAAGCATTTCTTAAAGATAGACCCGACCTCTGTTGCACTGTTTGAGGCAATAAATCCGACAAATAATTTGGTGTAAAATTATTTATAATTTTAAAATATAAAATAAGTTTATGAATAGATCGCCTTGTTTTCATATCTTCCCAGGCTAATTCCTCCAACAATCGTACTCTACTAGTACCCCTCATAGCACCCGCGACCACTATTGCAGATTGATATTGAACATGCTCAATGAGATCGCTTTCATTTTCAGAACAACCATCCCAAAGAACATCAGCGTATTCCATCACTGGTCTAATAAGAGACTTATACAATTTTGATAAGGTTTCTCTATTTACCTTAAACTTCAAACCCTTTAGGAGATTAAGTTTTTTTGAAGCTTTCTCATAGATATTAAATATATGTGCTCTCCAGGAAAGATTTGAAGATAGGGTAACCCCTAGATGCTTATGGTTACTAACAATTTCAATCGGCTCGTTTTCGAAATATAGCGTAGGATGTACTGGCTTAAGCTTTTTTACTGAAAATGTAACAGATTTAGTTTTATCTGGATTTATAGTAACAAGCCAATCACGTGTCCATTCATAAATACATTTCAAATCATTGTTAAGTCTGTCCGCAGAAATGTCTGGATCTTGAACTACTTCAAGAAGAGAAGTATCATCAGCATAAAGGAAAGAATCACATTGGAGATCCTGAGTAATATAATTTATATAAATTAAGAAAAGTAATGGACCTAATACAGAACCTTGTGGAACACCTGACTCAATGTCAGTCCAGTCGGATGACTGGCCATCAATTATAACCCTTTGTTTTCTACCACTTAGGTAGCTCTTGAACCATTTTAAGAGAGGGTCCCTTACACCAAGTAACTCAAGCTTATAAATAAGTCCTTTATGCCAAACCTTGTCGAAGGCTTTACTGATATCTAAGAAGATCATGCGAACTTCGGAGCAATTATAGAATACCCGGCCACTTTTGAAACCGCATTTAAAGGCAGAAATAGAAACCAGGTTGCTCTAAAATCTCTTTAAATATAATGTCGAAGGTTTATATTGTGTGTACTTGTTGATAGTTATCAAATTAAATGGGGTTTTAAAGTAGAACGAAGCAATTGTATATGATGAACTTTCCGTAATTTGACCCTTTTACTAACTGTCAACAGATGCAAATAGCGAAAGTGGACGGGTATTCTAGAATTTAGCGCGAACTTCTTTACCTAATTCCAATGCTTCATATATTTTATGAACAATTAAAATTAATTGATTTACTGTAGAATCGCCAGGGCGGAACCCGCTTTGAAAACGATTCAAAAACCGAATTTCTAGCAAAAAATTATAGAGCCTGATAAAGACTATTTTTTCCATAATTTTTGACAATGATATCAATAGTGAAATTGGGCGATAATTCAATTTTAACTGGCGATCATCCTTTTTAAAAATGGGTATTACATTTGCCAACTTCCATTTCGACGGAAATATTCCTCTAGAAAGAGATATATTCATGAACCTAAAAAAGGAGTTGGCAATACCATTTGCACTAGCTTTAATTAAGAAATTACCCACACCATCGACACCACAAGCTTTAGAAACATCAACACTACTGAGTAATATTTTAACCTCCTGTTCACATGTGGAAATATCTGACAGATTTCTCATATTTTGGAAAGCAATTAAATTAGGTAGCGGAGATTCATTTTTATCCAATCTACACTGTGTGCTGAAATATTCATTAAAAATTACAGCTTTCTCTTTTGCATCAATTATTAAAAGATCATTTTCGATTAAAGTAGGGATTCCGGATTGAATTTTAGTACCATAAAGTGATTTGACTAACCCCCACCACTTTTTCGGTCCAATATTTGGATTCTGTAGTTCTACATTAAGATTTGCAATGTATCTTTCCTTACTCAAACGTATCAATGATGTGGTAAAATTTCTTTGCACTCTGTAGTTTTCCCATGCAACTAAACTATTCCGCCGACCGAATATTTTTAATAACCTATTTCTTTTACGAATCGCACGCCTAATTTCCGAATTCATCCAGGGTTTATCTCTTGGACGAATTACAACTGTTCTATTCGGTACAAGGGATTTAAGAACTTGCTCAAAGCAATTGAACCACTGATTATATAAATCATCAACATCTTCAATGTCCCTGAATATATTATCCCAATTCACCATCGACAAGGCATGACATAACGTGTTTGAATCTACTTTGGCTAGGTCCCAAATGTGTCGTTTATAACATTTTTGTTTAACAAAAGAGATATTTATCCGGGCATAAATAAAAGAATGGTCGCAGTTACTTGGGGGACTTAGAGTACCAGAATTGACAAAATATCCCGGAGAGTTTGTTATAATTAAATCAAGTATAGAAGCTCCATGTACCGTAATACGGGTTGGTTCATTTATAACTTGAAAAAGGCTATTGGACTCCAGCCACCTATATAAATATATTCCGAAGTCACTACTAGACTGAATATCATTAACATCATAATGTGCATTAAAGTCCCCAAGGAGTAAAACAAAAAGTGCCGGGTCTAGCATTTTTTTTTTTTTTTTTTAATAGCTAATAAACTTTATTAAAAAAAAACTTATAAAATTATCTACAAATAATTATTTAAAATATTCTAATAATGTAGTCTCGTGTTCGTTCATGAATAAATGTTGGATAAAATGTTAAAAATAAATTTAATTTTTTGCTGTTTAGCCTGTAGCTGGAATTCGGCTCTCAGCACTAGTCAGGTCAATAGCCTCACTTATCAATGATGAGACATCCGGTCGGCGGAGTGAGGAACGAGCACCTCTAAGACACATGATAGATGAACGAAGCAGAGAAAAACTTATCTTGCATCTGAGCCAGAATAGAGTAAGACTATATGGTTGATTACGTTTCTCCGACATTAAGGCTGCAATTCTGCGATATACCACGGTGGCAATTGGTCCCATGCCTCCTGATGTGGAAAAAACCAAGGGGGAGAAGGTTCCATGTTCCACTTCTCGTATTCTCTCATCATAAGCCCTCTTCTTTTCTTGCTCATTTCGATGGTGGCATTGACTAATTGAGGTATTGCGATTGCTCGGTGCGAAAGGGTTAAAAACCCGTACATCAAAAAATGCACGTTGCCTATCACGACCCCAAAAATTTTCAGCCACAACATCCAATCTGGCTCCATCTTGGCGATTGGCAGTCTTATAAGTTAGACGTTCGTTGGTGATTGGCTGCAAGGATGGTTCAATTCCAACTCCACTACATACTTCGGTCAGGAAATCGGCTGTGATATCACGGAGTTCATTGTGTCGGATAGAGGGATATCCACCACGCGGACAACTCAATGCATGCTCCACAGAGAATGATTTTCCACAGACACAGTTGGATGGAAGATTTGCAGGGCGCCAACCATATCTAAGACAAAGGGCATCACGAAAAGCACCTTTGTGTAGTGCAAATCCATGCTCGGCAATGGGTAAAGTAGATAACCAAGTCGAAGCTCCCTTTTCGCTGGACACCTTGAGGGCTCTCTGTACGTTGTCGGACAATTTGTCTAAAAGATCCGTTGCTGTCTCCAACTCCTGCTTTCGACGGATGGTAAATGTTTCCGATTTCGCTTTGGCTTGTGTGTCTTTGACACTTGTAGGACAAGACATCGACTGTTGGAGGATAAGAGCTACAAGAGGAGCTGTTATTTTCATGGAGGAGTTGAATTGATACGTTGACTGTCTCACAGGATTACTGATTCCAAGACCACCAAGGCGAACTGGTAAGGCGATAAGGTCTCGTTCTTCCTGACTGAATGCAGACTGTCCTGTGAGGGCAGGTAAAAATCGAAGGTGAATTGCATCTTCAAGTGGCTGTAGGAGATCATCTATGCCATCTGTGATTCTGGCTAGAAATTGCCATTTTCTCGCAAGACCATGGGTAAAGGCTGCATAAGCTGCATGTGGTTGAGTTACGGCGATTGTGGATAAGCATTGAATCTCTTTGGCCCACGATGTAACTTTCTGTTGGACATAATCTTCAACAAAAGATCTTGTTCCAAGAGCACCTCCAAGTTGCCTCTTCCCTTCTGTGGTGATCTTGACACTTGTATCTTGAAAAATCTTGATCGCTGCTTCATATTTGTCTTCTTTCACAATTAGCCAAGTCTTTGACGCATTTGGATGGTAACCATAACTTGGACCTATTTCAACTAGTCGATTCCACCAAGCACGAAGTGGTTCGAGTTGTGCACCTGCCGAGGCGTCGTCAGCATACCAAACTTGTTGAACCGAATGCTCGCTAAGTTGTCGAATGAGAGGAATAATTGCTAAGCCATACATCGCCATGGCAAGAGGATCTCCTTGCGTTGTACCTTCTTGAGAGAAAATAGTTTTTCCACCTATATATAATGGTATATCTTCACGATAGGTGTTAGTGAGGACAGTGGCAAGAGGAGGGCAGATACTTTGGATGTTTCTGAGGGCTGTCTCCCTGTTTAGGGTGTTGAAGGCATTTGAGGCATCAACGAGTATTACGGCTTCAGAGTTTGGAGATTCGAAAATCTGATGCAAGGCATGTATAGCTGATTCACAGCCAGCATCTTGTCCAGCGCATAGTTGAAGAGGACCCGCGGCTATTTGAATATCTTGCTTGAGTGTTGATAAAACTGCTCGACCAATAACGCGTCGGACCGTTTCACCAATCCCAATTGGCCTTATACCAGGAAACTTATTCAAAGCGATCAAGCGACATGCAACTAAGGCAGTGAGACCTCCTGGATCCACATGGGAAGAACAAATACGTCTAGCAACAGCTGCTACGGCATCACATAGCTCATCTGAGGAGTTGCCAAATGAAGAACAAAGACGTTTCCATGCTGCAGCATCAAGTCCTGATGGTCCCGCTGCGCCGTCAGTTCTCAAAGCTGTTTGTCTAATCAATTGGCCGTCTATCTTCTCAAATAAAATGAAGTGTGGTTCCTCGTAGGATTTTCCAGGGTCAATGATAGCCGATGGCTGTGGTGGTTGTTTAATGGGGTGTTTACTCAGCAAGGACTCGTATACATCATCACTCAATGAAACCACACCTTCCGCATCGCTTTCCGCAATTAATCTTAATGCGGCTCTGACCTTGCCCTCCATCATTAATTTGGCGAACTTGCGTGCTACTTGACTTTCAGGTAATGCTTCATTGCTTCGAACTGTTTGGGTGAACCGGTGTTGAATAGCACGGCCCTCCAAAACTAAGGCATTGATTTCTCCCTTTTTCCACATATTCATTCGACGATCTAAATGAATGCTGTGGTCTTTTGCCTTAGAATTCTTATGTGACTTTTGCAATAATAATGCAGGCATGACCATCGCCGCTTTCAAGGCTATACTTTCTAAAGCTGTGCAATTTGCATATGCAGTAAACAAGCGCGACAATTCACGTACGAAGGATTTCCCAGCCTTTCCCGAAGGAAGTTTAAAGATATTTCTCCTCCAATGTACTATCTCCGCGTAACAGCACTCTATCGAATGAGCAAACGACTCGCCATTCAATCGGTCTAGCATTTATACTATCTACACAAAATTGTAAATGATTCAAAAGAGCATCGTTAAGTACTAAATTATTACTTGGTGGTCGATAACAAACACCACAAACAAATATTTTAGAATTTACATTAATTTCAACAAACAATAACTCAAAATCACTATGTTCTAAATCCTTGCGTCTTTTGGAGGCTAAACTAGAGGAAACATACAATGCAACACCCCCCGCTCTCCTACCATCTTTTCTATCCAATCTAAACATTGGACTAAAGTCTGGAATAGATAGTGAATCACTAGAGATACTCTGGTTTAACCAAGTTTCGGAAACAGCAAAAATATCTAGTTTTGTTCAATAACAAGAGACGAAATTTCATCAAATTTATCCTCGACATTCAAACTCCTAGCATTGATATGGCCTATATTTAGTGTTAGTTTGCCTGGACCAGGGTTAACTTCTACGTCTCCAGACAATAAGATTAACAAATATAAGTAAACTAAAGAGCATGACACCACCTTAATTTCAATATACTTATGGCTAGGATTTTCACAGAAGACACATACAGTACCTTGGGTGGTTGGCCTTGGTCTTGCGCGTAGAAGCTTCGGTTGCGTTGAAACTGACTTTTGTCTTGAGGCGATTCACGATCTTCCACAGGGTATATATATTTCCAACGTATCATGGCCTCCAGGAGTTCCGTTAAATTCCACTCTTGCCAATTGTCTTGACCACGAACCAGGTCCGCTTTTATTCCCTTGAGTTTCTCGATCACGCTTCGAACATTTCCCTTCACTTCCTGGAGTTTACCGAGTGTCTCTAAAGATTGCACGGTGTACATCAATGTCCTATAAAACTGATGCACCTTTGATGGTTGAGACCCTGTGATCGTGGGAAGCGCGCTAATGTTACATACGTACGCGTGGACGATTTCACTAACCCGGCCATATTCGGCGTTGAGGATTGTTTTCGCTCGATTATAGCCATCGGCGGCGAATGGCAGCCCGTCGATATCTTCTCTCACCTTGGGTTCCAATAGTTCCTTTAAGTAGGCGAACTTTGTCACAGGTGCTATGCCAGATTTGTCGATTTCTGCCTCAAATTTGTTCCAAAACGAAAGCCACCGTTCATGGGTGCCGTTGAACTTCGTAATGGCCAGCTTGGGCAATTTCGGTCGTTTCGGATTTCTTGTTGAATTCCAGCTGCAATTTGAGTTTCTCGTGCTCAAACCGGAGCTGTTCTTCTCGTTCGCGGGCCATTTCTTCCTTATCTTTCTCTTTCTTCTTGTCTGTCTCTCCCCGCTCGATCTCAGCGAGTTGCTTAGAAAGGTTGTCGATTTCGTAGTCTACCTTTTCTATCTCTCCTTCGATTTCGAGGGCCCACTTCGCCACATCTTCTTCGCTTTCTTCCTCGTCTAGCTTCGCCTGTTCCACCACTCGCTTCAAGCTGTCCGTTTCCCCCACTATAGCCTTCAAGGCGTCTTTGTGTCGTATTATCGCTTGGACATTTCCTTTTTCCACCACGGCCTTCGTTTTGTTATGTGTTAACTTCAGAAGCTGAAGTTTCTTCATCAGGGTTTTTAGTTTTCCTTCCTGACCTTCCATCGCTATAAACTTTGCTCAATCCCGTCGGAGGTGCCACTATGTTGGAAATCAGACTATTTAGAGCCTGTGCTCGTTCCAACACTTCACAAAAGAAAAGGTTTTATTCACAAAAGATTTCTCACAGTTCGCTCGCTCGCTCGCTCACTCACTTCGATCACAATAACAAGTCTCTCATATTACAGCCTCGTTCCCAGGGCCCAAACTCTGTAACTTTTGACACAGTTTTCTACACCATCTCATTCGTTTAACGACGCTCTCCACTTTTTCGATGATTCTCTTTCGGTACGAGTCCGCTGGTGGTAGTGGGATGTTCTTCATTGAATAGTTAACTTATAATAAGTTAATCATTTTCCATTTAACTGATAACAAAAAAGTGTTATTAAATATTTTATGATTATTAAACTGCACTTTTCTTAACTTACCATCACGAATCAATGTTTTTTCAGAAATTACTGTAGAATAAGGACCATAACCAGCGCTGGTTCTCGCAGTAACTTTAAACCAATACTTAGAGTTTTTATGAAGAAGTTGGACTATGTAAACTTTTTTCGAATTTCCCTCTACAATTTGTGATTTCCACTTTCCAACTCCCTTTTTAGGGTCACCAGGATAAACGTCAGCCTGATAACCAATAATAACGCCATTTGGTTGAGAAGGTGGGGCAAGCTTCAACAGAATAATTTCAGTACTCAGTCCTATAGCTTCAGTAATTTGAGGTCCGTTAGAGGGAACTGAAAAATGAAAATAATAGCTTATGCATGAAAGCATGAAACATATATTACATAAAAATTATTGAAATTTGTTTAGGGACGGAGAGCGTTCAGGTTTTATTTGCTGTAATAATAAATAATAATAAATAATTCTTATATTGGGCAGAGCACGGGTGGCGTTTGCTGTTAGGGCGCTGCCATTCGCCGCTAAGTCAAGCCTGGTAGGATGGGGTTAGTACTTGAATGGGTGACCATCTGGGAATAACCTCGTGCTGATTCGTGAGCTTGGAACTCATGTGAATAGAGTTATTAGTTGATCTCTCCCGTGCTTCGAGGGTTTTCCTCCCTCAGTAAAATCAACACTTAAGATATTAGCTAGTTAGCTGTGCTCCGTGCAGGGTCGTATGGTAGCAGCGGTTTAGGCTAGGGTTAGGACCTTTTTGTTTTTATTTGGTGTTTATTTTTGGGTATAGGTTAGGGTTAGCTACGGTTAGGGTTAGGTTTAAGGTTGGTTAGGATCAAGGCAATGGTTAGGGTAAGCTTTGGGATTATTATTGGGATTAGGGTTAGTCTAGTTCTTGAAAATGAGAAGGTCCTTTTCAGTCATCCCGTTTAGCCTTCACCGGTAGCAGCCTGCGGCATCTTTGACATACCTTCGACTCGGCCACGTTCGACTAGCTAAATATTTGTAAAGTCACACTGTCATCATCCTCCTCATCCTCATCCTTACTTGTAGCCGGTGACTGAATTGCGAAGGACGCATGTCAAACGTGGCCAAGTCTAAGGCATATTAAAGGTGCTCCAAGCAGCCGTTATACGACCCATGTCTGACCAGGGAGCACAGCTAAGATCTTAAATGTTTATTTTACAGAGGGGGAAACCGAAGAAAAACCCTCGAAACACTGGAGAAAACCAAGAACAACTCTACTCACATGAGTCTGAAGCTCGGAAGTGAACACTAATGCTATGAATATGCGAGCTTGCAGTTATTATTAACAACAGTCGGACGTTTACTATGCTCATACTATAATAATAATAATAATAATAATAATAATAATAATAATAATAATAATAATAATAAATAATAATAGAGGCAGAAGCAATGGTGGAGGAAGTTGGTGTGAAGGATGTCACATCGGATGATATACAAGAGGGTGTCGAGGAACGAGAAGGATGCAAGGAGATCGATTTGGACAAGTAAAGACTATTACAGAGACTGAAAGTGATACTGGGAAGTAAAGAAAAGAAGGAGGCACAAAACCTAAGAAATGTTGATCGAGTTAGATTAAGAAAGGAGACTGCAAAAGTGAATGAAATTTTGAAGTATATACCAGTTGGAAATATAACTGAAATACGCAATGTCGTGCAAGCAGCATCGGTTCTCATATGCGAACTGCTTGGGGTGAAAGAAAGGAAGAGAGAAGAGAAGAAGCCATATTGGAAGAGACGCATTGGGTAAGATTGAAGCTTGGTTCAAAGGAAAGTGGAAGAACGGAAGGAAGAGTGAAAAGGAAAAACTTGATAGAAAATACAGGTTGAAGGCGAAGGGTTTTCACATTGTAATGGAAGAGATCAAGCAAAGGGTAATATCTAAGGCTTTCAAGGTTAAAATATGTAAAAAGAGTCAAGCAGTTCCATGATAATCGTCTGTTTTCATCAAACCAAGGTATGTTCTTTAATTCACTTCAAGGTGAAAAAATGAGAACAGCATCACCAAACCCTGAAGAGGCAACAAAGTTTTGGTCGAATATTTGGGGAACTAATGTTAACCATAATGATCGAGCAGAATGGATCCGTAGGATTGAGGAAAAATTAGAAGTAGATAAGCAGAAGTATATTAACATTACACATGAGAATGTTGTACAACAAGTAAGAAACATGCCCAACTGGAAGGGACCAGGTCCTGATGGTATACAAGACTATTGGTTAAAAAACTTTACCTGTCTCCATAAGTGTTTGGCAAAAGTTCTGGATGAATGTATAATAAATGTACCTGATTGGATGGTAGAAGGACGAACTATATTGTTAATGAAAGGCCCTACGAAAGGATCAGAGGCGAATAATTACAGACCAATTGCATGCCTGAACCTTTTATGGAAACTGTTGACAGCTATGATTAATGAAAAAACTTACTCCCACTTGGAACAAAACAACCTTCTCCCTGATGAACAGAAAGGCTGCAGAAAAGGATGTCAAGGAACAAAGGACCATCTCTCCATTGATAAATGTGTACTGAAAAATTGCAAACGAAGAAGAACAAACCTAAGTAAGTAGTATAGAGAGTGGGGCTACGAAGCCAATTTTTACACATTCAATGTTGAATGCGAATATAATCGCCAAAACATCACCAAATTTACACCAAATCCCAAACCCCCAAAAACTCGATGTCATTTCGGTAATTCTAAATTTACAATGTACATCAAATAAGACCACAAACTCGATTTATATGCTAATAATGTGACATTTCAATATTTTTGCATGTTTTTTAAAAAATAGAATGTGTCGTTTCACATTTTTCGCATATTTAAAAAAAAAGTGTCGTTTCAACATTTCCACATTTCAACGTTTTCACATTTTTTTTTTCAACAAACTACTACTGTCTCAACTCACGCGCGAAAAAAAAACCACTAGATTATGATTCTAGTGATGATGTTTATCCAAATGGACAGCAAAATGGTGCTCTTTTGATTGGCTAACAACATTGACTAACAAATAGCCAACTACTCTACGAATTAGTCTGTTTGTTCACTACTCTCAGTGTCTACCACCTCGCTCCTAAAATGATGATCGTACACGTGTTTCGATGTTATAATTCCTCCCGACAACAAGCCCAAGAAAGGTACGTACGGTGTCACAATCGCGACAATACTCTCAACGTCTTTCTTTAGTAACGGATCTTTTTGTAGTTCGTCGTTTAGTTCCTCAGGGTTCTCGATAGCGTTCAACCCATCTAGTAAGCTGGCGAATTTGCTGATTAGCAAGTCGGTGAGAAAAGCGTTTGCGATCTCCATTCTCTTCAACTCGTGTTGGCGCCATATCTTATCAATAACTTTCGCGGACGCTTTTTTAATGTACGCTTCAGATTGGCTTACCACACCATCGCCAGACAGTCTAATTAGTTCAGATCTCCTAACGTCAATATTGTCTTCCACAGTCGAAGTGTCGGCGGTCTCCTCAACTAATTCCTCAATCGTGGGATTTTCTTCACTTTTGCGTTTTACCATCACGCTATTACTTATACCCATATTTTATTGCGGAATAACAACTTCATGACTGTATGGATAGCGCAGTGAGATTTCGAGTCTAGCGTACTTGTTATTTTTTAATGCGGTCACAATCGTCGATGCTTCTTCTTTGCTAATGTCTCCAAGGTAATCATCAATAACAACCTTCATATCACTCTTACTCGGACAGTAAAAGCAAACGAGCTTACTAATGTTCTCTCTATACGGTTTTGCGATCGACGTCAGTTGTTGTGTGATGACAATGACGCTCAACATAAAATGTCGCGCACTAAAAGCTAAGTTGACCAATTGACTAGTCCTATTCTTGACGTCCTGTCCACTCGCACAGTCGTCCAACACAATCAGAGTGTTAGTACCTTTAAAAACGTTAGTCACACACTTGAGAACAGCGTCGACATTGTCCTGTGCACAGTCTATCGCTAACACATCAGGGTTCGCGCACATATTTCCAATCTTGATACGCTTTGTTCCACTCGAAAGTAGGACAAATCAACACAATGTAGTCAAACTTACCGCGATACTCAGACTCCAGTGTGTTGAGTAAATAATGCGTCTTACCACAAGCTGTCATACCAACAATTAACATATTAAACGGAGTCTCCATTAACTCACGTTTGATTTAATACTGGATTGACTGCAACCCATTGTTCATGAAGTTGACCAGCCCATCACTCATCACAAACACCCTACACATAACATTTGTAGTCGTTACTTTCTTAGTGATTTCAAGAAGCACACCGGATTGTGTGTTTACGATTTTCTTGCCAGTGGCGACGTTGTAATTATCTTGAACGCTCCTCAAGTCAATGACCAACGCAAAGCCATCTTTATAGAACTTCTGTATGGTCATGAACTGAGCGTGTTCCTCACCCAACCCAAACAATCGTTTCGCCTCTGCATAGAACTTCGACTTCGGGATGCCTTGTGAGTACACACTATTTGGCACACCTTCGATTGTGACTCTAACACTCTCAATATTTGGATAAAGAAACTCCTCACTGTCTGTTCGCACCTTATTCGTGAATAGCAACACAATTGCCTTCATGCTTTTTCTTGGTAGATTAACATTTTCGTTCACAATGGTCGTTCCCTTATCCCATTCGGTGGTTTTCATCAACGTGACGTGCTCGTATGACAAACTACGACCACTTGCGTAACCCGACGCTATCTCATCAGCAAGCTCCTGGTTATCAATCGTTTCGTACTCAAGCTCGAGGTTCTCCAGAGTGTATCCACCTACAGCCTCGTTGGTTTGCGCCACCATGATGTCTGCGGCCTTGGGAAGTGTGATCACATATTGTAAGTTATTGTTCATGCTAAAAGGAGCGTACAACCCGTGGTCATTCATGATCTTACCAAGCTTAATCCGCAGTTTCGTTCCAATCACACCAAACATCAACGCGTCACTAACTTTAGCAACGTTCCCACTTGTCGCACCACTGTCATCCTTAGAAATTAGCTTTCTCAAGTTTTCAGAGCCAACACCATAGTCAATCATTTGGTCTCGCGCAGTAACACTTTCCCAAAGGTCGCGATAAACACCAGTGTAATTTTCCCCACTGTTGTCATACACAGTCTCCCCAGCTAGTCTCACAACAAGTTTCTCACAAAGTGACTTGCTCACATTGTTCAAGAACCAACTTTTGTCGTTCGTATTCTTAAAGTCGAACACTAGACCCAACGACCCAGGCACCAAACAGCTACTAACCTTAAGCTTTGGTATATCAATGTAAAGTTCCTCACCAGGACTGACTTTATTAGGGTTCAACGTGATCACATGCTGTGTTCTCACCCCTTTTATGACGCCCATGGTCGCTCGTCTAAAACCAGGGCTCAACTCTGCCGATGTGACGTTCATATACTTTACATATGTTTTATCGCTACCGTTTTAGCTTGTAATAATCATAAGCAAACCACGCAAGTACCACCGCGAGTACCCACAGATTTTGAGCCAACCATGCGAGACCCTTCGCACCCAACGTTAACGCATTATAAACTAGATTAGCCAACCCTACAGCCCATGGGCCCATCTTCGTTATCGCATTCTTAACAGCCTGCGCGAACGACTTTGTGGCTTTAGCGCCTTTCATAACAGCAGACCTACCAGCGATAATAACAGTTGTCACGATTCCAGCTATCGTAATCGCTAAAGCGCTCAACCCAACCATATTTTTTCTAGCCCATTTCTTGAATCTCTCTAACCTGGACAAGTCGTTGTCTCTGACCTCGTCGACAATAATTTTATTAGCTTCTTCGTGTTCTGGTTTGAGACCCTCGTGAAGTCGTATGTTATCCGCTTTCAACTCAGCTGTCTCACTAACGTTTTTATACTGCCGTTCTTTCACTGGGTCAGTCTCGTTTAAAGCTTTCAAGCGGTAGCTATCAACCATGATCTCTAAGTGATTTATCTTCACATCGTTTGGACCACTTGGATTCAATATACCTGCGAGTTCTCTTATTACCTCTTCGTTAGCGACCGTCGCGTTTAGTTCACTCTCTCGTGACTCTACTTCATCTTCAACCCTATCAGAAACGTTCGAAACAATATCGTCTGTCAATTCTTCTGTTGGTGTTATGTCCTCAGACCTCAACTGTGCGTCAACCACACCATTTGACGTGTTTTTGTGTTCTTCTATAGCCTCACCAACTAAGTCCCCAAACGCTCCAACAAATTCAACGTTAGCTTCCGCTGCGCTATAACCAAATTTCCCAAATTCTCCACCCTTCTTTTTAACGATGATTCTCCTACCTTCAAACTCAACGCCTATAATGTTACCTTTCCCACCATTGACCACCCTCAACCCATCGATAAGTCTCTTCGATTTCGGTCCGCGTCTCCCTTCCTAATGTCCACATTCATAACATTTTTGAGGAAGTCTTTCTTATCGCTTCTTTCTGCTGATAAGAGCATCTTTTCGTCTTTCGACGTCGATGGTACACCGTCGCGTATGTCAGATGACGTTCCCTCTTTTTCAATTTGTCTGCCGACACGTCTTCTAAGCTTGAGAGTGTGGTCACCACCAACAACTGTTGAGGATCCCGTGTCTGTGCTCCTTATTGTCACCGTTTTACCATCGTCAATAAACGACGTCTCTTCTTGCCCACCTCGCCTTCTAGCTAGCACACTTCTTATCCTATTCGCAATGTCGCGGTTGTTGATAAAATTAACACGAACGTCTTTCGGCATCTCCTTCATACCGTACCCAATGGTCACCTTGTCGAGCCACTCGTTAGTATCGTCGAGCTCCTCTTCTAATTGCTCATCAGTGACGTCATCGTACTCATTGAAGTTTTCCATCTCGATCTCGTCGAAACCTTCCCCACCTTCAGCCATATTACATTAGCTCACATTTTGAACGTCATTCTCTAGCATCTATGAGTCACGTTTGCTTTTAGTTCAAATAATTGTACGCAAGCCACGCGAATGTCACCGCGAACACCCACAGATTTTGAGCTAACCAAGCGAGACCCTTTGCGCCCGTCACCAGCGCGTCATAAACTAAGTTCGCCAATCCGACAGCCCATGGACCCATCTTCGTTATCGCGTTTTTAACAGCCTGCGCGAATGACCTCGTAGTCATAGCGCCTTTCATAACATTAGTCCTCCCAGCGATAATAACAGTTGTTACAATTGCGGCTACTGAAATCGCTAAAGCACTCATCCCAACCATATTTTCTCTAGCCCATTTCTTGAACTTCTGCAATCTGTTAATGTCGATTTCCTGCTGCTCTCTAACTTCTTCCGTTTCTCGCTGTTCAATAATCATGTCTCTAGCCTTTTTGAGTCCGAACACTCTTTCAGCAAGGTGGACGAACTCTTCGTTCTCCGCAGTCGTGAGATTTTTCGCTGGGAGCTCTGCCATTCTCTCACTCTCTTTGTCTATCGCTTCTTGAAAATGGTCTGCTAGTGTTTGCAACGCGCCAGTGTCGCCTACTCTTGACTCAGGAGTCACGCTCTCTTTTGGATTGAGCGCGTCACTTAACTTACGGCTCTCGATTGGCGTTAGTCCAGGTAAGTCTACGTACTCTACACGTGTGGTGTCTAACAATGACATACTCTTCACAAGGTCTTCGTGGTTTTTTACGTAGTCATTAGTCCACGTTTTGAGATCACTAGTGGCTTCCCCCATGCGTTGGCGAAATCTTCTACCACGTTCAACCCTCAGTCCACTCTCCACTCTAATTAGTCTAGTTCTCTCATCGACTGTGACGTTTGGATCGTCCCGAGCTAGTCCGAGATCTCGAGCAGCTTTTTTGAGACTATACTTTAGTTCATCGTCAGTGATATCTTTGTACTCATTAGAGCCTCCCGTCTCGAGGTCGTCGAAGCCACCTTCAGCCATATTATACTACCCCACATTTTGAATATCGCTTTCTGGTATCCACGAATTATGTTTGCTCTCATAACCCAACCATTTGACTAGAGCCATCTTCTTCCCTCTGACTTTTTTTCTTTTCAACACCTTCTCAACTCTGTACACATCGTCACCACCACGTTTCCTATTGACCAGCGATAATTCCTGCTCATAAAACTTCCCAATAATCTGTTCACCGGTGTGATCCTCAATTTCGTACACATTCGGATCACCACGAATAACCTTTACCACTTTAAACAGCTCTTCAGTGAAGTTAGCTTCATAGCCCTTTGTGAACACACTCTTGTATTTACTAATTCTCACTGACTCGCCAACTCTAAACTTCGGCAATGGGTTGTCTGCAAATTGGTGACCAAACAAAGTGGTCCATACTTCACCTTCATTTGACTTATTGACATCCTTCGGTTTCATCATAATACTTCGATTCGCATCGCTATTGTAATTGCTCACAAACTGATCCAAAACGTCAATCCATTTGTACGTCCCATGGGCATAGAAGTATTTCCACATAATGCTCTTCAGACTTCTGTTAAAACGCTCGACAACAGCAGCTTTTTTATCGCTCTTAGTGCTGAAATATTCAACACCATGTTCTTTCAACAAATTTTTCACACCAACATTGTAGAACTCAAGTCCATCGTCAAATTGCGCTAACTTAGGTGTGGTCCCAAACCGATCTTTAAAGTCAACCAACAACTTTCCAACAGCCTTAGTCATGTTCTTAGTGTCTTTTCTGTAAACTGCAATACCAAAAGCGTATCTACTCAATATTTCAATGCCTGTCAATATCCAATAATAACCTCCGTTCTGTTTTGAGTACTTACTCATGTCCACTAGATCCATTTGTAGCTCTTCACCAAGAAATCCAACAAAAGTAGCGCGGAACTTATGTCTTCTCACGATGGGTTTGTACCTAGTGTAGGTGTCCTGCGCTGTCAACCATTCTTTCACTGTTTTTCTAGTCACTTTCAATCCGTCTCCCAACGCACTTTGATACAATTTCTCCACACCACTGAACCCTTTCTTAGGATTATAGTAAATGTCTCTCAACCCTTGTTCTGTTTCCACACCAAGCTCCATATAATTCACACAATATACAGTTCCAATAGCACCGCGCCAATTTTGAGACTATCGTTATTTGGTTTGACGCGAAATGTCATACTTGAGTAAACACCTTTTTTAATACCCACCTTGGACTCAATGTCCACATGACGTTGCGCTGACCCCTTCAAAGACTGTTCAGTGGGTATTGGTAATGTTGTGATCACATTGCTGCGCTTCCCATCAATACCCACATTACTCTCCGTTTCAACAACGTCACACGAAACTTCTATGTACTTCAGACCTCTGTACATGTCGACCTCGTTTGGGCTAGTGTGCCACTGTGAGTCATTCTGAATCACCTCACCCTTCGCGAAACCAAGTAGAGGCCCAATGGTGTCTAACACAGCTGAACTGCTAACCTTGACTCTACATTTGCCTGTGGGCACCAGTTTCTCTATCTCGAGACTCACCTTAAGCTCGCTAGACTCATGTTTCAAGACTTTGACCAGTGCGTCGAAGCTAAAGTACCCTTCACCCACTTTAATCTTCTTAAAAGAGCCAACCCTAGAGCTATCCAGCGTGAAGACCTGAATGCTGTCGTCATTTGTTGTGTTATGGTAGTCCCAAAACACAGTGGCTGTCTTGACCATAATGTATGGATTATCGTGTATGACCATCATCGCGTTGTCAAAGGACACCACTTTTTCTTCACCTTCAATGAATACCGTCAACTTTCGCATTATGTATAACATACGGTATATTATATGCAGAAAGCCCTTCATGAGTACTATGGAAAGTACTACAAACGTGCGATGGCGAACACATCGAAGGCTACACACGATGCAAAGGCAGACCTCATCAAAAAGTACCCCCACGCCACTTTAAGCAAATTCGAGTTCTATCCAAATATCTCGCAAGATGGTAAGATCATGAGTGTCGATGTGTATTTCAGGAACAACGACATCCTCAGCACAGACATAACCAGCACAACCTTCAAAAATGATAAAAACATGTGGAAGTGGTTACACAATAGTAAGTTCCCAATAATATGGCAAGGCGGTGGAACTATCCAACCACTGTCAAAAGGTCATAAGAACCACTGGGGGCTTTGGGACGGCTATCCAACAGAAAACGTGTTGAATTACCCAGTGAATAATTTCAAAGTTTTCGTTAACCAAAATAGTTACTTCATGTCAAAGCTACCAGTCTTGCGAGTCACCACATCAAAGACAAAATCAGAGTGGGATGACAGCGAATCTTACTACCGTGTTGTGTTTGCGACATATTGTGCGAGTTTCTGTTGTGGTGTTTCATTGCAACATCTATCAGTGTCACAAGAAGTCCACCCCGTGGTCACAAGTGTGATGAGATTTCATTTGTACTTCACCATCAGAAGACTTCTCAGAAGAATGGAGGGTGGTGAGACCATGAAATCAATAAGTAGAGAATTCAACGCTTCCGAATTGTATGGTAAGACTTCCAAGATTCCCAGAAAACATTATTACCAGAATAAAGTCCTGAGCGATGGCACTTTAGGCGAATCTAGAGTCTTCACACTCAACGACGTCCATAACGATTACAGACGATACGTTGCGCGATTGTCAGACGGCTTTACCAACATTGGGTTGCAATATCTAAACCAAAGCATAGAAGCCTTTGTGTACTCCACACTTGGTGCGCAAGCGAGAACACGTGTGTCAGTCGTTGGTGGTTCTGCAGGAAGTCTAGAGACCCAACAAGAGTTCCGAAAGTTATTCGCTGACAGTGTTGTCAACTACGACGTATCAACATGGATTCTCAACATGAACAAATCGATTAGAGACACCAACGTTGTCCAAAATCTCGCAGTGTCACCAAGTACGTGGTTGATGCCAAGTAACGTAGTGATTCTCAAGGATAAAATCGCTGGGTACAACAACTTGTTAAAGATTGCCACAGAGTCCATGAAATTTGGAGTGAACACTCGCTTGAATGCGACAACACCAACAACTGTGGATAAAAAAGTTCACCAAGAAGATGTGGTGACTCACTTAGTAACAACACCAACGAGTCCTGTGAAGAAAAAAGCTCACCAAGAAAGTGTGACGGCGCCAACGACTATGGCTAAAAAAGTCTACCAAGAAAGTGCGGCACCATTTCCCACGAGAGAAGCACTTCCCACAAGCAAGTCAGACACAACAACGTTGGCGATAATCTTAGTGTTCTCAGCAGTCTCTGGCTATTTAGTAACCAAATACACCTTCAGGTAGTAATGAGTCTAAACTATGGGTATGAGTCTGACGACCCTCACGATAAAATACTAAAGAGAACGAGAAGGCATCTGAGCGAAGATCCTAAATTAAGCGCGACCGGTGGAAGGATGTCTGGAATAATAGACATGCAAGGCTCAGCAATAAAAAACATAGCAGACCCAGTCGATGACTCAGACGCTATCAACAAAAGAACTCTAGAGCAATTGCTATCAGGTTTCCTCAAGAGTCAGTCCTATAATGTTGTGCTCGACTTCAACGTTAGCACACACGCCTTGAAAAATGTGGAATTTCACACCAATGGTTCAAACAAAGTGAAAGCCATTGGTGAAACAAGTAAATTAGTGCAAAACAACCTAGCTTATGGCCCTATTGTTGGCATCAGCGGTGTAAGTCAAAGTTTTCTATCCCCCGTGTTAACACCAATCCCACTTGAGTCAGGTCTCCACTTTAATTGTCCGAGTATGCAATGGTGTGATCTTTCCATTTTTGTTGTGGTGAGGCTACCCATGAGAACCGCTGGGTCAAATTGGGAGACAATTATATCAAACGACGATGGTAGTTGGGATAAGTTCATAGGGTACAAGACTGGTGTGACTAATGAGCTCGCGTATGGTGGTAGCATCCCAGCGATGGAGAAAGTATGCACTATTCCGAGTATTATTGACATAAGTAAAATGCATATGATATCAATACACTGGCAAATGTACAATTCACACGTCAGGGTCAATAACGTTAAGTCAACCGACTCAGACTTCGTAGCGAATATGGGAAAGATAGGCACACCCTATGGAACAATTTTTGGAATACATCGACCAAGAATACCACTCGCACCTTATGCGTACCCATCGTTGATAGAATTCTACGGTGTGTGAAAATTGTGAGTGGTTACATGACAAACCGAGACATCATAATCATGGGTGGAGAAATGATGAAGGAATATGGTGTAAAGTAAATGGGAGCATGTATTTCAAAAGAACGTGAAGTATATAAAATAAATAAGACGACTGACCACATGTTCAAAGCTGGTGGATCATTTGGTCGCGGTGACGTGACTCTCGAGCTCCACGCTGAGATTGGTATGAGGTCTAAAAAGACTTACGGCAAACCTATTATGTTACCAGAGTCAGACAAAGTAGGGGTGGTAGGAGACGTGACTTAAGTTATGTAATGGGTTGGCTTAGAAAACTGGCTCGTAACATTAGAAACTTTTTCAGACGACGTAGAAAACTGAGGACTAATAAAACGTATTTGCTGCATTGGTACACAACAAACCAGATCTATAAAAAACCTGACACCTATGTCGAGTAGTTTTTTGTAGGAGACTATAATATAGTGATGACTTCCATAGCGCCTCAACTATTTGATTTCGATGGTCACCAAATCACGACGGTTAATCACAACGGCGATATATGGTTCAAAGCAAGAGAAGTCGCAAGCGCTCTAGGTTACGCTCGACCAAAAGATGCAGTCAACGACCACGTCGAACCTGATTGTAAAATGAAGATAGAGCAGGCCTCGTTTATCAACGAACTTGGGGTCTACTCATTGACGTTCTCAAGTAAAATGGAGCGTGCGAAACACTTTGGAAGGTGGGTGCACTCAGAAGTCTTGCCAAGCGTTAGAAAAAGTTTAGCTAACGTTGGTCTCAAACACAATCAATTCGTAATGATCACCGAGTTCGATCTCCATACGAAAGTTGTTGGTTTTCTTAGGAAATATTATCCAGAAGCTATTCTGATAGCCGCTTGTGGTGAGAATCAAGACACTTCGAGTAAAAGAATAAATTCGTGGAAAAAAGGTTACCAACGTGGAACGCCTGACTTGATTATTGCCAATGCAAACCGACAGCACAGCGGACTCGTGATTGAGTTCAAGAATCCAGGTGGCACAGGCAAGACATCCAAAGAGCAGGAGTCTCTGCTACTCAGATACAAAACCGCTGGGTACCTAACACTCTTGTGCGACTCGTACGATGACGCTATTACTATGGTAATAAAATATTTCCTCGACGTTGGGTTTCAGTGCTCCCAGTGTTTTCGTAAATTTAAAAATAAATCAGCGTTGAGTAACCATGAGAGACGCTATTGTAAAGAGACTTTTTAGACAGCGAGTAATAAGTCGAATTAGCACTCGTTCTCGTTGTTGAGACAACTGCTCTAGCATTTTTTAAAGACGTTTTTAACTCAGTAAAAAAAATATCTGCGAAACTTTCTCTCTTTATTTCACAAACCTTCTGACCACTGTGTGAAAAAATGTTTCTACTGTACATTGGACGCTTCATGTGACCAATGTCTAAATTTAAAAAAGTGGGATGTATTGAGAACACCCTTAATTTTGTGTGGAAGGATGGTGACGTCTGCACACTGCGCGATATTGCTCAGCGCCACCAACGAATGATGGTCCTGGGTTGTATCTCCAATTGAATGGTGCATCAACAGTTGTTCCGTAAGTGTCACGACAAACGGCGCAATACGCTTTTAGAAAGGTGATGTCGTCTGCTACTGAGAACAACGTGTCAAGTTCACCAAGTCTTTTTAAATGCTCTGTTGTTATGAGACCACAAATAACGACGTGAATGCCAGCTTTAATGTATTCGCGAATAATTGGGAGTAACCCAGAGTACCAATGGCCTTCATCAATTCCGATGACGTCGTAGCCAGTTAGTTTGGAAGAGCTTGGGAGGTTGGTGATTAACTTCGCAGGTAAACTGTCTGATCCGACAACAATGGTCTGACGATGTGTGGAGAACGCGTGGTCAGTTCGCCTAGTGTCGCCTGTGTTGTTCATGTAGAGGACTTTGAGCCCTGACTTACTTAACGTGATTAACCTGCGGAGAGTCTCTGTCGTTTTTCCTGCGAACATGGGACCAATCACGATCTCTAGTTTACCAACTTTTCTCATGGTTACTATACCTTCAGAGAAATATTTTTTATTGTGGTGGAAACCGTCGTTCCATGTTGAATATCCGCTGGAGCTCTAAGTTTTTAAGATGAGACCTCGAGCTCTCATGTCTTAAGCGATGCAGTGGGTCGTTGGTGACCACACCGCACGGGTGACAGGTGTACACGTTTTTATTTCTCACAAAGTGTCTGTGGGCGGGCGAGAGTACGTGGTCCCTGATATCATCCGCACCCAGTATCTCATTACACCCAACCTTGCAAACGTAAACGTCGCGGTTCGCGGCGAGATCTAGCCACGCTTTGGCTTTGGTTGGGCATGGTTTCCACATAAGGGTCGCTAAGAACACTTGGAGGAAGTTACCGAGTAACGTACCGTTGGACCCACTAGGGTTGCTCAAGTAGACATCACTCGCTAACATAAGGTATTTGAATGGTGAGTAACACCACACAGGGATTATGTCAGATAACATACCAGCGAGCTCGTTGGCTCTATCTTCTCGAAGACTGATCCAAGCGTCTAGAAGATACCTCGTATGGCGGACCTGAGAGCCAAGCCGTTTTGGTTGCCCTTCAGGGTCGGGGTCGAACAGTGTGTATGTTGAGAAGTACTTGTTTAAGACGTTGGGTCCATTGTCGACTCGTGGGGTAGACACACTGACAAAGGCCGTTCTCAGCAAGCGGTCAATAACTTCTTCACTAATCTCTCGGGCTTGAGTCATTATGTTATACTCTCAGAAAAAATCCTAATTTTTTAGTGCGTTTGGTCTGGAACCGTGAGATATCTGTGAGGTTATCTGTGAGACACCTGTGAGGTCAACTGTGAGTAAGATAACACGTGATAGTGTATTAGATGGCTGAAGACTCACAGACGGCTGTTGAAGCGAAGATCACGGCTGATGTGAAAAGTGTTAAGGTGAAGGACCCAAAGCGCGTCGCTGCTGGTAAAAAGTTGGCTGAGATATCGAAAGCTGCGAAAGAAAAGAAAATGCGTGAGATGATAGTCAACGAAGAACAGGGTAGTGAGTGGAGCTATGGTTACATTGTTGGAACATTTGGTGTTATCATTGCCGCTGCTTCATTGTGGTACACAATTAGCAGTGAGAAAGAAACACGACTGGAACCTGTGAGTACTGTGGTTAGCGCGTCAGAAAATCGTAGAACTTGTCGTCCAGCGTCTTAAACAAAACACACGACAATGTATATATGGCTGCGATCGATCGAAAAGAACTTATGAACGAATTGTACGATGCGCTACTTATTACGACTGGTGCCGTGGCAGTGAGTATGATTTCTAAAAAGGCTTTGGGAGAACCATTGGGAACACCAGAGACAGTGAAGGGCACAGTGAAACTTGCTGCAGCTGTTGGCGTAGGAACGCTGTTAGTAAAATGGATGCAATCGAAAAAGTGGATACCGACAGATCCATTCAAATCAACGTAAGTTAATGGCGAGTGTTGTGGCTGGAGGGATATTTAATGCAGTGGCTTTCGCAGGCGCTGGCTTTATGTTTTCGAAATTTAATCACTCAGGCTATGAAGCTGAGATGAAAAGGCATAACCATGCGTTGGAACAGCTAGCCAGTGCGAAAGAAGTGTGGTATGAAAATGAAGTCGCTAAAAAAGATCGGATCCAGCGTTTGCGACAACAGCTCTCAGACGCTAATGCTGACATCAATGACACAAACCACGCGTTGGAAGAACTTAGAAGCGTAATGACCATACAGTACAGCGGACGAGTGTTCACTGACTCCCCGAAGATTGCGGATTACTACCAACCGAGTGCGGAAATGAAGGAATACCAATTGTTGTTTGTTAGCGCGTTAGGTTTGGGTAGTGGAATAGCGGTGTGGGTACTAGTTCGGTAAAAAAAATGTTAGAGTAGTATAAGAGTGATGGACAAACTTATGAGGCAGATGAGCTATGGCTTGACAATTGACGAAATCGCAAGTGAGACGCAAATTGGGTGCGGAGACACCTTCAGAATTTACCACTGCTCAGATTGTGACATTGTGAAAAATGTGACTGACTGTGGTGGGTACACGTGTCCAAAGTGTGGTGACACCGAGTGGGGTTACACTCAGAGTTACAGTGACATGAGACTCACACGACTAAAAAGCGTTCACAAACGGTCTTGGTGGATGGGGAGGAGACTACGGAACGTTGTGAAGGGTGAGCACCTTGAGTTGATAAAAGAGGACTTCTTGAAAGTTGTCAATGCGTTGTACTCATGCAATTTGGTAAAGGGTAGAAATGTTAGCAGATATGGATACTACATTATTAGGTTGTGCCACAGAAGACGAGTCGAGACACTCAAGAAGGTGTCAGACCTTAAAGACGGTAAGGTGAAAGACTTATTTGACTACAATCTGTTTGGGGTGGTGTATCCAAAGTTGGGATGGTGCGAAAGTGGTGATAATTATTACGACGAGTGGCTTAGGAAAAAAAACAAGTGTAGTATATAGAAGCCATGGATGACGTCACAGAAAACTCACTTGTTAGAAATGGTGCAGCCGTTGTAAATCCACTAACAGGTAGAGCAATCAACGTCCACGGGCGAGTCTACAATCAACTTGTTAGAGATGGTGTTTTTAGTGACACGACAAATGTCAATATTGTTAATCCGCTGACAAACAGACGAGTTAACGCTGGCAGTCGGACACACAACCGTCTTGTTAGAGATCAGGAAGCGCGACCCACAGTTGAAGACCATAGCCCACGGCTGTTGGATCGAGCACTGAGAGGGTTCACAAGGTCCTATGGAGTTGAGGTGGTTAACGACAGAGACATCAACCAGGTGAACGGTAGCAGAAGCGCTGTCATTAATCTTTTGAGACGCGAACTAGGTGAGACCAACGGAATGAAAGTGGTAGAGACAGTTAAGGTCACTTTTGAGAAGGCTTTAGAACTCGATAAGACCACATACAAAACTGCCTACTTTAACAGCGAAACGTTTGTCGTTATTAACGAACACGACATTGAAGGTGTTGCCAACCGTGGGTCGGAACAGATCTTGACGCGGATAGCTGGGTGGCTATCTGAGGGGTCTGGGTGGACTATCGACAAAATAGATGCGCACTACGTTAATATTGCTATTTATAGACCTTTGAATGGGAGTAGCTACATTGCGTTGCCAAAGGAGTTGCGTAATAGTAAGAAGGGTTTGATAAACGTGAATAACGATGATGACAACGAGTGTTTTAGATGGTGCCACCTCGCACATAAGTTTCCTGTTGAAGAACACTCCGAAAGAACGTCGAAGTACGCTAGGCGTGTCGGTGAGTTGAATTATGACGGGATTGACTTCCCAGTCACACTCAAAGACTACAACAAGATCGAAAAGGCTAACGAAATTAGCATTAACGTTTTTGGGTACGAAGATAAGCAGCCATTCCCTGTGTACGTTTCTAAGGAAGCGTACCCTGACCATATGGACCTACTGTTGATAACTAATGACATAGGCAACAAGCACTATGTGTACATTCGCGATTTCAACAAGTTTATGTATCGTCAGACAAAGCACAAGGCTAGAAAACACTTTTGTAGATATTGCTTACAGTGTTTTAGTCGAGCGGGCGTGCTTAAAAGTCATGTTGAAGTATGTTTGGTCATCAATGGGAAGCAAGCTATTAAAATGCCGCAAAAAGGTGCGAAAGTGAAATACGAGAATTTTAGTAGACAGCTAAACGTACCATTTGTGGTGTACGCAGACTTTGAGGCTATCACACAGAAGGTGCACACAACAAAGCTGTCAAGCGAGTGTAGCTACACAAACGCTTATCAGAGACACGTTGACTGCGGTTATGGGTATAAACTAGTTTGTTGCTATGACAATGAGTATAGTAAGCCAGTGAAAGTGTATCGTGGTGAAAATGCAGTTAACAAGTTCATTGGGGAGATGTTAAAAATTGTCGAATATTGTAAAGAGACATCTGAGAGTCACTTTAACAAAGAAATGGTGCTGACTGATGACGATAAACAAAACTTTGACGAGGCTGAGAGTTGTCATATTTGCAGTGTTAAGTACACTGATGACGACGTTAGAGTGAGAGACCACTGTCACGTGTCAGGTAAGTACAGAGGGTCTGCTCATCGTGAGTGTAATGTGAACTTTAAGTTGACTGATAAAATTCCTGTGATCTTTCATAACTTGCGCGGCTACGATAGCCATTTCATCATGCAGGAGATTGGTAAGTTTGGCCAAGACATAAATGTGATACCGAACAACATGGAGAAGTACATGGCGTTCATGCTTGGAAAAAACTTGGTGTTCTTGGACAGCTTTCAGTTCATGGGTAGCTCTTTGGACAATTTGGTGAAGAACCTACCAAGGGACGCTTTCAAATACACGTCAGAAGTGTTTCGTGAAACAGGGTTGGCGCTCATGACAAGAAAGGGGGTCTATCCCTATGATTATATGGACTCCTTTAATAAATTCGATGAAAGCGAGCTACCCTCTAAAAAAGACTTTTACAGCGTTCTGAACGACGAGCACATCACGGAAGAAATGCATGAGCGCGCCATCGATGTGTGGGACTACTTCGACGTCGAAAATATGGGTGGGTACCACGACCTGTATTTGAAAAGTGATGTGCTCTTGCTCGCTGATGTTTTTGAGAACTTTAGAAAGACATGCCATCGCGAGTATAAATTAGACCCGTGTCACTATTTCACTTCGCCTGGATTGGCTTGGGATGCCATGTTAAAGATGACTGGAGTAGAACTCGAATTATTGTCCGACATTGACATGTTCCAGTTTGTAGAATTAGGTATGCGTGGTGGTGTGAGCTACATTTGCAACAGACACGGCGTGGCGAATAATAAATACATGGAAGGGTATGACAAAGAGAAAGAGTCGAAGTATTTGATGTACCTTGATGCCAACAATTTGTATGGGTGGGCAATGAGTCAGAGTTTACCTACGGGTGGCTTCAAGTGGTTGACTAAGAAAGAAATAAAAAAAGTTAATCTATGCGACTATCACAACGATAGTAAAAAGGGTCTGTTGCTTGAAGTCGACTTGGAATACCCAGACCATTTGCATGACCTACACAACGACTACCCGGTGGCTCCTGAGAAGATGGAAATAACTGTCGACATGTTGTCGGAGTACTGCACGAAAATCAAAAATAAGTTTAACGTGAGTGTTGGTGGTGTGAAGAAGCTGGTGACTAATTTGATGGACAAAAAAAAGTATGTGTGTCACTATAGAAATCTGCAGTTGTATGTAGATCTTGGATTGAAAATCAAAAAGGTGCATAGGGTCCTACAGTTTGACCAGTCTAAGTGGTTGGGCAAGTACATTGACTTTAACACAGTCAAAAGAACTGCGGCTAAGAACGCTTTTGAGAAGGACTTTTTCAAGTTGATGAACAATAGTGTGTTCGGAAAAACGATGGAAAACTTGAGGAAGCGTGTGGACGTAAGATTAGTGACCACTGCGGAGAAATTAGAAAAGCTTGTCTCGAAGCCGATGTTTGTGTCTTGCAAAATATTTAGCGAGAACTTAGTCGCTGTCCACAAAGTTAAAGAAACGTTGACACTAAATAGACCTGCATATGTGGGTATGTGCATACTAGACTTGAGTAAAACGCTGATGTACAATTTTCACTACAATTATATTATGAAAAAGTACTCTAGCGACACCTGTAGATTGCACTTCACTGACACTGACAGTCTGTTGTACTCGATCAAAACTGACGACGTTTATTCCGACTTTATGATGGAGTGCGAAAAGTTCGACAATAGCGACTATCCCGCAGATAGCCCATTCTTTTTTAGAGAGAATAAGAAAGTTATTGGGAAGATGAAGGACGAGTGCGCTGGAACGCCAATTGTCGAGTTCGTCGGGTTGCGCAGTAAAATGTACAGCTATTTGAAAGAGGGTGGAGGTGGCGGGAAAACCGCTAAAGGTATTAGAAAAAATATAATTAAAAAGGTAATCAGACACGAAGATTACAAAAGCGTGTTACTCGAGCAGAAACAGTTGCGACACACAATGAAGACCATTAGAAGTGTCAAACATCAGATTGGTAGCTACGAAATTAATAAAGTATCGCTGTCCTGCTTTGACGACAAACGATACCTTTTAGAGAATGGTATTGACTCCTACGCGTATGGTCACAAAAACATTGTAGCGAGAGACAACACTGAGAGTAATGAACAAACAGACTAATTCGTAGAGTAGTTGGCTATTTGTTAGTCAATGTTGTCAATCAAAAGAGCACCATTTTGCTATCCATTTGGATAAACATCACCACTAGACTTGAAAACCTAGTGGGTTTTTTTCGCGCGTGAGTTGAGACAGTAGTAGTTTGTTGAAAAAAAAAATGTGAAAACGTTGAAATGTGGAAATGTTGAAACGACACTTTTTTTTTAAATATGCGAAAAATGTGAAACGACACATTCTATTTTTTAAAAAACATGCAAAAATATTGAAATGTCACATTATTAGCATATAAATCGAGTTTGTGGTCTTATTTGATGTACATTGTAAATTTAGAATTACCGAAATGACATCGAGTTTTTGGGGGTTTGGGATTTGGTGTAAATTTGGTGATGTTTTGGCGATTATATTCGCATTCAACATTGAATGTGTAAAAATTGGCTTCGTAGCCCCACTCTCTATACTACTTAAGTATGGCCTGGATAGATTATAAAAAGGCATATGACATGGTACCACATTCTTGGATAATTAAAACATTGCAAATGTTTGGCATAGCAGACAATGTGATTGACCTGATGTCCAGAAGTATGACCAAATGGAGAACCAACCTGCTCTCTAATGGGGAGTGTCTAGGCCCAGTGAACATTAACTGGGGCATCTTCCAAGGAGACTCTTTCTCACCCTTGTTGTTCGTGATCGCGCTAATACCAGTGACACATGTGCTACGAGAGACAGGAATGGGATATAAACTGGAGAAAAATGGCCCAATGATCAATCACATGTTATTTATGGATGACCTTAAAGTCTTCGCCAAAAATGACAATGAAGTTGATTCACTGGTGCAAACCATCCGACAATGTAGTATTGATATTGGTATGGAGTTTGGGATATCCAAGTGTGCAGTAGTGACATTGAAGAGGGGACGAAGGGTGGAAAGTCGGGGCATTAAACTCCCGGATGGAGAAGAAATGACGGAGCCTGACTGTGAAGGGTATAAATACCTTGGTGTGTTGGAGATTGATACTATCATGTGTGCTGAAATGAAAGCTAAAGTCAAAGATATCTACTTGAGGAGACTAAGACTTCTGCTTAAGAACAAGCTTAATGGTCGAAATATTTTCTTGGCAATCAACTCATGGGCTGTGGCAGTGATACGATACAGTGCAGCATTCATTGGGTGGACAAAGAATGAGACCCGGGAGTTAGACAGGCATACCTGAAGAATGATGAGTGCATACCACGCCATCCATCCTAAGTCAAATGTGCGAAGGATATACATCAAGAGAAAAGAAGGAGGAAGAGGTTTGACCAGCGTTGAAGAATGCATCGCGAGTGAATTGAGAAGCTTACATCACTATATAGTAAACAGTGAAGAAACCCTACTGAAAGCAGTTGTAAAGGAAGAAGGATAAATTAAAGAACAAGTAGAAGGGAAAGAAGATTACAAGAAAAGGGTAGATGCTGAGAAGAAAAAGGAGGTGGAAAGCATGAAACTCCACGGGCAGTTTGAGAGAGATACAAAGGATCTGAAAACAGAAGAATCGTGGAATTGGTTAATAAGTAAAGGCTATCTCAAACGTGAAACAGAAAGCCTGATAACTGCTGCACAAGATCAAGCGTTAAATACAAACTCCATTAAGAAGAGTATATACGGATTGAATGTCTCAGATAAATGTAGGTTATGTGGCGAAAAGGTAGAAAGTGTAATGCATATTGTAAGTGCATGTAGCACGCTGGCACAGAAAGATTATAAGAGGAGACACGATAAAGTATGCCTGAACCTGCATTGGTCTCTATGTAGAAAGTACGGCTTAAAAGTCAGTGAAAAATGGTACCAGCACAAAGTGGACAGTGTGGTAGAGAATGAGAGGGTTAAAATCCTATGGGACTTCAATATTCAAACAGATCGGGAAATCAAGCACAGAAGACCATACATCATCGTAGTGAATAAGGAGAAGAACGAGTGTACAATTATTGATGTGGCAAACCCCGGCGATCACAACCTGGTGCAGAAGAAATTTGAGAAATTAGACAACTATTCTGAACTACGACTGGAAGTGGCCAGAATGTGGAATAAAAAGACGGTAGTGGTACCAATTATAATAGGTGCATTGGGCTCAGTACCAAAGGATCTACAGTCCTACCTCAAAATACTAGACATCCCATATGATTTGAATATCTTACAACACTCAGTGCTACTAGGCACAGCCAACATCCTCGGAAAGGTACTAGCGATGGAGTGAAGAACGTCAGAAGAATCACTGACTTAAGTTGAAGAAACCTGTCAGTGAGGATTAAATACCGGTATACCTTTACCGTGAAACACAAAATAATAATGTATATTATCTAAAAAGTCATTTAATAAAGTCATTAAATAAATATTATTATTTTGTGTTTCACGGTAAAGGTATACCGGTATTTAATCCTCACTGACAGGTTTCTTCAACTTAAGCCAGTGATTCTTCTGACGTTCTTCACTCCATCGCTTACCTTTCCGAGGATGTTGGCTGTGCTTTTAGATAATATACAACTGTAAATCTCGCTTATTTAAGGTAACTTACAATCGGCTACTTGAATCAACACTAACAATATATAACTAATAACTATATATAACAACATAAAACAAATATAATAATAATAATAATAATAATAATAATAATAATAATAATAATAATGTATATGAACAATACCGTACAGTAAAGTACAATATATTTTTAATCTCACCATCTTCTTTAGTTGTTCCCTGAATTTTAGCAGATGGTCCCAGTCCAGCAACAGTTTTCGCTCGAATCCAAAATGTATAAGTTGTAAACTTATTTAAATCCTGTAATTTAATTTCAGTTTTTTCATCCAGATCTTTCACTTGTTTTATACCACTTGACTCTACACGTTCGTAACTCACACTATATCCAATAATTTCACCATTTCGTTGCCATTTACTTGGCAAATCCCATGAGAGTTGTAGTGACGTAGATGACATCGCCTGTACTTTGAGGTTCAATGGTACACCACTTGGCTTTGCATCCTCCATCTTGACCCAGATTTCACGATCAACAGACCAACCACCACGATTTCGAACCGATAATTTAATATGGTACCACAAACCATGTTCTAGGAAAAGAGAATAATCATTGAAGTGCCACTAAACTCAAATGCCACTAAAAGTGCCACTAAACTCTAATTTGGAAGAACTTTTAAAACGATAAAGTAACTTCTTTCGAAGATTTTCGTTTCTTTGCTTTGTTTTCGAAATATATCAGTTTGCTTGATACACAAATGTCCGGAATGTATGTCACACATGCATAATGACTTATTCTGATTACTCATTATGCATGTGTGACGTAAATTCCGGACATTTTTCATATCAAACAAACGGATATATCTCAAAAAGCGAAGAAACGAAAATCCTCAAAAGTTACTTTATCATTTTAAAAGTTCTTCCAAATAAGACAATAACATTTTTTGAGTTTAGTGACACTTAAACTAGAAATACGTTCTGCAATAACACCTCGCCCGCCTATTCTACGCCGCCCCCCCCCCCCAGAGTTTCTTTTCCCCATCCATGGTCCCCAGGGCCCAGACCGCGCACGCCGTGTATTTGTAGTCTCGGCAGATAATAAATCGTAAAAGGCCGTATCGTCGTACGTAGATTTTGTACGTTATCTCGGCCAATATTTACTCCATTTCAATTCTGAAAACAGATTTGGAATTACCGAGTGTAAATACATAACATACGTGTCTATTATATTATTAATGTAAATAATAAATATTACATGGCCAAGTGAAGTTCTCCCCCTTAGTCTGTTTGCTGATCGACTGTAAAAATAGCAAATGATTTAACTTTTCGCATCTCATTAATTATTAGTTTATCTCCCGTGCAATTATTAGTTTGTTTATCTCCTTTCTACTTGTGAAACCCTTTTGGTATATATACGGTATATAAGCCCTATTTATTTTATTTCATCTTGTCTTACTGTGTTGAAGGGCTACGCTCGAAACGTCAGTATTTTGTTACTAAAAATCTTGACAGTTTACCACCTTTTCACTTTGCTATATATCCAAAACACTGTCTGCGCAGCACCCTACTTTTTTGCTACTGTAGGTATGTATTGTTCATATTGGATAACCATTTATTGAGTTATTATATTTATTGTAAACTCTAAAAGTTGGTGAAATAGAGCATAGAAGGTAGTGAATAGAGGAAATAAATTTCTCAAATCATTAATAATTCATGAGGAAAACACAAAGGAAAATCATAACCGAGACGTTGTTGGTAATAAACGTGCATAAATTAAGCCAACTTTTCCCTCAAATTTCTCTTAAAATACTGATTAGTTTGAGAAGCTATATCATACACTCGAAAGGCGTTTATTATCTGATTCAAAAACACCTCGAAGTTGGTTAAAAAAACTCGGCTATCGCCTCATTTTTCAACACACTTCTCGGTGTTTTCAAATCAGATAATAAACGCCTACTCATGTATGATGTAATATATGAAACACGAGGAAGAGTATATCAAGGATATCCAAACACCGAGACGTTTGTTGAAAACCGAGGCCGAGGTTTTTTAACAAACTTCGAGGTGTTTGGATATCCTGATGAAACACTCTTCCGAGTGTTTCATATATTACATCTCAAACAAATCAGTATTTTAAGAGAAAATCGAGGTGAAAGTTGGCTTAATTTATGTAATTTCTTCCTCCGATATCCAAACCATCGTCTCGGTGCTGATTTCCTTTGTTTTAGGCTCATGAATTATTAATGAGTTTAAGATATATTACATAACAGCCGCCCGGTAAATCCTAATGGTTACGATTCTAATAAAAACCTTCCAATATTTGTAATATAAATCACGGATTGAATGTCACTTTCACTCTGACTAATCGCAAACTAACTTACCCTAAATAAAAAAAACGTCGTATAATTTAGATACACCTACCAAATTTCGTGTAATTATATGAGGTAACTGAACGAGAGAAGCTTTTTCCGACATAAGTTAATTTTCTCAACAGTGTAGCATTGTTAATTTGCTCAACTTCCTTTGCATATCTTAATCTGAACTCATGAATATCTCGAGCAGAGCTGGTCCACCACACATACACACCAAGATGAGGAGATGGTAGTTTTCGAAATTTTAAAATTGGAGCTGGTGGTGGCAATTGTTTTGTTATAACACGTAAGGCATCTGTGACTTTACCACTTCCTTTTGCTGAACGGATAGCTACACTCACTTCATAATCTGTTTCAGGTTGCAAGTTTGTAAGAACGATATCCTGGTATAAAAAATATAATAATTATCAACAAATAATTTCCCAACGCAACCAGGTGATAAATCAGACATAGTTTGACGCTACGCTGGGCCCTGGCTTTAAAATGTTTTTTGAACGTAACTTTAAAAGTTACTGTCCATCACCCAACGTTTCTACACTCCAATCTAGTGTCTTCATCAGGGGTGATCTTTGTAAAGTTCACGCCCCATTGAATCGCGATGACGGTGGTTTATTACCAGAAGCTTATTTGCATTTTGTTAATAGATAACATTATCGGTTTTATGAGGGTATAAATAGGGATCCTACTGTAACTTCACAACGATCATCCCTGATGAAGACACTAGATTGGAGTGTCGAAACGTTGGGTGATGGACAGTAACTTTTAAATTTACATTCAAAAAACTTTTTAAAACCAGAGTAGCGTCAAACTATGTCTGATATAATAATTATGTTAGCAATTTTAACAAATGTATGTTAATTTCTACTCATGCTTCACAATCTTCTGAACGCCCTGGAGATGACCTAACCACTTTGAAATAAATAACGAAAAACAAAAATTATATATAACACGTAAATATGTGGGACACTGATTAATCACTTTATAATATTAATCACTTTATAATATTAATCACTTTATATTAAAGGTGAGTTACAGTCCCTTCTGCGCATGTGCGGGGTTTGTTTACGTTTTGCTTGTTTTGTTTATGTTGGAGACTCCACACCGGAAATGGCTGCTATATAAGTGCGTTGTTTTTATCGCAAGCGTGTAGAACAATATGGTGATTTAAATCCTTTGATTTCGAATTCCAATCTATTTTGCTACGCTGGTAGAGATGTCTCTAAACTGTATTTATTTCACACGTACGACATGGAAGAAATTCAAAGAAGAAAATAATTGATTAAATATGAACAATGAAGTGGCGAGACACCAAGACTACGATGCGGTACCAAAGAATCAATTTATTCTGGTAAGCATTTTATAAAATACAACAAATCTTTGACACTTTAAAGGCCTTCCATGTTCTTTAATACATGCATGCTCTGATGTCGATTTTTTAGCCGTGTGTAAACGGTAAACTCTAACAACACCGGAGGCAATGTCAAGCATATTTGATAAAATGCAAACAAGCGCTCTCTTTTTGTAGTAAGTCTCAAGCAAGAAAAAAGAACTTCAGTATATATATATATATATATATATATATATATATATATATATATATATATATATATATATATATATATATATATATATATATATATATATATATATATATATATATATATATATATATATATATACATAAATGTATACAATGTGCCCTACCGGCTATCACCATAATGGCTTTATGGTAACTGTGGACTTGGGACCCACTATGTACGGCTTTGCATTTTATATATATATATATATATATATATATATATATATATATATATATATATATATATATATATATATATATATATATATATATATATATATATATATATATATATATATTACTTTATATATGTACCTTATTATAGTGTGGTGTATTTATAGTATGTTTAAAGTTATAATTGAAGTCGCGGTCATCGGATTATATGTATTGTAATGTCAGTAAAAAAAACTCGAAAGCCGTGCGAGTTTACTGTATCTTAAAGAACATGGAAGGCCTTTAAATGGTCAAAGGTTTGTAGTATTTTATGAAATGCTTATCAAAATGAACTGATTCTTCGATTCGGCGGCGATTCCCCAGAGGTTTTCGAAGCATAGTAGCCGTAGAAATTGACCAGGATTTTCGCCATGCGTGTGAAATAAATACAGTTTAGTCCAGGGCTGATTTAGTTTTTAAAGGCATCTCTACCAGTCTAGTATTGTATCTTAACTTAGCTGGATCCAATAGCAAAGTACTGTAGATTAGGATTCGGTATCAAAGGACTTGAATCCAGCTTGCGATAAAACAACGTGCTTAATAATATAGCAGCCATTTCCGGTGCGGAGTCTCCTAACATAAACAAAACAAGCAAAACGTAAACAAACCCCGCACATGCGCAGAAGGGACTGTAACCCACCTTTAACATTTTTTGCAAAGCAAAATTTCCGTTTACATCTTTATTTTTACGAATCTATGTTGCAGAAGAGTCATAAACAAATATACGCACATCCATTGGTTTATTAAAGGTCAGAGGAGGTACGAAGGTCGTCCCGCCATGCATTGCGCTTTGTTTTCTTCGTATTTGCTCTGGCGTAAAGTTGGCGGACAAAATATATAGTTTTTCAGTGGTGCTTTTTTGTTCCAAAACCTGTCTTTTAAAAGGTAAGCTTTCTATGATGTTTTTAGTTTAATCCAACAGATGTTGCTCTGGTTTTTTTTGTCGTAGCATACTTGTTTCGGATCAATAAACAATTGTTTTGTTGATGCCTTCACGGGTCACAAAATTTTGCTGTAAAGTGATAAGCGAATATATGTACTTATTTAACGAAATGCGAACGCAAACACAACACTGGATAGGTTATTATAACAAGCTGAAAATTCTCTTTCAGTTAATAGTATAAAATTTCTTGTTGCTCCATGAACTTAATTACAGTATAGACATTGAAAAACCACTATTTTTCAATTTGCGAGAAAATCGTACTCGCATAACACATCTCTGTTCCGCCATAAAAAGTAGACTTTGGAACTTGAATTTTGTGCAGATTATAGTTTAAGCCTTTTACTCTGTCGTCAGTAATTTTTTAGATATCCGAGAACTATATTTGCGATGAAATATCGGTTTCTTCACTAGGACTATTTCTTGTTGGTGGTTATATTGCATTTAGTTGCCTTGAATTATTCAAATATATTTACCGTAATATTTGATGAAATCTTTAAAAAATTTGTTCGGTGTAGATATGAAAGAATTTGCTTTCTTTTAGTACAAATTTTTTTCTTGTTGCTCCACAATTTAAATGAGAAGAGGTCTGTGAAATTCCGCATCTTCTCGATTATACTTCGCCATTCGTCAGATCGTGGTCAGATTGACAGCAAAACGTGCCTATGACGTATGTTGTTTTGGTTTACGTTTCCCCGCTCTCTTACTTTATTTGGCGCTCGAAATTCTTTGCCGGTTGTCAGAACTACTAACTAAGTAATTCGTCTATTGGTATTTGATGCAGATCCTTTCAGGAAACATAACAAAACGAAATGTTGAAGAGATTAAGGGCAAATTATGTTGTGCCATTGTAAGCTCAAACGTTTGTACTTTGCTATCCTTCAACAATGATTATGTGTGCATACTGTTAGTATATCTATGCGAGAGTTGAGTTCATCCTCTCCCCATTGTCCGTGTTTAATAACAATAATCCAAGTTGTTTTGTGCATGGCTCCTTTAAGATTTATTTACTTCTTTACTCCACAGTACCCTATGACATAGCATTTGTTGTTGTAAAATACAGAGAATTTAATGGAATTGGTATCTTTTATGTTTTCAGGTTCCTGCTCATTTTTAATTTCCACAGAAAGTTTCCTCAGAGGCCTTCTCCATGAAAAAAGAGCCTTTCGGTAAAATGTTTTAGGCCGGGTCTCAAGCACAGGCTTTACAGTAGTAGATGGGGAATTCAGAATATTAAAGTTGCATAGCAGAATTGCCTCTATTGCTTGATTTGTACTTCTGAGATCTTTTAAATTAAAGAATTAATACATTTTTAAAGCTGTGTATTACATTTGAAATAAAATTACAATGATATTACAGCCACAAGTCTACATAACAAGTTGGGGCCCGGGGAGAACATGCCCCCCAGTTCATACGCCTGTGGAAATTTAATTTCTAAGTAGTCAGACAATTTTCCTGACCCTTTGACAAAGGCAAGAAACTGTAGGTTATACCAACAGTGATTTTTCAAAACAGTTAAGTGCTATTATTCCTATTAAGAGTCCAAAATGTTGTTGTTGATACACATAATACTAGAGATGTACAATGATGTACAATTTGAGGTTTATTGTCAATGCCTTTATATATGGAGCTTTTCCAAAAGGTCTCCATTACCATCTACAACAAAGGTAGATGTTTGGAGTGGTCTAACAATAAACTGCTGAATAGGTAATTGTAATCATATTAAATACCTGTATGAACTCACTCACTCAACTCAAAAATGTCAAATATATCCCATATTACAATTTACAAAGAAAGCTTGATTTTATAAAGTTTGATTTTAATAGTCTATTGATTGGTCCATAGTCTATTGAATAGTTAATATTGAAATTTTATTGAGGGGGTCTTATAAAGGAAATAACTTTGAAATCTAAAAACATAGCACATTTAAAATTTGAAATGTAAAATCAAGAATGTTAATACTCGATTATAAAAGCTATAAAAATCGTTATTGATATATCTCAATCCTAACATTAAGTCGTATAAATAATAAAAAGTAAGGATAACTATTCAAGATTTTTAAACTTGGTTAGTTTGAGCACCAAAAACTATCTCTGTTGTCAGATGACTCAGATGTATGTTACAACTACAAGTTAACTATTACTACACTTATATTCGGCCAACACATTCAGTTTAATTAAGGATCGGTTGCTGGTTCCTGCAAAAAGATAATCCATTTCGAATCCGTTCACATTGCGAATCGGCAGAACAGGGCAATATATTTACAAATATCAAGCTTAGAAATCTAATGTGAATATCGCGGTATCTTTAAAACAGTATACATGACAAACCAGACGGAATATTAAACGTTAAAGTGTTGCTTGGGAATACAATGAATATAAAGAAGTTCGTGTGAGCGAAAAACAGAAGTGTTCTTGCCATGAACAGTCTTATAATACCACGAACGGTTTTCAAACCGCCATTTTAAAACCATGTTCGCTTCCCGAAGGTTCGTTGAACAATGAAGAATTTCCGGCGGGGAATCGATAATATGTATCAAGCGCAATGCATTTTGGGAAGACCTTCGTACCTAGTGGTAAATTAACCATATAATAATTTTACGAAAACGTCCTTGGTTAAAAACAGTTTTAAAAAACGTCTTAGTTTAATATCTATTACCACTTTTACCTTCTAAAATAATGATTTTGAAAAGTTAGTAGTAAATTAACAAAATATTAAAAAAAGAAAACGTCCTTTGTTAAAACATTTTAAAACGTCTTAGTTTACTATCTATTACTACTTTTACCTTCTAAAATAATGACATTACATGGCCAAGTTTTAAATAACTATGTTTTGGGGGAAAAGTTAGCAGTAAATTAACAAAATATTAAAAAAAGAAAACGTCCTTTATTATCTATTACTACTTTTACCTTCTAAAATAATGACAATACGATACTTAAAATAGTACTCTCACCACTTTATTTCCCCAAGTATTTTCTGTTCTCATGTTTGTGTCCATGTGATATCGTCGATAATAAACGATATAGCCAAGTAATTTAGCACCAAATGGACGAGAAGGAGTCTGCCATTTTACGTGAATTGCAGTCGAATTGAGAACTTCGACTTCGACATTTTCTGGAGCCTTGAAAGGTTCTATGGAAAAGGTCAGCGTCATTTTACGTCAATAACTTTTAATATACAAAATTAAACTAACTACTGTATCTTTTATTTATTATGGATAACCCATAGGCGGCGGAAGCGGGGGGCAGGGCTAAAGTCCCCCAACTTGGAAAAAAGGGAGGGCTAAGCCCCCCCCCACCCAGTTTTGGCCCGAGGGTGAGGGTTATTAGACCATATTATACATTGAATATTTGTGCATCTTCGATATAAGGCAGTTTTTAAATTCCATATTATTGCAGGATGGCAATCGTAAGGGAAAATAGTGTCGGGTGATAGTTCAATACTTATTTCATAAGTACTTCGGCCATTAGTTATTGATGACTGCTGACCAGAAGTATCATGAATGAGCCAAAATTTGCAATGTTATAAATTCAAGGTTGTTCAAATATGCAATCGCAATGTAATGCAGCATTTTAATCCAAATGCAGTCGAAGTTAGACGGATTTTTAGTAAAGAGAGCCAGAGTGGGCTCAGAAAACACAGAGAATGGCAATAATTTTGATAATAGACAATGTAATATTGTAAAATATAAGTGCTTGATGACGACTGTAATAGACTACAAATTGTAGAAAACAGGTCGAAAAATTGAATGGTCAAAAAATTGTTATGGTGGTAAGGGCCACCTTCATTGGTCCGCAGTGTTATTACAAGAGGAAACCGGAGTACACGGAGAAAATCTGCAGTGTTTGGTTGAGTCAAACTGGAAGCACTCTTCTCACTTGCGGCCAAGGCGAAATCTTTAATCTGATAACTGCACTGAGCAGGAAGCGAACCTGGGTTGTAGAAGTGAAAGGCACGTGTGCTACCCACTGTGCCACCAACACCCCATTACGTTTTAACATGCACTCCATTGTTTGTATTAAAATAATATACAGGAAAATGCTTCTCGACTCTGATTGAATTTATTTATTGAATTCGTCACAAATCAAATATACATAATACAAATACAAAAAGAAATAACAACAAAACAAGGTATATTAATTGTGACAAAGAAGGGAAACTGATATCCTTCAGAGATCTGGCATGGAAAGTATCTATGCTGATGAGATCACAGCTACGTTGGGCCGGACATGTTGTCCGCATGCCCAATGAGCGGCTCCCGAAGAGACTCTTCTACGGAGAGTTGATCACAGGTAAACGCTCGGTTGGAGGTCAGAAGAAGCGTTTCAAAGATTCCCTCAAGGTCTGGCTCGATAGATCATCTTGGCGTGGTAAAATCCACGCGGGTGTAGCAGTTCACGAGAAGGATAGAATCAGTAACGCCATCCTGAAGCGCCAAAATCGAAAAGAGAGACAATTGCTCCAGCCCCCATCTGATCAAGAACAGACATATCTCTGTCGACATTGCAAACGCATATTTCGTGCCCAGATTGGTCTTATCAGCCATCTGCGGACTCATAAACACACAGTATGATTTCATGCTCATCTTCGCTTTCGAAGGAGGAACATAAATAGGTTTTGCAGTGTTGGGGTAGTTGTTCCACAGGTTAATAGCTCGTGCAAAATATGAGAACAGAAGCGGCCATGATGTAATGTGTTTATTATATTGAAATCGTTGAAATCGTTGAATTTAAATAAAAAATGATAAAAAAATTTCGGAATAGGAGATTAGTTGAAAACTTAGTATTTCGTCAATATCTATACAATAATTGTTAAATATCCACTAATTTAAACTCGTCATGAATAATATCATGCTATGTACCGGGTGACCCAAAAAAAAGTACTCCGGTTTGATTCATAATAACTTCTAAACGAGTGAAGCTATTAAACTGAAATAACTTTCATTAGATAGATGGAAGACTAACTTAGATTTTGAAATATGACAGTTGTATTTTACTTAAAAATTCACGGAGATATTAATGTTCAAACTCGGTAGCATATTTCTGGATGTGTCTAAAATATGCAAAAAACGCCGTATCAAATTCTTAATGTTGGATGTCTCTGGGGAGTTGCATGTTATGTCTTATGGAGTTATGGTTTGATTGTGTTTCATTCTGAGTTTATTCTGAACATGAACAAATTTGGAATGTAGCACATGATCAGCAACCGTAGAATTTAGAAGAGCTTCGCAGCATGCCGTAATCTAGAACAACGAATGATCCATGACTCCTTCGACGCAATGGTGTCACGGGCTAGGCAGTGCATTCGTGCTAGAGGACACGCGATTCCGAACGAATAAATCTTGCTTGTATTTTGTAAATAATAATACTTCGTTTCATAATAAACAATTTGTCAAGTGTCATTTATTTACTGCTAATAGTGCGTGTTTCAGTTGAGCAAAGCTTGATTAATATTTGATACGGCGTTTTTTGCATATTTTAGACACATCCAGAAATATGCTACCGAGTTTGAACATTAATATCTCCGTGAATTTTTAAGTAAAATACAACTGTCATATTTCAAAATCTAAGTTAGTCTTCCATCTATCTAATGAAAGTTATTTCAGTTTAATAGCTTCACTCGTTTAGAAGTTATTATGAATCAAACCGGAGTACTTTTTTTTGGGTCACCCGGTATAGGTTAGTGTTTATGAAGGAAACAACAAACGATGCAGGAACAGAGTTACAAACCAACATAATGAAATACAGACATAAAAAAGCACAACACAGCAAAAGCTCAGTACAATTAACACTACTCTACTCACTTGTTTCTTTTGTAACAACAGTAACTGGATGAGAGAAAGGTCCTTGTCCTAACTTGGTTTTGGCAGCAATATCAACATCATACGTTGTGTATGCTCGTAAGCTAACAAGACGTTGAAAGATAACAGTAGCAGGAACTTCTTTAAGAGAATATCCTTCATTAACAGCCTTATATCTGATGTTATACGCAGTAATCCTACCATTCCTAGAATGAACTGGTGGAGTTTTCCAAGAACAGGTCAGTGTAAAAGCATCAGATGCGAAACATGTTAAATTTGCAGGTGCCTCTGAAGGAACTACAGCAAAAAGAAACAATAAGATAAAAATAAAATATAAAATAATAAAAATAAAGAACTACAACAACAAAAATAAACAATAAGACAAAAATAAAACAATAAAAATAATTAACTACAACAAAAGGTAAATAAAAAACACATTTATTACAGTTCTTAAAGAGTGAGTATCAACCGTCGTGCATTGCGCGTTCGTGTTTATCTTTCCGTACGATAACAAAGTGTTTTGAAGTGCTTCGTTGCCAACTTGACTTGGTAAATACTCCGGAAATTCACCGAGTCTTCTCAGAAAACCCTATAGAGGCTTTCTTATTCATCTACAATCCAAATACGTCGACTCGGAACCTGAATTTTTGTTTGAACCTTGTCACTTGATATTCCACTCTTCGCGTCAGTCAAGGTTGACATAATTCGAAACGAAAGTCAAGAAAACGTCGAATTTTGTGAAAAATGCAGAAATAATTACTTTCTAAGGTATACAGTGTATCTTCTTTCAATTAACAAGATTGACAAGATATTTATGGTGAGTTGCCGACCGAGCTTGCAATGCGTCACGGTTGACACTCACTCTTTAAAATTTTCAGGAAAAAATCATGACAATTCGTGAAAAAACAGCATAGGTCGTACACAAGGGGTACAAATCGTAAGATTTTGTTTTATAGTATAAATACTATATTAAATAAACACTTTATACTGTGGATATTGTAAAACAAACACTCAATTAAACTCGGTTAAAAACTGTAAGTAAATTCCTAAGGGCGGTTGATATAGATCGGCGCTACTAAAAGGTGCGAGTTTCAATTTTCTAACCATTACTAAGTAACAATAAAAGCTTAGGTCATTATTTATGGCCGGGCTGGGGTCGAAGAGAAAATGGTTGGGTAAATGAAAATTGTAAGACCTAAATGGTTGGGTAAAAAAATCACTTCTCTGAAGGGTTGGGTAGCACATTTTTGTGACTATATACATAAAAAATTAAGAGATCATCATTTAAAATTGGAATCTCGTCATCAATTCTCCTTAGTCATCATTGCACATTAGCTTTTGTTATTGTATTCCTCTGCTTGTTTTTCTTGGATTCCTGCTCTGTATTGATAGGCTGATAATAATCTGAAAGTTACAGCAGGACCTGCATGTCTGTATATCTATTTGGGTTTGTTATTAAAACTTGTATCGACGATATGCTGGGAATTGAACTTTATCTAACTTTTTTCTTCTTGGGTTGGATAAAAGATTTTCTTTACGAATAAATAGTTGCGACGGTTAAATTTCTGATCTTAATTTGGTTGGGTAAAATTTTTTCAGCAGAAAATCTATTTCTCTTTGGCCCCCATCCCGACCATAAATAATAAGCGATCCCTCACAAACATGAAGCTAGAACTATCTAGTGAATATAATCTCTGTCTTAAATTGACTATGAAGTGAAAAAATCGCGAGCATTTTTTTGCTCTAACGAACAAAGTAGCACGGCAGGAGCGTTCACTGAAAATTTCAAGTGAATCTGCTGCATAGTGTTCGAGCTATCAACTCTCAAAGTTTGTCCATTGGCATATTTTAACGTTACAAAATAGGGAAAGACTGGGATTGAATATATGTGGTATATGACGTATGCAGGTGGATCATTAATGTTCAAATCCATTGTTGTTATATGCATAGTACACTGTACACCTGCATACGTCACAAGACAATAAACCACGCGTTTCAGATTTCACCAAAAACATTTAGCCATGCCAAACTTTGAGAGTTGATAACTCGAAGACTACGCAGCAGATTCACTTGAAATTTTCAGTGTACGCTCTTGCCGTGGTATTTTGTCCGTTAAAGCAAAAAATGCTAGCGAATTTTTCACTTCATAGACATTTTAAAATCCCTCAATAACACAAGAACAACTGTCAACGTACCATCTTCAATGGTATTGGCTATTACAGGCACTGAGATTGGACCAAACCCAGCATCAGTTTTAGCAGCCACTGCAAATTTATACGTCGTATAGGGAATCAAGTTAGTGACCTTTATTGAATAATCATCAGGAGATTGAACAGTAAGTTTAGTACTAAGTAAATCTGATGAGACATTGTAGCGAACTTCATAACCAATAATTCCCTGTCCACCACCATTAAAACTTGGTTTAGACCATAACACTTGAACAACAGTTGAAGATAAGACATTGCTTTTTACATCTTGTGGCTCACTAGGAGCTAGATAAAAATACAACAAATATTATGTAATATCAAATGATATTTTATTGACAATATTTAAGCAGGAGGCTCTCTCACATAAAGTGATTTCCAATAATTAATTACTAAATTACATAAGGATGAACTAAAAATAGATATTACAATATTAAAAAAGTTCATGATGGTATTAAAGTAGTAGCGTTGAATAAGAGTTCTATTACAGTTATATATGTACTGTTTAATAAACGAGCAGCAGCAGTGTTTTATCAGATATAAAACACGAGGGCGTAGCCCGAGTGTTTTATATCTGATAAAACACGTTTTTATCAGATATAAAACACGAGGGCGTAGCCCGAGTGTTTTATATCTGATAAAACACGTGCTGCGAGTTTATTAAACGGCTTGAAAAGCGACCCATTTGATAAGTTCATTGGCGTAGTAATTTTGAAAATCGATGTTGTTCTAAGCCGAGAAAATCAAAGCTAAAGTTTATGTAAATTAGGATGAAATTTTATCACATATAAAACCTACGATATGGTACTGATTTCCTTTGTGTTTTCATCATGAATTATTATCATTAATAATTTTAAATATATATATTAAAAATTTCGATTTAAACTGAGAAACATTATCTGCACTTCTGATATCTTCACTTAATTAGTTGTTCCAGTCTTTAATTGCATGGTATTTAGCCTTTCTTTCCCCCAATTTCTTTAAACCGCAGGCAAGCATAAATTATTTTTATTACGTGTGTTATATGTATGGATGTCCTTGATCAATATTTGAATGATCAGCACTTTGATGATCAGGAAAGAAAATAAACAAGATATTTACTAAGTCATGACATGAACCAAGATAAGTTGATCAAAACTAAGCAAATAATATTTTTTTTCTCATATTGAAAGTAAACATTCTACCTAAATTAAATGAAAATATACAGGTAGAGTGATGGAAACCGGATGTACACAGAAGAGTTGAACGACCTAACACCACACTGAAGAAAGTCATTGAAGAAGACACTGTGTCGAGAATGTTCGCCTCCGAAACAGTAGTCCTCGACAAGTCACAAATATAACATTTAATAAAAGATAAACTGTAATACCAGAACACGTTTCCGTGCCACTTCTCAACTCTCACACACACGTATACATTATTTAAACCTGCTGTCCCTTATAAAGTGTCATATGTCTCATGTCCGTCTTCTTCTGCGTGTTGCTCGATTCGTAAACTGCTGCTGCAGCTGCGTCTCTTCTCACTCGTGGAACGAAGGTGGGTGCCTGGGGATTAGGTTTTTGAAAGTGTGTTTCATCACAGGACAACTCGAGTGGGTATAGCTGTTGGATTGCTCTTTCCAGGACTCCTTTCAACGTTTTGACTTTTGCTCCCCGTACAACCCCGTCTCTTCCATTGATGATCTCTGCAACAATACCGAGTTTCCACGTGTTCCTATTTTTGTTATCATCTTGAATAATCACCACTGAACCCTTTCTCGGCACTGATGCTTGCTTTCTTCCTCCGTTTATGTGTTCGTCTCCACATAGCTTCCTTGCATTTTCCGAGGAACTTCGCTCGTTTCCGAAGGTCCTCCACATCCTCCAAATGATGAGCTTCCAATACAGGAACTTGATTTGGGTTGATGTTTAACAGCGAATTTGGCGTGAGTACAGGCAATTCGATGTCGTCTTCGAGATAGCTCAATGGACGGTTATTGACCGCAACTTCCACGTCTAACACAATATCCTCAAACTCTTCAAATGTAAGCAGTCCGTTGCCAACTGACTTGTAGAATGCTCTCTTAAAAAGACCAATAAGACGTTCATACTGGCCTCCCCACCACGGCGCTAGACTCAAGTTAAATTTCCATTTCACTAAACGATCTGAAAGGAAAGTGTTCAACTGTTCGTCGTTCTGGACTTTCTTCAACCACTTCCACGCCGCTTTAAAGGTTGCCCCGTTGTCCGAATAAATGACTTTAGGTCTTCCTCGCCTCGCAATGAACCGTTTCACAGATGACAAGAACTCTCCAACTTCCAACGATTTTAGTACTTCTAAATGTACCGCTCGCGTAAGACTACATCCGTAGAGTACAAGATAAGATTTTCTCGGTTTCTTTCCTTTCGTCTTGTAGCGTATCGGACCCGCGAAGTCTACTCCAATAACTTCAAACGGTGTAGATCCCTGTGTACGAGTTGCTGGCAGGTTTCCAGGTGGTGGGTTTTCATGATGCCATTGGATGTGACTTTTCTCCTTCATCTTGGCCACACGATTGGAAACAAACTGGCGAAACTCCCCCTGACCATTGATCCAATAGAGTGCGACTGTGGAATCACTCCAACAATGAACCGAAGAAACTTTCACCGTATCGATCGCACGTTCGACATTAGTCACGAGATTTGTCGCCATATGCCCAGCCACAAGTTCAAGACGAGGAATTGTTAAGCTTTGTTTTGCCAGCCGTGATTTCGAACAAACCAAACCTTGCGTGGTACCGTTGTCTTGTTCAACGACCGCATACACCACCGCTGACACTCCGAGTTTGCTGGCGTCACCGAACGCGTGAAGGGATAACGATGTTATGGGCTGGAGAAAATGCGCCAAGCTGCGTTGGACTGTAAACTTCGTCGATATCACCGCTTGCGACTCGTCCCAGCGTTTCTGGATTTGGTTGGTTAACTTCTCGTCCCATGGAAGTTTGGCTTCGCACATATCCCTGTAAAGCTGCTTCGCGATCAAGGTTGTTGGAGAAACCAAGCCTAGTGGGTCGTAAACTTTCGCTAGTTCAGATAAAGCTCCCCGTTTTGTCGATATTGCCTTCTGAAACGTCTCCACGCTGAGAGTATCTTCTACTTTGTTCCACGGTAGACCGAGTAACTTAATCTCTGGTTTTTTGAATCCCAGCTGTGTCTTCGCGTAGGTCGGTTCTTCTTCATCGGTATGCGCTCGTACGTCTTCCTCTAGGCTTGCGACATTCGAGTGCCATGTAGCTTGAACGTTCCGTCTGCGAATAATTCGACTGCTTTCGCTCTTTTCGTTGCCACGGTTACTACTGATTCGCCTCCTGTCATCAGGTCATCAACGTATAACCCGTCGTGAATTTCTTTGACTAGTTGTGGATACTTGGGCTCCCAGCTTTTCAAATGCTCGTTGATCACTCCGCCGAGGAGAAATGGTGAACACGTCAGACCGAATAAGGCTCGAGTAAATCGATATACAGACAGCTCGACGCTTCCTGGACTCTTCCAAAAGAACCGCAAAGAATCTCGTTCTTGTTCTTTAATGCGAACTTGTAGGAACACTTTCTCGATATCACTGGTTGACAAGATGGTATAGAATCGTGCACGCACGAGGAGCACGAGGATATTCCACAGTTGATTTTGGAGTGGTGGGCCAGGGTGTAAACACTCATTCAAGGATGGTTGGTCGCTTGATTCTTTTGCGGATGCATCATAAACTACACGTAGTTTCGTGGTTTCTGCCGACTGTTTTATGACTCCCTTGTGAGGAATATAGTGTTCCTTGCCACTTGGTTTGTCTGGAGCTGGTTCTATGATGCCTTGATCAAGTTGCTCTCGAATTATGTTGTCATAGCGAACATAATTGCCTTCACGATCCAATTTCTTTATTAACGATGTCAGTCGCCGTCGACTACCTGCTTCGTTTGTCGGTACGTTAGCCGGTGGTTTGCCTTCCACGGAAGATTGGTCTCGTACCAACCTGCAGGGTCTCTCACCAGCTGTTCTTTGAATTCATCATATACTGCGCTCTGGTCGTTTTCCAGCGTATCGGCCAGCCCAAGCACATCCAATCTACATAGATTTTCGAAGTCCGACTGCGCAGTTTGGGTCAAAAACGTCGTACTACGATCAAACTCCATTCCAGGGCTCATAATAAACCAACCAAGCTTTGTTTTTTCCGCCACGGGTTCGCTGTCGCCACCGATCAGAGGTTTCGTGCTCGTTTTGATTCGTGCGTATTCGCCATTTCCTAGTACTAGATGGACAGCCAACTGATCTCTCGTATCAGAATCTTCGATAACGACGTTGCGAAGGTGGTTGTAGTCGCGTCTTATCTTATCGTATCCAGGGTTATTTATGTGAAGGAGTTCTGGTTTTTCCACTTTCGCCAACTTCACGTTCATTTTGTAGCTTCCGTCTAGAGCGCTAACTTCTGTGTCGTATTCCATTCGTGCCGTTTTCGAACCCATGAGCATATCAATGCGTTGTAATTTCGTCTCGGTCGGTTGTTCGTCAATCATCTTTATCAGCTTCGCTGACGCATACGACCCCCCGGCGCCAGAGTCAATTAGTGCGCGACACATAACACCGTTTACTTTTACCACAACTACGGGGAAAACTCCTTCTCCACTTGCACCGTCTGTCATCAATTTCTTCTCATTTCCCGCGGGGCGTCGACGCTGCTGTTCGCAAATGGATGAGTGATGACGTTTGTTGCAATGTTGACATGACACTTTGCTGGCACATTCCGAGGCGCGGTGCTTTCTAGTTAGAATTCTCTTGCGTTCACTCGTATCAGTTATTTGGTCGCACTGAGACGCTTTATGACCAGTGTCCTCGCAATAAACACAGCCTCGTAATTTATCTTCTTCCCCGCGCGCATGAAACAGTTTCCTGCGGTCGTCGCGTTCTTTGCGGTCGTCGCGTTCTTTGCGGTCGTCGCGTTCTTTGTCTTTTGAAACAGCTGGGTTCCGTTTAACCCATTGGTGCATGGCTTCGTATAATTTGTTAAAATCCCAGGATTCCCAATCTGGATCTGTACGGACCAAATCCCCCCTAATCGGAGCCAATTTTTCAAGCGTCACAGCAACGTTTCCTCTGACGTGGTCAAGCCTTTTCATGGTTTCAAGCGCTTGTACACAGTAGGACAGTTTCTCGCTAAACTCGGCGATTTTACGTGGATTCGCGATTGTTATATTGGGTACCTGTAAGATTTCCTTGACGTAGCTATTGACAATTTCCGAATCCTTCCCATATTTATCAAGGAGAATTGACTTGGCCCGATTATAACCCTCTGATGTAAATGGCAGGGCTTCGACACCACGTTTAACCTTTGGACTTAGTAACTCACGTAAATATGTAAACTTGGTAATTCGGGCGATGGAACTCTTATCAATAGCTTCGCTGAACTGTCCCCAGAATCTTGGCCAATCCATAAACGAGCCATCAAACTTAGAAATTACTTAGGAAGTTTTGCAGTTTTAAGACCAGAACATTCCTGAACTTCCGTTTTTGTCTGAGTTAATTCAAGTTCGGCTTTCATCTTCATTCGTTTTTCATGCAGTTTTAACTCTACTTGAAACTGCTCCTCTTGCGCTACGCTTTTTTCAGATCGATCCTTTTCGGAAAGCCAATACTCTAAACGGCTTAATTCCGCATCTGCCTTCTCAATTTTAGCTTCGACATCACTATTCCAATCGTTAATTTCCTCCATACTTTTATCAGCCTCAATTTTCGCTGCTTCGGCAGCCCGTTTACATTCGTTCGTTTCGCGAACTGTCTCGCGTAGCGCATCGAGATGCCGTTTAACACTTTCAGGCTTACCTGAATCCAAAATGTTGCTTGTTCGTTCCACGCCAAGCTTCAACTGCTTCAATTTTGTCTCTAGTTTCTTCTCCATATTGATATTGCCGACAACCGCGTGTCGGTAGAATATGTACGTTCGTTAACATTTAATAAAAGATAAACTGTAATACCAGAATACGTTTCCGTGCCACCTCTCAATTGATTGGATTTTAGTATTTACAAACATCAGTTTTCCCGCTTCGTAGTAAAATTTAGGGGTATTTAGGAACGCGTAAAATTGATTGAAAAGGTATTAAAAGGAAATAGCACTTGTTCTCGAAGAATTAATGAAAAATCGCACTTGTGTTTGGCGAAATATTCATAATACCACGAGTGCGAAACTCGTGCTTCGCACTCGTGGTATTATGAATATTTCGCAAAACACGCGTGCGATTTTTCATGAATTCTTCTCGAACCGTGTTATTTCCTATACTAATCTTCTCTGATGATGTTGTGATATACAACGAAACGTTATACAAAGCTATATTAAAATATTCGACTAAAATGTTGTACCTACAGGTAAGAGTTATTTGCTTGGTTTTGATATTTCTAAATCGCTATAATTTTAAATGGAAAATTATTAACATAGAGTAGTATATGTATTACTGCTTTACCTCCTTTAATAGTTTGAACGAGAAAATGTTTTGAGAGAGGCCCAGAACCAACTGCTGTTCTTGCTGAAATCACCACAACATAACAATGATCTTCCTTTAAACTATAAACTTTATGAGGAGATTGAACAGAAGAATCAGTCATCCATGATGAATATATTTTCTCTGGTTCATCTGTATAATATATTGTGTATGATATCACTTGACCATTGGGTTGTATAGGTGCATCCCAAGATATCTCAAAGCTCCATTTACCAATTGCCTTGACAACCACATTACGAGGTGCTGTTCCAGGAGCTAAAAAAGAGATTCAAGTGAATTAACATGTACAGTATGTTCACAACTCATGCATTTTTTGCTAGTTAAAAGTAAGTAAGTTGGCCAGCCGTAGCAGCAGACTTAGAGCCGTAGTAGGCTCCTTTTTCTCTAGCTGCTACCTGAAGGTAGGGGTGGACGCCACTCCTACCCCTGGAATATAACCGGGTCAACACAGAACTTCATCTCTCTTTATAAAGGACTGGGATAATTTACCTTTATCTGTTATAAATTTGATCTCCTATTCTATTTTTAAAGTGTCACTAAGACGAAAAAATCGTCTACCAATTTTGATCTTAGTTTATCATAATTACGAAATGAGGAAGAAAGGCGTTCTCGGTTTCTCAATATCTTATCCCGTTCTCGAGATATTTAGGTTTTTGACATATGCAAATTAGACAGTGTATGACGTCATTTTCTCACATAGACGTAAATAAAATAAACAAAATGAGGATTATTTCTGCAAATAATAGGTAGAAAGTTTTCAAACTTTGGACATTTATGGTAAGGTGGAATGTACACTCTACTGTACATATTATATAGTTGCCATGGAGATCGTTTGAAAATAAGCGTCTTTCGCCTAATAAAATTAAATCGTAATTTTTGTCACTTTTTAAAAAGAATAAGGTGATTTAAACCTCCGAAGTACAATATTTACATGTCTACAAATATTCGTGTGTATGCATTACAATAAATGTTGTTTGATAAAGAAGAAATAAACACTTTTTGTTTTATAAATGACAGGTGCCTATTTCCAAACGATCTTCGTGGCAACAATATAATTTGTGCAGTACCGGTACGGTGCACATTTCACCTTACCACAGATGTGTAAAGTTTGAAAACTTTCTACCTATTATTTGCAGAGATATTCCTCATTTTGTGAATTTTATTTTGGTCTATGTGAGAAAATGACGTCATACACTATCTAATTTGCATATGTCAAAACCTAAATATCTCGAGAACGGGATAAGATATTGAGGAACCGATAATGCCTTTCTTCTTCATTTTGTTATTATAATTTACTAAGATCAAAATTGGATAGACGATTTTTTTCGTCTTAGTGGCACTTTAAGTCTAATTTTTGGTCATTGATGAATAAGTAATGTTCTATCTTTTTCATCATTATCTTAATATTTATGTATGTATGTATGTTATAGTCATTTGTATATATTTTTAGAGGAGACTCATGTAAAGCACCTTTGGGTGATTGTGGCTTCCTCATTAAATATATATTTCATTCATTCATTACCCCAGCCAGAGCTGGTCCCAATTTTATTTAAGGCTCTTGATGAAAGCCCGACCTCCAAATTAGCACTGCTCATTGGATTATGGCAACACTAATTTTCAGTCTTCTGGTACCGATATCTGAACAAGGTGGTAACCCATCCAGTTAGTGTACCAGAGGTACGGTGTTTAACTTTGGAAAGTCAAGCAGTGGTCTCTGACCACTATCTTTTATCACAACATTTTTTTTTATTAATACAAGTACAATATTATTACTTATTGCATTCCTCTGAGCCCAATATTACAAAATATTTAAGTCGAGAATTACATATTGGGTGAGACCGAAGGTCGAGCCTAATATTACAAATCCGAGACTGAAATATTTTGTAATATTGGGCGAAAATGAATCCAATAGGTGTTTTATTATATCAAACAAAATATCTTAACACAAAGATGTTTCTTCACACGTAAACAGTCAAAAGATTGCTATCCAATATGTTGCTGTCCTACATCATAAAATATTGGACTATCCGACAATAGCGACAATTGATTGGACGGTTATATGTGAGGCTATAATAATGAACAAAATTTACCATAGTAGTTTGATGGGACACTCTTTCCTCATGAGTACGAGAATGTAATACAAATGTAACATAATGCACGTGTTAGAAAATCACATGAGCGACTATATGTATTGTATTAAATTAAATTAAATACAAAACAAAGGGGTCACAAAAATTAATGAACAATTTTATAGTTGCAACTGCTTAAGAATTTACAGAAACACCAGTTGACTCATGAGGGTATATAACTCATGAAACTGAAACTAGAATATCAAGAACAACAGATATGTTCTGCACAGTCATCAATATAAGCAGGAGTGTAGCTTCTACATGTGACATTTATTTATTTATTATGCTTCGCCAACTGTATAATATAGTACATAATGAAAAGGTGGCCGCAACAACGTACGCCAATTATTGCGGTCCCAGAATTAATTAAATTAAAGTAAAAATTAAATAGCTTTAAGAATGTTCCTGTTCAAGAGTTGTTAGTTGTTATAGATGCAGCAGCGTAGGATACCAATTAGACTGCGAACATAATTGCATTTTGGGCAAATCGTTTTCCATGTTCGCAGATCTTCTGGGTCATAATGGTCCAATGCCCTGATGTAGTATTGCAGGTTGCATTTAAAGTTAGTTAACGTAAGTTCCTTCAACCGAATTTCGTTCTGGAGGATCCTATACATGTTCGTGTAAAGAATGATCGCTGGAAAGTTAGTGTTCTACATTTTCGTGGCCGAAATTGTGGAAGATCAGGTGTCGAGCAGATTCTAGTTGTCCTACATGTATATCATGGGTGCGTGTGAGGTCATTGCTTGCATGCGACATTTTTTATCGCTAAATGTCAGTGCCAACGATTTTATAAATTAGTGATAGGATGATTAGCGAGGGATAATTTGTGAGATAATAATTAGTGAGAGAGCTTTTTAGGATTAGGCCTCTTGATCGAGAAGAATCGACATCTCAACATTTTCCCCATGCCTATATTAGCAGTAATCAGTTATGGTTAAGATGACGGTTAGGGTTAGGATCATGGTTTGATTTTTGGTTAAGGGTTAGTTAGAAAATAACCAAATAGTGTTGAAAATTGTGACGTCACCACATGAACTACTGTACAAATAGTGACACCATTCATATTTTCTCAGGATTTTCCAAATCCCCGCTCCCCTGGTAGTTACAGTACTTTATGTTTAGTTAATAGTTCAAGATATAAAATAACTTTAACAAAAAACATCCATTGAACCAACCTGTTTCATCTGTTTTAAATATCTCAATATTACTTCCAATACTAGTACCAAGAGTATTGCTTGAAAAGACTTGCACTTCATAATCACTGTATGCATCTAGGCCCTTGAAAGTCCACACAGTTGTTTTACTAACAGCTTTATAAATAGAACTCCAAAACAGATCTCCTTTTTTACGATGTTTCACAATATGAGAGGTGATGTGAATGCTTGAGTTACCTTCTTGCCAAGATATTGTAAGAGAGGAACCTGTGTTTAACTGTTCAACAACATTCACTGGAGCAAGTGGAATTGGAGGAACAGTAACCTTAACCAACTTGTATTTTTCTTTACCAACATCATTAGTAGCAATACATTTATAAGTTTCTGTATATAATATATCAATAATCTCAAGCAAACCACCATTCCTGATAATATGATTAACACGACTATCTTCCCAATACACACTTGGCTCAGGATAGCCAGTCGCTGAACAATTAATTAAAACTTTTGTCTGTGGATTAACAACTCTGTCCTCAAGTCCTTCTTTGATGAACACTGGTTCAGTTTTAATAACTGTAAAAAAATACAATATATATATATTATAGGTAAGATTAGTAAGATTTTTTGTTGCATTATAAATATCGGGTAACGAATTTTAAAACAAAATAAATAAAATAATATAAATCAGTGTTTAACTCTTTCCTGTCCGGCCCAGTCAAAAGGGTCATAGAAGACACCCGAAGTCGTCAATCGAAAAACATGGCACACGGTAACGCAAGATTAAAAATAGGTCCGCTCAGGCGTTATCTGCGCTAATATGTACAGGGGCATGTGTATATAAAACATGTTTTCAGTATTCGCATATGTAATATTTAAGGAATAGAAAATATTTTCCATGTTTCCATAGAGTTGATAGAGAAACACGAGTGAAAGGTTGCAACATGAAATTTTTGTGGCTGGGAACACTGGCCCAAAGGGCGAGTGTTTTATCGCTATTAGTTTTAGTTCTTCCAATGTTCCATGAGTATTTCTATATTAACTTGAAGGAAACACAGATCCGAAACACATATCCATTTCATTCATAAAATAACCCTTTGAAATTTGATAAATGTGCAATTAATCATTGATTGAGCATGCAGTTATACCAATAACAATGTTATAACTGCAGTCTCAAATAGTACTATATTTTGTAAGTATACATGTAAATAGTATTAAACTATGAAACATTGAAAAAGAAAAGATTAATCCAACTTGGTTCTATTAACATGCATGTAAAAGATTAAAAAAATGTATACTGTATGAAATTATAATGTATTAAGTTTTGTATGAAATAGATTAATAGATCTTATAAATGTAAACAAACTGAAGCAGCATTATTGAAACATTTTAAGTTGTTAAGTGTTAACTGTTATGAGCGACTTTGTGTGCGAGCTATATTGTTACTAAATTTCATTACTGAACTATATTTTTAACAAATTAAGGACTATCCGGCCGGATAATGAGGTTATCCACTATCCGGCCAGATACTAACTCCGGTGCAAGGCACATTTGTGGATGCCTCACATATGCCCCCCTTGTCGACCCCCCTTGTGTTGCAACCATTCTCAACATCTGTTCACAATATAGTAGTTCATGAACATGTGTAATATTAAACAGATGTATATAAGTTGCATAAAAATGCAGTGAACATAAAGAAGATAAAACAGTTGTATAACATACTGTAGTTCTCTGTGCAAGGCTTGCATAAAAATGCAGTTCAATATGAATACATACATTCATTATGCACAGCCCCTGCACATGCTAATTCATCTGCCTCCTGGCCCTTGTTGACCCTGCTTGACTTGAGTTGTAACCATTCTTAACATCTATTCACAATATAGTAGTTCATGAATATGTGTAATATTAAACAGATGTAAGTTGAACAGTTCCATAAAAATGCAGTTGAACATAAAGTTGATAAAATAGTTGTATAACATATTACAACATATACTAAAAACAAGAGGTTTTCTGGTCCTCCGAAGAGGTTGAATTGTCCTCCAAAGAGGTTGAATTGTCCTCCAAAGAGGTTGAATTGTCTTCCGAAGAGGTTGCCTTGTCCTCCGAAGAGGTTGAATTGTCCTCCGAGGAGGTCGAGAGTCTCTTGTATAAACTAGTGATAAATAGTAAATGGTCAATTGTCAAACACGTGTTGGCTGAATATTTTGATTTTAACGAGGCTTTAAAAATCTTTTGGCGTCATGTCGATGTTACAACCTACGAACACTGTTGTAGATCACACTTGCAAATTTATTACAGTTCATATTAAATATAAAATACGGGGGGTTAGGGTTAGAAAACTCGCTAAGCGGGGGGTTAGGGTTAGGATGGGTTATTTAGGGTTAGGGTTAGGATAAAAGTTGTTTCGGGTAACCAATCATCTTCCCATGGCAAGTGATCCCAAAAAAAATTTCTGCACGCGGGCGTGCAAGATGGCCTTTCTAGAAAAATGGAAGTTTTTCAACCTGATTTATGATAATTAATGCTAATTTATATTAACATAATGTGTCTTGTTCGGAAAATTCAAAAGCATTGGTAACAGCTGGTTTATTGGGCTTTCAGAAAAGGTTTCGCAACAGTTATGGATATTTCCTGAGATACATCAATAGAACAAAGATGTAGTTCAATTTTGGATGTTTTCCAGCCGGACAGGAAAGAGTTAATGTCTATAGTTATAATAATAATGATACAATATAAAACATAGATATTGCTTGTTCAAAGACAGTGTTAAATAATATTTTAGATAGACATATTTTCATGTTTATAAACATTAACACAGAGTCACAAACTTGAACTTTCTTAGAATATTGTAATGATCTCATACTATATGAACCAATATTTAACACTACTGTATAAATATATATCAGATAAATATATCAAAGACGAGATAGTAGACAAAGGGAGTATATACAATATATGATATACACATGTATGCAGTATAACATGTATATGGTTGAGCAGTACGAAGATGAGAGACTTCGACAGCAAATCTTAACAGGTACACGCGAACTTTATTCCCAAACTTTCGCAAATTGGCTTTACAGAGGGAATGACGAATTGAACGTAAACTAACTAACCGATAACAACAAAACGTTTTTTGTACGTATATCCGCGCCCACAGTTCTTACAGACCGTTCTATACATACTTGGTGTAATTATCTAGTTTGTCCTGTCCTACTACACATTTCCCCCTCAAAGGGAACTTCGTCCCGAAGTTAGACTTCGTCCCGAAGTTCGACTAATCGCCTAGCCATGCACAAAATACATTTTGTATTACCAACTGATTGTCCTGTGTAGCTAGCGACAATAACATGGCCCAGGCTGTGTTGCAGATAAAACGGTCAGGTGGTCGCGTGATGCGGCCGGACCGGGTGGTCTCATGTCCAGTTGAGCTATAGGGTCCAGATGGGAGGTGGGTGTCGGCATTCTTCGCTAATATGGCTTCTGGGTAGTCAGGAACTTCAGCCAATACTGGGTCAAGTAGGGTAGCAGGAACATTCTGTGGGGGAAGATCCTTACCAGATGGCCCATCTACCAGGCCAGGAAGAAAGGGAGCAGCCTTAGGGTTCAGGTCTGCCTGCTCAATGGGGATACGTTCATTAATAATTGCTTCAACATCCATCTCGCTCGCATCACTATCTGAATCTGAGCTTGCATCATGGTTGCGAGCTGTGTGCGTGTTATGCCTCTTCACATACCGATCTCGAGTGTGTTTCTGAGGCTGTTTGTGGCTGTACTTCGTGTGGTACCGGTAGGGAAGGAGCAAATTCCGGTGCAGTGTACGTTCTTTGCCAGTGCCTTCCTGTTGGACGACATACACCGGTAAGCCACCAACTTTCCGAATTACTTGATAAGGTATGTCTTCCCATCGATCCTTGAGCTTGCTCTTTCCTCGTAGGCTGAGGTTCCGCACAAGCACGCAGTCTCCAGGAAAGATACCAGCAGGGCTAGGCTTAACAGCACGCATCTTCCTGTTGGCTTCTGCTTTCTTATGTGCATTCTGTGATGCAAGTCCATGAGCGTGGTAGAGCCCTGCCCGCAGATTCTCTACATAAGATGAATAAGGCTTTGTCTCTCCTTTGCAGAAGTTGGTTCTCATGGCGACATCGATTGGTAGGCGTGGCAGGCGACCAAACATGAGAAAATAAGGGGAGTATCAGTTGACGAATGTTTAGTGCAGTTGTAGGCGTGAACTAGTGGAGCAACATAATCAGGCCAATCTTTCTTCTTATCACCCTCCAGAGTGCCCAACATTCCAAGCAGTGTCCTGTTGAAACGTTCTGTTTGCCCATTTCCCTGGGGATGGTAGGGGGTCGTTCGTGTCTTCTTGATACCAGCCATCTCGCACAGATCCTTGATGATCTTGGACTCAAAGTCACGACCTTGGTCAGAGTGTACTCGTTGGGGAAAACCAAAGTTCACCAGTATTTTCTCCCATAACAACTTGGCAACGGTGGGAGCCTTTTGATTGCGAGTTGGGAAAGCCCAGGAGAATATGGTAAAACTGTCGGTCACCACCAACATGTTCACAACCGCCCTTGCCTTTCTCCAGGGACAAGAAATCGATGGCCAAGAGCTCCATAGGTTCTGAAACGATGATAGGGACCAAGGGTGCCTTGGGTGGGTCCAAAGCTTTTCTTTTGATGCACCGCTCACAATTCTGGATGTGTGTATCCACATCTCGTGCCATACTGGGCCAACAGAAGCGGGCACGCAGTAGGTCTAAGGTTTTGTCTCTGCCAAGGTGACCCATATCATCGTGGAGGCCATGGAGTACTTGAGATCGCATTGCCGCAGGCAAAACCAACTGGAGCTTCTCAGCGCCTTCGACCATCCGCCGTCTGTACAGGATACCAGCTTGCACGACCAAGCGAGCTCTCTCTCGGAACATCCAAGACACTTCACGGGTGTTGGCTTTGAGCTTGTCAAGTGACTGGTTCTTATTTAGTAGGCCTAGAACATAGCTGATGGCAGGGTCTTCAAGTTGGAGATGTGGCCAATTAACAGGTGGGGTGCACTCGTGACTATCTATTGCGGTGTTGTCCACTGCTTGGGGAAACATACTGACAGCTGTAACCACGGACTCAGGGAAGGCATCACCATTGAATGGTTCACTTACTCGGTGATATTGACAGATAGCTTGGAATGCCTTGCGGGAACAGAAGTTACATTCTACTTCTGTAGACGAAGATAACCTGTCCAGAAACGGCTTGATATAATCTTCATCTGGTACAGGTCTAGCATCTGGATCGTCTTGGTGAGGCATACGTGAGAGGCCATCAGCATCTCCATGAACTTTTCCAGCTCTGTATGTGATTGTAAAATCAAATGGTGCCAAACTCGAGAGCCAACGATGGTCTGTAGCTGATAACTTGGCTGAAGTTGTCAGATACGTAAGCGGGTTACTGTCAGTCACCACATGGAACTGGTGACCATATAGATAGGACCTGAACTTTTCGGTGACAGCCCACTTTAGCGCCAAGAACTCTCGGCGGTATGCGGAGTACTTTCTCTCCGCATCGTTCAAGGTTCTACTTCCGTACGAAATGACACGGAATTTGCCATCTTGCACTTGGTAGAGAGTGGCACCGACACCATCTCCTGATGCATCGGTGTGTAGGGTAAATGGTAAACCGAAATCAGGATACGCTATCCACTGAAACTGGGTTCGTACTTTCTTTTGCAGACCTTTCTTTGTGTTTTGGGCGACAAGTTTGTGCAAAGGTTTTGCAATGTTTGCAAACCCTTTCACAAAGGAACGGTAGTAGCTGGCAAATCCCAGAAATGTTTGTAGCTGAGCAAGGGTGTTGGTTGAACAGCCAAATACTTTCACATCATCAATGTATACCATGCAAATCCTCAGGTTTAAACCAACAAGGCATCTCTCCATCAGGCGCTGAAACGTAGCGGGCGCATTTGTCAGCCCAAAAGGCATCCTATTGAACTCATATAGCCCAAAGGGTGTGGTCATAGCAGTTTTAGGCTTGTCGCCTTCTCTCACTCCTACTTGTAAGTAGCCTTGGGGAATCACTCAATCTAATCCTGGACAACCTACCAAAGTTATTATTGAGCCGCAGGAACAGCACCATCCCAGCATTATGGTCACTCCAGCCCTGGTGTGCCTTGCCCGCACTGGTACCAAGAATCGAATTCCTGTGGAGATGACTAACAACTCCTCCCAGTCTGTAACACTGCCGCCTAGAGCCGTACTAGCCTCTCTTCACCTGGCCTCCGAAGTTGTCGAAAAAGCAGCGACAAGCATTGGTTCACACCAACCAGCTGTTAAAGTAGATCTTAGCGGCACTACCCTAAATTCAGAGCAGAAAGAGAAGGTGCAGGAAATGCTGGCACGTATGTCCCATGTGTTATAGACATTACTATTTATAGCATTTGACATTACCCGAACACGTGTAAGGTCACGTGATCAGACAGAAAACCTGTCAAACCTGTTTTGTTTTTGTACATAAAGATTACTTAGTAGTGTGTAAATAAAGTGTCTGTGTTAAAATGTCTTACCGCCTGGGGATTATTGTTAAAAGCGAGAAATACGTTTACTGTTAAAGCGAGATTACGAAAACTTCATAACATGGCGCCCAACGTGGGGCAGCTTGAAAACATATCAAGTTGAACCAAAACAAGATCATGACCGAACCGAAAGAGAAATTAGACCGATTGAGAGCGAAGCGAGGCGGACATCGTGGTGTCTGTACCAAGTTGGCAAAAGAAGCAGACGAACTCCTTCATTTGCCCGGCGATGTTGATATCGATCGAATCGAAATTATCCGATCTCTACTCGAAGCGAAATTGAAGATAGTAAGCGAAATTGACGAAGAGATTTTGGGATTATGCGACGTCAAAGATATAGAGCAAGAAATCGAAGAATCAGCGGAAGTGGTCGCCCGAATATTAAACGCCAAAAGAAAACTCGAAAAAGCTTTAAAACCAGGAATTTCGAAGGTGATCAACAAAAATGATGGTCAACTACCGAGCCATTCGATACCGACTCAAATAGACGGGGATAGTAATTCGACGCACAATACGATTGGTGATCAGTCAAATGGAACGAGTCAAAACGAAGTACATGTAAACACAGGCATGTCTCAACCGATTGCGATGACAACAACAAGTACAAAGACTGTAAAACCAAAATTACCGAAGCTGAGCTTACCGAAATTTAAAGGCGACGTAACAAAGTGGAATACTTTCTGGGACTCATACGATTCAGCAATACACAAGAACGATGATATTACGAAAGTCGACAAGTTCAATTACCTTAATTCCTTACTCGAGGGAACCGCATTGCGCGCTATTCAAGGACTTACTCTCACCAATGCAAATTACGACGCCGCCGTGGAAATCCTCGAAGACCGTTTTGGTCCTTTTGGAAGGCCTCAGCAAGTTATTACCGCACATATGGATGAAATACTTAAGATCCAAGCATGTACCGGTGAGAGACTATCTTCTTTAAGGTACGTTTATGATAAGATTAGCGTACATGTTCGTGGTTTGGCTTCGTTGGGTGTTTCTTCGGAACAGTATGGCAGTCTATTAATACCGATTATTATGTCAAAGTTGCCAAGCGATATTCGTCTACAGATCGCACGTAAGGCTACCAAGGAAGCTTGGAAGATCGACGATTTACTCTCTACGATAAAATTCGAAATCGAAGCGAGAGAAATAAGCGAAGGCACAAAGTCGAGTGGAAGTAATCAACAAGGTCAAGGTTCAAAACATCAAGGTAACAACAATAAGACTAACAACACGCCCACCGCTAGTGCTATGTTTGTTAAGAGTGGTCAACTTCCGGACAATTCTAAAATACAATGCGTATATTGTAATGGTTACCATTATTCGGCATCGTGTGAAAAGATTGTTAGTTCTGAAGCTCGGAGGAAAATTCTTGGTGAATCGAGGCGCTGTTTCAACTGTATACGCAAAGGACACAATGCCAAAGATTGTGTCAACACAAGAAAGTGCCGCCATTGTCAGGGCAAACACCACCAATCGATTTGTCCACAAAATCAGAAAGTAGAAAGCAATCAGCCAACCGAGAAGGTAAACGAGCAGCCTAAGACCAACGAGACTACGACAGCGACCGGAATCTGCAAAGGAACTGTCTTACTTCAAACGGCTAGAGCTAATGCTACCAATGGAACAAGATCAACTCCCGTGCGAGTATTATTTGACACAGGAAGTCAGCGCTCATATATCACAAATTCAACTCAGGCAAAATTGAAGCTAGAACCACTGAAGAAAGAAACGCTGTATTTGAACACATTTGGGGACAATAAATGTAAGCGCCAAAACTGCGAAGTCTACAAATTCAATATCGAGAACAAAAATGGTAGTGAAGAGGTGGAACTCACAGCGATTAATTTCCCAATCATATGTTCTCCACTAAACTCGAAAGTGAACACTAACTATGTGCATTTAGAAGGTCTGGAACTAGCAGATTTTGGCGACGACGACAACAACAACAGTGGTAATACCATCGACGTTCTAATTGGTACGGATTATTATTGGGACGTGGTGACGGGTGATGTTGTGAAAGGTGAAAGTGGTCCGACAGCAATCAGCAGCAAGCTTGGATGGTTGCTATCTGGTCGAGTATCAGCATCTGCAGAATCCGAAGACCCGACTGTGTCAAATCTCATCCTAACTGGAGAATCTTTGGAGACTTCGGGACACTCTGCTACTCTAAAGAGCGACGACAAGATTGCTGATTCACTGAAGCGTTTCTGGGAAACAGAGTCTATTGGGATATACGACATCCAGCGAGAACACAACGAAGATGTGACCTTTATTCGTGATATCCGATTTACAGGAGAACGGTATGAAGTTCACCTCCCTTGGAAAGAGGAATGTCCAGAGATAGGAGCTGACTTAGTAGCTTTGTCTTTCCTTACCACGCCGTGATGTGGTAGATAATGCACATTGGTTTCGTTTTCTATGCTGTTTTTGCTGCGATGTGGTACTTGCTCAATTACTCTCGAAGTCAACTGTTCTTGAATTCCCTTGTCATATTCTCGAAGAAGCTCAGGTTGCTTGGTTAACTTGTGGTGCAGTGATCGCAATCGATTGTGACAAAGTTCGACAAAGTTGCGCGTGGTGTACGACGGCTCAGCTACAACTGCTTCACGAACACGATCTCTCAACGATTGCCTTTTGACCGGTCCTAACTACATCCCACATCTTTTCAATATCCTCGTTAAATTTAGATTGAATCCAGTCGGACTAGTCGCCGATATCGAGAAAGCGTTCCTAATGGTGGGAATTGACGAAGTGGACCGAGATATGTTGCGTTTTCTTTGGTTCAAAAACGTCCACGACCCGAAGCCCGAGATAGTGGAATACCGATTTTGCCGATTAGTTTTTGGATTAAGACCATCTCCTGCCATTTTGGGATCAACTATTGATCATCACTTGCATTTTTACAAAGATCAAAATCCAGAAATAGTGGATATTCTAAAGAACTCACTGTACGTCGACGACTTGGTATCTGGAGCTCAGAATGACGACAAGGCGTTCAACATCTATAAAGATGCGAAGCAAATCATGCTGGAGGGAGGTTTCAATTTACGTAAATGGAACTCCAACTCAAGCACTCTTGTGGAAAGGATAACTAGCGTTGAGAAGAAAGTTGAAGTGAGCTCAACAACCGAACCACCACCTGTGAAGGAAGAAGATCTATCTTATGCCAAATCATCGATTGGTCAGCAACCGAACGCAACCGAAGACAAGTTAGTCAAGGTACTCGGAATCTTGTGGGACACTGATTCGGATGAATTCGTGTTCAACTTGGCTGCATTAAGGTCGGGTGACACGTGCGATTTTTTTCTCGCGCCGGCAACGCAACGGGTCAAATTTCATTGCGTTGCCCGCGCGAGCGAGCGTCGGAATTATTAGCATGAAAAAACCGGGAACTAGTGTTTTGCCAACATCACACCAACATGGCGTCGAAGAAAGAACTCGTGGTCATAGCAATGCTTTTGTTGGAAGAGGATGACGAAGAGGATATGAAAGAAAAACGTATTTGGAGCCGACCCTGGCTTCTAGAGAGAAACAACAAAGGTAGTATTTCAGTCAGCTTCTTCCTGATTTAGCTGCCCACGACACACCAGGATTTGAGAAATTTATGCGAATGGATTTTGAACATTTCAAAAAGATAATTGATAACCTATCTGAAACGCTTTACAAGAAATACACAGTAATGCGTGAATCAATCATCAACACTGTGGTGGAACAGGAAAGATAAGTAGCCAGCAGAAATACTCGTCCATGTTTGTTTGTTTAGGAATAGAAACAGAAAGAAACGAGCCTGCGCTACAGCACACTGGCCATACAAAAGCGAATTTCATTGGCTGGCTAAAAATAATCATTGCGTTTCCTGTTGAAACAATGCCTGGGTAATTTGATATTTTCGGCAATCGTTGCCGAAAGTTCAAACATTTCAGCTTTCCGCAACGATTGCCGAACGCATCGGGTTACAATTGCGTTACCGCGCCAGATATGCGACACGTGCAATTTCATCACTCGCGCCGGCAACGCAATGAAATTTGTCCCGTTGCGTTGCCGGCGCGAGAAAAAAATCGCACGTGTCACCCGACCTTTAGCAACCTATGCTCGATCATTGCCTACCACGAAACGGACGGTGCTGAAAGTGACAGCAAAAGTATTCGATCCTGTTGGGTTTTTAAGTCCATTCACCGTTAAGATGAAAGCGTTATTTCAAGAGTTGTGCACAGAAAAACTTGATTGGGACAACGAGCTTGATGGTAATCTTCGATCGAAATGGAATACGATTTTAACCGAGCTAGACAATCTGGACAACGTACGAATTCCACGATGCTACAATACACCAGCACCGACAAAGATAGAGTTGCATGGATTCAGCGATGCATCTCAAATAGCATTCGCAGCAGTCATTTATTGGAGAGCTGTTTATGATGACGGACACGTTGAAGTAAAGCTTGTAACGTCTAAAACCAAGGTTGCACCTTTGAAAAAACAAACCATCCCGCGCCTGGAATTGCTCGGAGCTACTATTTTGGCTAGACTGATCAATACCGTGCGAAATGATCTTTCAATGAATCAAGACATCGAAATCTTCAATTGGACCAACTCCAGAGCAGTTTTATGCTGGATCACAAATGATAAACCTTGGAATCAATACGTACAACGCAGAGTACAAGAAATACGACAACTTACGCCGAAGACTTCCTGTAGGTTTTGTCCTGGTTGTCAAAACCCTGCAGACCTTCCTTCTCGTGGCATTCAAGCAAGCAATCTCGTTAGCAATTCTACATGGTGGAGTGGACCAGCATATCTTTACAAACCTCAGTACGAATGGCCGAAGGATCCAGCAGCGAGTTCACTGGATGAATCAGCATTGAAAGAAACCATCAAGAAGCCGCCAACTATTATTCATTCACTCGCGAATACGAATGTGGAACCAGCCGAGGTGAATCTAAACGTCATCATTAACTGTGACAGTTTTAGCAGCTTCGCTAGGCTGTTGCGTGTGACAGCGTGCGTGCTGAAGTTTATTAACAAGCTAAAAGTTAAACAATCGACGAATAAAGAGGCAGATAATCAAAGTACGAAATCGACAACGAGAGAACTGGTGGCTCAAGAACTTGATGTTGCGGAATCACTGTGGATCAGATCGATACAATTGGTATCATTTTCCAAAGAAATCGAGTTCCTGAAAGGCAAGAGCAAGGGATTACCGCCCGAGCGTGTTCGTCAATTTTGCCTGTACTTCGATGATGATCAAGTAATCAGATGCAAGGGGAGGATCAACAACGCCAACCTACCGTCTCCTATCTTACTGCCTCCGAAACATTCATTAATCGACCTGCTCGTACGAGACGTTCACAGTAGAGTTAAACACAACGGAATAAGAGACACGTTGACTACGATTAGGGAACGGTTTTGGATTTTACGTGGAAGGGAAACTGTTAAACGGATTGTCAAGAGATGTGTTGTTTGCAGAAAGGCCGAAGGAGTTCCGTTCCAAGCCCAACCTTCACCCGACCTGCCATTGAGCCGAGTTTCAGAAGAGCCTCCATTTACGAACGTAGGACTCGACTTTGCTGGGTGCAAGTAATTTTACGAAAACCTACATTATATTGTTTACACGCGCATCAACTAGAGCTGTGCATCTGGAGCTTACACAGTCGTTGGATGTACCATCATTCTTAAGAGCTTTCCGTAGATTTGCAAGTCGGCGAGGACTACCGTCGTTACTGCTATCCGATAATGCCAAACGTTCAAGGGAGCATGCAAAGAGATCTGCAAATTGAACCGAGCGCCAGAAGTTTGGCGTTACTTAACTCACAATCGTATAACATGGAGATTTATCACCGAGAAAGCACCCTGGTGGGGAGGGTTCTGGGAACGCCTAGTTCGAAGTATCAAGAGGCCTTTGAAGAAAATAATCGGCAGAACAAGTCTGACCTACGACGAATTAAATACCATTTTAATAGAAGTGGAGGGACTGATCAACGCACGACCGATTACTTACATCTTTGATGATGAAGAGTCCATTTCGTATCCGTTATGTCCATCCCATCTGATTTATGGACGTCGTATCACCGCTATGCCTTCGAGTGAGCATTACGAAGTAGTCAGCACATATTATTCACTGACGAAAAGAGCACGTCACCAACGGAAGTTACTGCAACAGTTTACGAAGCAATGGAGGAAAGAATATCTTCAAAGTCTACGAGAGCAGTCAAGTAAGTCGAACAGTAGCAAGAGTATAAATATATCTGTGGGCGATATTGTTATCTTAAAGAACGATCAAACATGTCGTAATTTTTGGAAATTGGCAAAAATAGAGGAACTTTTACGAGGAGACGATGGAGTAGTTCGTGCAGTAATCGTTAAAGTTCTCGGTGGTAAAGGCAACGACAAGGTGCAATTGTTGCGAAGATCAATTCAACATCTTATACCGATCGAGGTGAAGTCGTCAACGGCAGAGATCAACGATGTACCAACTTTAAAACCAGAGGATGCGGTATCGTCAACCGCTGAGGCGTCAACCGCTGAGTCATCAACCGCTGAGGCGTCAACCGCTGAGTCATCAACGCTGAGTCAACCGCTGAGTCATCAACCGCTGAGGCGTCAACCGCTGAGGCGTCAACCGCTGAGTCATCAACCGCTGAGTCATCAATCGCTGAGTCGTCAACCGCTGAGTCTTCAACCGGTCGTCCACGACGCAACGCTGCTGTGGTGGGTGAATTACGAAGATTAGAACAGACGAGACTTTCGAAATAAACGTTATTCGTTAATGATTTGAACAAACATTTTCCGAACTGTTTGAATTTTGAACAGATTGTAGTTCGAGTAAAACTTTTATATTTACGATTAGTTTACGATTATCCTGGGGAGTATTGTTGAGCACTTGATTACGGCTCAACCCTGGGGAGTGTTATAGACATTACTATTTATAGCATTTGACATTACCCGAACACGTGTAAGGTCACGTGATCAGACAGAAAACCTGTCAAACCTGTTTTGTTTTTGTACATAAAGATTACTTAGTAGTGTGTAAATAAAGTGTCTGTGTTAAAATGTCTTACCGCCTGGGGATTATTGTTAAAAGCGAGAAATACGTTTACTGTTAAAGCGAGATTACGAAAACTTCATTACACCATGTATTTGCCCAAGACAGTAGAGATTTGGGAAACACCACTGAAATCGCTCATGAAATCCGACTAACAGACAATGTTCCAGTCAAAGATGCATACCGAAGGGTACCCCCAGGACAACTGGAAGAATTCAGGAGATCTGTCAACGAACTTTTGGAGGCAGGAGTAATCAGAGAATCTAGGAGCCCCTATGCATCACCCGTGGTCTTAGTAAGGAAGAAAGATGGTGTATTGAGAATTTGCGTCGATTTCCGGACACTCAATGCAAAGACAATCAAGGACGCATACCCGATCCCCAGAATCGCTGAGACACTAGAAGCCCTCCAGGGAGCAAAGTGGTTTTGCTCTCTTGATCTCCAGAGTGATGTAGAACGGACCTTAATTGAGCCATTGGTACATTTGTAGTGAAAGTGTTCGCAGGATAGGAGTGAACTGTATGCTCGCTTCCACACAGGTGACACCACTGCCTGGCAATCCTCCTTGCACTGTTTAGCCACGTTGGTTCCTATTATAAGTGGAACTCGTTGGTTGTACTGGTTATCGGGAACAACGAGAGCAAGCGCAGGGAAAGCTCTGTCAGTTCCAGCATCTTCAAGTGGCAGGCTAATGTTCAGTTCAATGAATCCGAGGAAGGGTACATCTTGTCCAGCAGCGCCAACAACACGGACTAACCCATCCACTGGTCTCAACGGCCGATTAGATAAATGCTGTTGGTAGAAACATTGCGAAACTGAAGTCACTTGACTGCCCGTGTCCAATAGAGCAAGACAGGGATGGCCATCTATGTACGCGACACACTCGTTCGCTTCTCCAATTAGAGAGTTTAAAACAGGTGTCGCATCAGGGTGGGGCTCTGGCTGGTTCACTGCCTCTGGCTGCCCCGTGACAGAGGTGCTCAGTTGTTTCCCGAAAGTTGATGGTTATTCGAGGCGATGGGGGCATTCCTGCATCCTTTGCGTAGATGTCCCTTCTGCCCACAACGGAAACACGTTGGGAGCTGTCTTGGCTGCTGTTCGTTTGGCCTCCCGTAGTTCGATGTTCTAGTTTCGTCATCGGGAAGACTGTTCCCTGCTCTGGGTGGGTTGTTAGTGAAAGGCTGCATGACTTGCCTTACTTCCCTTGCCATTGCAGAACACGCATCTGCAAGCCATTCTGGTGGACCGAAATTTTGGCTATTTGGTACAGGTCTCGCCGGGGGTCCTGGGACGGAGTTGCCTCTTTCTCGCCGTAGCGCGCTGCTACGATCAGGTCTGCAAACGTCTTGCACGAGTCTTTCTTGTGTCTGGCTTTATCTTTGACGGTTTCTTTTAGTCCTTGCCAGAACAGGAGTCGTAGATGGCGGTCGACCGCCTCTTCGTCTGGTAAAAGCTCAGCGCCATGATTCTTGGCCTGTCGTATCTTATTATCTAAACGGGAGGCGAACGCAGAGACTTCTTCTCGTTCTTGCTGGCGCAACGTGTATGCCTGGGAGACGAGCTCATCTCCAACTGCGGCTCCATCGTCACCGTAGAACTGGTCTAGTTGCTGTAGGATTTGTTCTACAGATGTTCCAGGTCCGAAACTAACGATTTTATTTTTGGCTAAGCCTTGAAGCGATTTCCGGATCTGCTCCCCGATCACTTCCTTCTTGGATGGCGCTACGAACTTCAAATCGCTATACACGGTAGGCGACGCCTTTGCTTCTCTCGTCACTGAAACCAAAGGAGGAGGAAAACTGTGGTCGCGTCAGGTACCGTACCATAGACGACGAATTGGAAGGACTTGCCTTATTTGGAAGGCTGACACCCGCTTCGTCGATCGATGCGCAACAGGCTATCTCTAAGAACGACTCGATTGTCACGAACCTTGTTTTCCACACTTTCAGGTCAGCTTTGTAGTCGTTTTGATAGTTTTGAACGAGTTCTTCGATTTCTAGCGGACTTTCCTTTGAGCGTAGAATCTTGACGACGCGATTCTTCTCAATCTCGTACGATTCTTCCTTCGTCAACTCCATCAGTCATTCATACAACGTGTACAGGTCGGGTGCTAGTTGAGTTCACTATGTCCGCTATCGGGCTCCAAAAGATGTAGCAGTACGAAGATGAGAGACTTCGACAGCAAATCTTAACATGTACACGCGAACTTTATTCCCAAACTTTCGCAAATTGGCTTTACAGAGGGAATGACGAATTGAACGTAAACTAACTAACCGATAACAAAACGTTTTTTGTACGTATATCCGCGCCCACAGTTGTTACAGACCGTTCTATACATACTACAGTTGCATCATCTAGTGATGGTTTAGAACTTTTTTCTTTCTTTCAACTTGTTTCTCTTCGGTTACTGTAATGATGTATAATGTGACACTGAGTGATAGGTTGTGAGGAGTTTGAGTTTCATTTCTTTTTTTTTTTTTAGAAAGGGTTTTGGAAAAGAGATCGAGAAACACTGTAAGTATTGATGAGGCGCAGTTCGGATTTATGTCAGAAAGAAGTGTAAAAAGCCATTCTTTATCGTTTTAGGAGTTCTTTCAAATAAATCAATAAAAAGGTCATCTCTATTTTCGTTTCATATATACCCTTAATTAAGATAGGAACTAAATTACATTCTAAAGCAACTTTTTGTTGCCAATCTTTCCGAAAACATACTTACATGATGAAACATCATCGAGACAGAAACTGGATTACATTCTAAAGCAATTTCTTCTTGCTAATGTTACTGGTGTCACAATCCAAATTCCAGACAACGATACTTTGTATTTTTTTCAACTCGTAATAGATAATGATTACATACTCGTTTCACACTTCGTAAGGAACTTTATGTCCCCTTCGCTCCAACAAAAACCGGAAGTTACAAAAGTTAACCATTCAGTGCTTTGTATCGCGCGATCGACTTTATTCAATCGCTTTCTTTTGAAATGTAAGCTTTCGAACGGATCCGTTCCAGTCGAGGGCTCACAAATCAAAAGAAAGCAATCGAATAAAGTCGATCGCGCGATAAAAAGCAATGAAATACTGAATGGAAATCCGCCTTTAGGGGGAGGGGATTTAACCCATTGGCCGCTGGATAAAAGAAACGTGGATTGTTATCGAAATTTTCAGCCTTTTGGCGTTACAAATTCGTTGCATAATCGGCAAATACTCGCAGGGGCATAAAATCGAAGCATAATTGTTCCTCGTGGCTGGACGTGCGTTTTTAAAGTCTAAAGAGATTCTTACCAAAGTTTGAAAAATCTGGTTTTCGGTACTGATAAGTATGTAACAGTTTCAGGCTGGTCAGCGGTAAACACATGCACGCATCGCGTGCCTATTTTTATACTCCTCACAGTAAAACGTACTTAAAATCTTGCTTGTTTTAGAATTGTTCTGCCAAGCTATACTACAGGTAGCTTGTCTGTAATCAAAACTTATTACACAGCTACAGGAAGGAAGAGATTTACGTTCCTTGATAGTCTGAAGGGATATGATGACTTACCCAGCTAAAGAGACGCGCCCTGCCAATCCAGATGAACACTGATGATTGATGATGATGATGATGATGGTGATAATAATGATGATGGTGGAGACTGGAGATGATGATTATGATAATGATGATGATGGTGGTGCTGCTGATGATGATAATGATGATGGAGATGATGATGATGATAATGATGGTGATGATGATGGAGTTGATGATGGAGCTGATGATGATGATGATGATGATGATGATGATTATGATGGTGGTGGTAATGATGATGATGATGGTAATGATGGTGATGATGGTGGTAATGATGATTATGATGGTGGTGGTGATGATGATAATGGTAATGATGGTGATGATGGTGGTAATGATGATGGTAATGATGATGGTGATGATGATGGTGATGGTAATGATGATTATGATGGTGGTGGTGATAATGATAATGGTAATGATGGTGATGATGATGGTGGTGATGATGATGACAATAGTAATGATGATGATGATGATGGTAATGATGATGGTGGTAATGATGATTATGATGGTGGTGGTGATGATGAGGTGGTAATGATGATGATGATGGTGGTGATGATGGTGGTAATGATGATGGTAATGATGATGATGGTGGTAATGATGATGATGATGGTGGTAATGATGATGATAATGGTGATGATGATGATGAGGTGGTAATGATGATGGTGATGATGGTGGTGATGATGATGATGGTGGTGGTGATGATGATGGTGATAATGATGACGGTGGTAATGATGATGATAGTGGTGGTGAATGTGATGATGATGGTGATGTTGATGATGATGTGTCCAATCAGCGTACATTAATTTTCGTATATAAAATGAAAAGCCAGCCATATAATAAACAATGTTATTATACTTACTGAAAGGTGTCACTCTCCAAGGTCTTGAAAATATTATTCCTTTATCATTTTCTGCCATATAATCATACACTCCATTATCATCCAAGCGAACATTGGTCAGACGCAAACTATTATTTGACAATAAGGTAATTCTAGGATTTGTCCAGTCTATTAGATAATAATCTTTAAACCAAGTTATCTTAGGTGATGGGTTTCCAGTTATATTTACAACAAGAGTAGCATTTTTTCCAACAACAATTTTTACATAAGGACTATAGAAAGCAATAGATTTTGGAAATCCTGCTGGTAAACTTGGGTCGGCTGGGTCTAAAAATAAAAAGAATGTTGTGTAACTAGTAGGTAGAAATATAAATACTCTAAAAGGTTGGTGTACTAATAGCGTAACCAAGTACCAAAATAGTGTTTTGGAGGTCTAACATTTTGAGCGATTAATAAGACCTTTTGTCAGAGAGTGATATATGTTAAATAAAATAAAAACCGTGTATACAAAAATAATCATGACAAAGATAAGCCAATTAGGTAGGATAAACAATGAATTAATGGCTGTAAACTGAAAGTCATTTATAATACTGTATTTGTCATATTTGTCATAATGTCGATACCGTATGTGAGGCAAAGCCAGAGGGTGGATGGTAAAAGGAGATGAAACAAGGAAGGAATAAAGTGAGAAGCGACAATAATTTCAGAGGGATTAAAAAAAGGGGGAAAAGGATTAAAAAAGATTACAAAATTATTAATTTATTCACACCAAAACCCACACCAAAACTACAATGGCATCTAAGTATAGTGGTGCAGAAGTAGCTTTAATTAATTTTCTACTCAATAGCACTTCGTCGAGATGACGTCAGTATCCATGTTTATCCGCATTTACCCATAAATTTCACCAGGAAACCAGATACCAACATGACCCTGGTATATCTCATAGAAACATTGTAGACTGGCACATACATAACACTGGTACATATAGTCTTTGCTAAGTGTCCCATGAACCATAGTCTCCTTCGTAGCCGTCAGTTCGAGTTTGTTCTCACTCCCCTCAACTACAGGCTGCTTACCCGAGCAGCAAATTCCTTTCCAATTGTTGACCAATCAGAGTCAGACTTCTAATATCTGGAAACCTGACCTTCCACCTTGAGCTGACCGTTCGAAAACTAGTAGTTCAGTAAACATTTTGCGTAAATAGAATCAATATAAAGAAGATGTTCAGTTGTATTCTGCGAATTACAATATGAATACATGTACATGAAATAAAGTTAACACCTGGTACATTCATTCATAATTCATTCATAACATTTGTTTCAACATGATAAAGTTGTATACAAATATACCGCAGCAAACTGCTGATGTGGTCGTGTACCTGGAATACAGTACCTGGTATACAGTACCTGGAACATGAAACTGAATAACATCGAAGACATAGCCAGACATCCCCATATTAAAGATTTATTATCCGTTAGATACATGTCACCGACACTTTTTTAAAGCTTTTCACACAGATTTATTTACACGACCAGCAAGAACATACAGTATATTCGTAATACAATTCTTCGTAAACTAATTTGTAAAGCTCTAAAAGCTTATAGTAAGCGAAATATTACCTTTCAAGTAAACAATGCAGTCGATTAAGACACTATATAAACACCTTTTGTTTACAATCTTAAATTTCTCTTAACGCTCTCTGACATTCACGCTTATTTGTTTGCATAGGCCACAGCAAGAACATACTGTAGTCAAAACAATATTCTTCGTAAATTTCGTGAAGTTCTAGGCTAAACTTTTCAAAATATAAGCTTTATTTATAGCAACACCATGCATCCAGGACGGCTTTATTTGGCACGACAATGGTGTAATTTTATTGGTTCATGTACACAAAGGGAATGGAATTATTAGCTCTCAGGTAAGCAGACGTTAGTACGTACATGGTGAGGTATTAAGCGAGCCATTAGAATGTCTGCGAAGGAGGCTACATGCATGAACCAAGGCTTGTTGGCATCTAGTGCAGTTTACTCAGACATGTACATATATACACTTTATAACTTAATAATAATTTAGTGTACTTACTATAAAGTTTGTCCAACACATTAAGTATTGCAGTATCAGTTGCTGGTGCATCAACACCATTACTTGCTTCACAAGATATATTACCCTGGTGTAGAACACGATAAAGTTTGCCATATCTCATCATGTATCCTCCAGAAATCTTTTGAACTTTAGATCGTGAATCTCTAGTAATATCCTTGTCATTATTATACCAAGTCACAGTGGGCACAGGATCACCAGTTATGTAACAGTAAAATACACCATAATACTGACGAAATATTTTAATACTTTTTGGTGAAATAGTTGCAGTCAAATCTGTGGAAGAAGCAAGAAAAATGTAAAAATTATATTAATATATTTTAACATTAAAATAAATATAACCAATTGTTTGCTACTCAAGCTTGTTTAATACAAATTCAGAGAAACATTTCGCAGCACTAGACAGGAATCAAAACCGCAACCTTCACCAGAACTCAGATAGCAGAGCAGTAGTATAGAGAGTGGGGCTACGAGGACAATTTTTACACATTCAATGTTGAATGCGAATATAATCGCCAAAACATCACCAAATTTACACCAAATCCCAAACCCCCAAAAGTTCGATGTCATTTCGGTAATTCTAAATTTACAATGTACATCAAATAAGACCACAAACTCGATTTATATGCTAATAATGTGACATTTCAATATTTTTGCATGTTTTTTTAAAAAATAGAATGTGTCGTTTCACATTTTTCACATATTTAAAAAAAGTGTCGTATCAACATTTCAACATTTTCACATTTTTTTTCAACAAACTACTGCTGTCTCAACTCACGCGCGAAAAAAAACCACTAGACTCTCGATTCTAGTGGTGATGTTTATCCAAATGGATAGCAAAATGGTGCTCTTTTGATTGACAACATTGGCTAACAAATAGCCAACTACTCTACGAATTAGTCTGTTTGTTCACTACAATGTTTTTGTGACCATATGCGTAGGAGTCAATACCATTTTCTAAAAGGTATCGCTTATCATCGAAGCAGGATAGCGATACTTTATTAATTTCATAACTACCGAGCTGATGTTTGACACTTCTAATGGTCTTCATTGTGTGTCGCAATTGTTTCTGCTCAAGTAACACACTTTTGTAATCTTCGTGTCTGATCACCTTTTTAATTATATTTTTTCTAATACCTTTAGCGGTTTTCCCACCACCTCCACCCTCTTTCAAATAGCTGTACATTTTACTGCGCAACCCAACGAACTCGACAATTGGCGTCCCAGCGCACTCGTCCTTCATCTTCCCGATAACTTTCTTATTTTCTCTAAAAAAGAATGGGCTGTCTGCAGGGTAATCACTATTGTCAAACTTTTCGCGCTCCTCCATGAAGTCAGAGTAGACGTCACCAGTTTTGATTGTGTACAGCAGACTGTCAGTGTCGGTGAAGTGTAATCTACAGGTGTCGCTAGAGTACTTTTCCATAATGTAATTATAGTGAAAATTGTACATCAGCGTTTTACTCAAGTCTAGTATGCACATACCCACATATGCAGGCCTGTTCAATGTCAGCGTTTCTTTAACTTTATGAACAGCGACTAGGTTCTTGCTAAATATCTTACAAGACACAAACGTTGGCTTTGAGACAAGCTTTTTAAATTTCTTCGTAGTGGTAACTAATCTCACGTCCACACGCTTCCTCAAGTTTTCCATCGTTTTTCCAAACACACTGTTGTTCATTAACTTGAAGAAATCCTTCTCAAAAGCGTTCTTAGCCGCAGTTCTTTTGACTGTGTTAAAGTCAATGTACTTGCCCAACCACTTAGACTGGTCAAACTGTAGGACCCTATGCACCTTTTTGATTTTCAATCCAAGATCCACATACAACTGCAGATTTTTATAGTGACACACATACTTTTTTTTGTCCATCAAATTAGTCACCAGCTTCTTCACACCACCAACACTCACGTTAAACTTATTTTTGATTTTCGTGCAGTACCCCGACAACATGTCAACGGTTATCTCCATCTTCTCGGGGGCCACCGGGTAATCGTTGTGTAGGTCATGCAAATGGGCTGGATACTCCAAGTCGACTTCAAGCAGTAAGCCCTTTTTACTACCGTCGTGATAGTCGTGCAAGTTCACCTTTTTTATTTCTTTCTTAGTCAACCATTTAAAACCACCCGTGGGTAGACTTCGACTCATTGCCCATCCATACAAATTGTTGGCGTCAAGGTACATCAAATACTTCGACTCTTGCGCTTTATCATACCCCTCCATGTATTTATTATTCGCCACACCATGTCTGTTGCATATGTAGCTCACACCACCACGCATACCTAATTCTACGAACTGGAACATGTCAATGTCGGACAATAATTCGAGTTCCACTCCAGTCATCTTTAACATAGCATCCCAAGCCAATCCGGGCGATGTGAAATAATGACACGGGTCCAATTTATACTCGCGATGGCATGTCTTTCTAAAGTTCTCAAAAACGTCGGCAAGCAAGAGCACATCGCTTTTCAAATACAGGTCGTGATACCCACCCATACTTTCGACGTCGAAGTAGTCCCACACATCGATGGCGCGCTCATGCATTTCTTCCGTAACGTGCTCGTCATTCAGAACGCTGTAGAAGTCCTTTTTGGAGGGTAGCTCGCATTCATTGAATTTATCAAAGGAGTCCATATAGTCATAGGGGTAGACCCCCTTTCTTGTCATAAGTGCCAAACCCTCGTCGTGAAACACTTCTGACGTGTATTTGAAAGCGTCCCTTGGTAGGTTCTTCACCAAGTTGTCCAAAGAGCTACCCATGAACTGAAAGCTGTCCAAGAACACCAAGTTTTTTCCAAGCATGAACGCCATGTACTTCTCCATGTTGTTCGGTATCACATTTATGTCTTGGCCAAACTTGCCAATCTCCTGCATAATGAAATGGCTATCGTAGCCGCGCAAGTTATGAAAGATCACAGGTATTTTATCAGTCAACTTAAAGTTCACGTTACACTCACGATGCGCAGACCCTCTGTACTTACCTGACACGTGACAGTGGTCTCTCACTCTAACGTCAGCGCTAATGTACTCAACACTGCAAATATGACAACTCTCAGCCTCGTCGAAGTTCTTCTTATCGTCATCAGTCAGCGCCATTTCTTTGTTAAAGTGCCTCTCAGATGTTTCTTTACAATATTCAACAATTTCTAACATCTCCCCAATGAACTTGTTAACTGCATTTTCACCGCGATACACTTTTACTGGCTTACTGTACTCGTTATCGTAGCAACAAACCAGTTTGTACCCATAACCGCAGTCAACGTGCCTCTGGTAAGCATTTGTGTAGCTACACTCGCTTGATAGCCTTGTTGTGTGCACCTTCTGTGTGATAGCCTCGAAGTCTGCATACACCACAAATGGTACGTTTAGCTGTCTACTAAAATTCTCGTATTTCACTTTCGCACCTTTTTGCGGCATTTTAATAGCTTGCTTCCCGTTGATGACCAAACATACTTCAACATGACTTTTAAGCACGCCCGCTCGACTAAAACACTGTAAGCAATATCTACAAAAGTGTTTTCTAGCCTTGTGCTTTGTCTGACGGTACATAAACTTATTGAAATCACGAATGTACACATAGTGCTTGTTGCCCACGTCATCAGTTATCAACAATAGGTCCATGTGGTCAGGATACGTCTCCTTAGAAACATACACAGGGAATGGCTGCTTATCTTCGTACCCAAAAACGTTTACGCTAATATCGTTCGCCTTTTCGACTTTGTTGTAGTCTTTGAGTGTGACTGGGAAGTCAATTCCGTCATAATTCAGCTCACTAACATGCCCAGCGTACTTTGACGTTCTTTCGGAGTGTTCTTCAACAGGAAACTTATGTGCTAGGTGGCACCATCTAAAGCACTCGTTGTCATCATCGTTATTTACGTTTACCAAACCCTTCTTACTATTGCGCAACTCCTTTGGTAACGTAATGTAGCTACTCCCATTCAAAGGTCTATAAATAGCGATATTAACGTAGTGTGCGTCTATTTTGTCGATAGTCCACCCAGACCCCTCAGATAACCACCCAGCTATCCGCGTCAAGATTTGTTCCGATCCACGATTGGCGACACCCTCGATGTCGTGGTCATTAATGACGACAAACGTTTCACTGTTAAAGTAGGCAGTTTTGTACGTGGTCTTATCGAGTTCTAAAGCCTTCTCAAAAGTGACCTTAACTGTCTCTACCACTTTCATTCCGTTGGTCTCACCTAGTTCGCGTCTCAAAAGATTAATGACAGCGCTTCTGCTACCGTTCACCTGGTTGATGTCTCTGTCGTCAATTACCTCGACTCCATAGGACCTGGTGAACCCTCTCAGCGCTTGACTCAACAGCCGTGGGCTATGGTCTTCAACTGTGGGTTGCGCCTCCTGATTTCTAGCAAGACGGTCATGCGTCCGACTGCCAGCGTTAACTCGTCTGTTTGTCAGCGGATTAACAATATTGACATTTGTCGTGTCACTAAAAACACCATCTCTAACAAGTTGGTTGTAGACTCGCCCGTGGACGTTGATTGCTCTACCTGTTAGTGGATTTACAACGGTTGCACCATTTCTAACAAGTGAGTTTTCTGTGACGTCATCCATGGCTTCTATATACTACACTTGTTTTTTTTCCTAAGCCACTCGTCGTAATAATTATCACCACTTTCGCACCATCCCAACTTTGGATACACCACCCCAAACAGATTGTAGTCAAACAAGTCTTTCACCTTACCGTCTTTAAGGTCTGACACCTTCTTGAGTGTCTCAACTCGTCTTCTATGACACAACCTAATAATGTAGTATCCATATCTGCTGACATTTCTACCCTTTACCAAGTTGCATGAGTACAATGCGTTGACAACTTTCAAGAAGTCCTCTTTTATCAACTCAAGGTGCTCGTGCTTCACAACGTTCCGTAGTCTCCTCCCCATCCACCAAGACCGCTTGTGAACGCTTTTTAGTCGTGTGAGTCTCATGTCGCTGTAACTCTGAGTGTAACCCCATTCGGTGTCACCACACTTTGGACACGTGTACCCACCACAGTCAGTCACATTTTTCACAATGTCACAATCCAAGCAGTGGTAAATTCTGAAGGTGTCTCCACACTCAATTTGTGTTTCATTCGCAATCTCGTCGATTGTCAAACCATAACTCATCTGCCTCATAAGTTTGTCCATCACTCTTATACTACTCCAACATTTTTTTACCGAGTTAGCACCCACACCGCTATTCCACTACCCAAACCTAACGCGCTAACAAACAACAATTGGTATTCCTTCATTTCCGCACTCGGTTGGTAGTAATCCGCGATCTTCGGGGAGTTAGTGAACACTCGTCCGCTGTACTGTATGGTCATTACGCTTCTAAGTTCTTCCAACGCGTGGTTTGTGTCATTGATGTCAGCATTAGCATCAGAGAGCCGTTGTCGTAAACGCTGGATCTTATCTTTCTTAGCGATTTCATTCTCATACCACGCTTCTTTTGCGCTGGCTAACTGCTCCAACGCATGGTTATGTCTTTTCATCTCAGCTTCATAGCCTGAATGATTGAACTTTGAAAACATAAAGCCAGCGCCTGCAAAAGCCACTGCGTTAAAAATCCCTCCAGCCACAACGCTCACCATTAACTTACGTTGATTTGAATGGATCTGTCGGTATCCACTTTTTCGATTGCATCCATTTTACTAACAGCGTTCCTGCACCAACAGCTGCAGCAAGTTTCACTGTGCCTTTCACTGTCTCTGGTGTTCCCAATGGTTCTCCCAAAGCCTTTTTCGAAATCATACTCACTACCACAGCGCCAGTCGTGACAAGTAGCGCATCATACAATTCGTTCATGAGTTCTTTTCGATCAATCGCAGCCATATATACATTGTCGTGTGTTTTGTTTAAGAATCAAATGTGTCTAACACTGGACGACAAGTTCTACGATTTTCTGACGCGGGTGATGCTGCAGTACTCACAGGTTCTAATTGTGTCTCTTTCTCACTGCTAATTGTGTACCATAGCGAAGCAGCAGCAACGATAACACCAAGTGTTCCGACAATATAACCATAGCTCCACTCACTACCCTGTTCTTCGTTGACTATCATTTCACGCATTTTCTTTTCTTTCGCGGCTTTCGATATCTCAGCCAACTTTCTACCAGCAGCGACGCGCTTTGGGTCCTTCACCTTAACACTTTTCACATCAGTCGTGATCTTCGCTTCAACAGCCGTCTGTGAGTCCTCAGCCATCTAATACACTATCACGTGTTATCTTACTCACAGATGACCTCACAGGTGTCTCACAGATAACCTCACAGGTATCTCACAGTTCCAGACCAAACGCACTAAAAATTAGGATTTTTCTCTGAGAGTATAGTATAATGACTCGAGCCCGAGAAATTAGCGAAGCGGAGATTGCCGAGTTTCGAAGAAACCACTTTATCAACGTGTCTATCCCACAAAACACCTCTGGTCCTAGCGTCTTAAAAGAGTACTTATCAGCCTTCACATTGCACGACATCTATAGTGTAAATGAGGAGTCGCTAAAACGATTCAACGCTCAGACTCTCACCACAAAGCGTGTTCACGAGGCTTGGGTCAATCTTCAAGAAGACACAGCCAACTGGTGGGTTGATAGCTTGGCTAACAAGATCCCCGTGTGGTGTTACTTACCGTTCAAGCGTCTTGTGTTAGCGGGCGGTAACTACTTAGGTAACCCTTGTGAGTCCACCGCTACATTACTCGGTAACTACCTCGAAGTGTTCTTAACAACCCTTCTATGGAAACCATGCCCAACCAAAGCCAAAGCGTGGCTAGAGCTCGCCGCGAACCGTGACGTTAACGTTTGCATGGTGGGGTGTAATGATATACTGGGTGCGGACGACATCGATGACCACATACGCTCATCCACCCATCAGAGCTTTGCACACTTGCACAACGAGTACATGTGCTACCCATGTGGTGTGACCACAAGCAACCCAATGCATCGCTCAAGACACGAGAGCTCGCAGTCCCATCTTAAAAACTTAGAGCTTCAGCGGATATTTAACAACGAACAGCAGTTGCCGCAACAGGAGAGAACGTTTCTCTGGAGGTATAGTAATCATGAGGAAAGTTGGTAAACTAGAAATCGTGATTGGTCCTATGTTCGCAGGAAAAACGACAGAGACTCTCCGCAGGTTAGTTGCGTTAAGTAAGTCAGGGCTTAGAGTCGTTTACATGAACAACACAGGTGACACTAGGCGAACTGACCACGCGTTCTCCACACATCGTCAGACCATTGTCGTCGGGTCAGACAGTTTACCTGCGAAGTTAGTCACCAACCTTCCGAGTTCTTCCGAGATAGCTGACTATGACGTCATAGGAATTGACGAAGGCCATTGGTACTCTGGGCTACTCCCAATTATTCACGAGTACATCAAAGCTGGCATTCACGTCATTATTTGTGGTCTCATAACAACAGAGCATTTAAAAAAACTTGGTGAGCTCGACACATTGTTCTCAGTAGCAGACGACATCACATTTCTAAAAGCGTATTGCGCCGTTTGTCGCGACACTTACGGAACAACTGTTGAAGCGCCATTCAATTGGAGATACAACCCAGGACCATCATTCGTTGGTGGTGCTGAGCAATACCGCGCAGTGTGCAGGCGTCATCATCCTTCCACACAAAATTAAGGGTGTTCTCGAATACCCCACTTTTTAAATTTAGACATTGGTCACATGAAGCGTCCAATGTACCGTAGAAACATTTTTTCACACAGTGGTCAGAAGGTTTGTGAAATAAAGAGAGAAAGTTTCACAGATATTTTTTTTACTGAGTTAAAAACGTCTTTAAAAAATGCTAGAGCAGTTGTCTCAACGACTCATTACTCACTGTCTAAAAAGTCTCTTTACAGTAGTGTCTCTCATGGTTACTCAACGCTGATTTATTTTTAAATTTACGAGAACACTGGGAGCACTGAAACCCAACGTCGAGGAAATATTTTATTACCATAGTAATAGCGTCATCGTACGAGTCGCACAAGAGTGTTAGGTACCCAGCGGTTTTGTATCTGAGTAGCAGAGACTCCTGCTCTTTGGATGTCTTGCCTGTGCCACCTGGATTCTTGAACTCAATCACGAGTCCGCTATGCTGTCGGTTTGCATTGGCAATAATCAAGTCAGGTGTTCCACGTTGGTAACCTTTTTTCCACGAATTTATTCTTTTACTCGAAGTGTCTTGATTCTCACCACAAGCGGCTATCAAAATAGCTTCTGGATAGTATTTCCTAAGAAAACCAACGACTTTCGTGTGAAGATCGAACTCAGTGATCATTACGAATTGATTGTGTTTGAGACCAACGTCAGCCAAACTTTTTCTAACGCTTGGTAAGACTTCTGAGTACACCCACCTTCCAAAGTGTTTCGCACGCTCCATTTTACTTGAGAACACTAACGAGTAGACTCCAAGTTCGTTGATAAACGAGGCCTGCTCTATCTTCGTTTTACAATCAGGTTCGACATGGTCGTTAACTGCATCTTTTGGTCGAGCGTAACCTAGAGCACTTGCGACTTCTCTTGCTTTGAACCATATTTCACCATTGTGATTAACCGTTGTGATTTGGTTACCATCGAAATCGAATAATTGAGGTACCGTGGAAGTCATCACTATATTATAGTCTCCTACAAAAAAAACTACTCGACATAGGTGTCAGGTTTTTTATAGATCTGGTTTGTTGTGTACCAATGCAGCAAATACGTTTTATTAGTCTTCAGTTTTCTACGTCGTCTGAAAAAGTTTCTAATGTTACGAGCCAGTTTTCTAAGCCAACCCATTACATAACTTAGGTCACGTCTCCCACCACCCCCACAGTGTCTGACTCTGGTAACATAATAGGTTTGCCGTAAGTCTTTTTAGACCTCATACCAATCTCAGCGTGGAGCTCGAGAGTAACGTCACCACGACCAAATGATCCACCAGCTTTGAACATGTGATCAGTCGTCTTATTTATTTTATATACTTCACGTTCTTTTGAAATACATGCTCCCATTTACTTTACACCATATTCCTTCATCATTTCTCCACCCATGATTATGATGTCTCTGTTCGTCATGTAACCACTCACAATTTTCACACCGTAGAATTCTATCAACGATGGGTACGCATAAGGTGCGAGTGGTATTCTTGGTCGATGTATTCCAAAAATTGTTCCATAAGGTGTGCCTATCTTTCCCATATTCGCTATGAAGTCTGAGTCGGTTGACTTAACGTTGTTGACTCTGACGTGTGAATTGTACATTTGCCAGTGTATTGATATCATATGCGTTTTACTTATGTCAATAATACTCGGAATAGTGCATACTTTCTCCATCGCTGGGATGCTACCACCATACGCGAGCTCATTAGTCACACCAGTCTTGTACCCTATGAACTTATCCCAACTACCATCGTCGTTTGATATAATTGTCTCCCAATTTGACCCAGCGGTTCTCATGGGTAGCCTCACCACAACAAAAATGGAAAGATCACACCATTGCATACTCGGACAATTAAAGTGGAGACCTGACTCAAGTGGGATTGGTGTTAACACGGGGGATAGAAAACTTTGACTTACACCGCTGATGCCAACAATAGGGCCATAAGCTAGGTTGTTTTGCACTAATTTACTTGTTTCACCAATAGCTTTCACTTTGTTTGAACCATTGGTGTGAAACTCCACATTTTTCAAGGCGTGTGTGCTAACGTTGAAGTCGAGCACAATGTTATAGGACTGACTCTTGAGGTAACCTGCTAACAATTGCTCTAGAGTTCTTTTGTTGATAGCGTCTGAGTCATCGACTGGGTCTGCTATGTTTTTTATTGCCGAGCCTTGCATGTCTATTATTCCAGACATCCTTCCACCAGTCGCGCTTAATTTAGGATCTTCGTTCAGATGCCTTTTCGTTCTCTTTAGTATTTTATCATGAGGGTCGTCAGACTCGTACCCATAGTTTAGACTCATTACTACTTCAAGGTGTATTTGGTTACTAAATAGCCAGAGACTGCTGAGAACCCTAAGATTATCGCCAACGTTGTCGTGTCTGACTCGCTTGTGGTGGTGGCCACTGTTTTTTTCACAGGAAGTGGTGTCACATTTTCTTGGTAAACTTTTTTAGCCACCACGTTTTCTTGGTGAACTTTTTTAGCCGCAAGACTCGCTGGCGTTACTAAGTTAGTCACCACATTTTCTTGGTGGACTTTTTTAGCTGCAATTGTTGGTGTTGTTGCATTCAAGCGAGTGTTCACTCCAAACTTCATGGACTCTGTGGCGATCTTTAATAAGTTGTTGTACCCAGCGATTTTATTCTTGAGTATCACCACATTACTTGGCATCAACCATGTACTTGGCGACACTGCGAGATTTTGGACAACGTTGGTGTCTCTAATCGATTTATTCATGTTCAGGATCCATGTTGATACGTCATAGTTGATAACACTGTCAGAAAACAACTTGCGAAATTCTTGTTGGGTCTCTAGACTTCCTGCAGAACCACCAACGACTGACACACGTGTTCTCGCTTGCGCACCAAGTGTGGAGTACACAAAGGACTCTACGCTCTGATTTAGATATTGCAGTCCAATGTTGGTGAAGCCGTCTGAGAGTCGCGCGACGTATCGTCTGTAATCGTTATGGACGTCGTTGAGTGTGAAGACTCTGGTCTCACCTGTTGTGCCATCACTCAGGACTTTATTCTGGTAGTAGTGCCTTTTGGGAATCTTGGAAGTCTTACCATACAATTCGGAAGCGTTGAATTCTCTACTTATTGATTTCATGGTCTCACCACCCTCCATTCTTCTCAGAAGTCTTCTAATGGTGAAGTACAAATGAAATCTCATCACACTTGTGACCACAGGGTGAACTTCTTGTGACACTGATAAATGTTGCAACGACACCCCACAACAGAAACTCGCACAATACGTCGCGAACACAACGCGGTAGTAAGATTCGTTGTCATCCCACTCTGATTTTGTCTTTGACGTGGTGACTCGCAAGACTGGTAGCTTTGACATGAAGTAGCTATTTTGGTTAACAAAGACTTTGAAGTTGTTCACTGGATAATTTAACACATTTTCTGTTGGATAGCCATCCCAAAGCCCCCAGTGATTCTTATGACCTTTTGACAGTGGTTGGATAGTTCCACCACCTTGCCATATTATTGGGAACTTACTATTGTGTAACCACTTCCACATGTTTTTATCATTTTTGAAGGTTGTGCTGGTTATGTTTGTGCTGAGGATGTCGTTGTTTCTGAAATACACGTCGACACTCATGATTTTACCATCTTGCGAAATATTTGGATAGAACTCAAATTTACTTAAAGTAGCGTGGGGGTACTTTTTGATGAGGTCTGCCTTTGCGTCGTGTGCAGCCTTCGATGTGTTAGCCATCGCACGTTTGTAGTACTTTCCATAGTACTCACGAAGGGCTTTCTGCATATATAATATACTGTATGTTATACATAATGCGAAAGTTGACGGTATTCATTGAAGGTGTGGAGAAAGTGGTGTCCTTTGACAACGCGATGATGGTCATACACGATAACCCATGCATTGTGGTCAAGACAGCCACTGTGTTTTGGGACTACCATAACACAACAAATGACGACAGCATTCAGGTCTTCACGTTGGACGACTCTAAAGTAGGCTCTTTTAAGAAGATTAAAGTGGGTGAAGGGTACTTTAACTTCGACGCACTGGTCAAAGTTTTAAAACATGAGTCTAGTGAGCTTAAGGTGGATCTCGAGATAGAGAAACTGGTGCCCACAGGCAAATGTAGAGTCAAGGTTAGCAGTTCAGCTGTGTTAGACACCATTGGGCCTCCACTTGGTTTCGCGAAGGGTGAGGTGATTCAGAATGACTCACAGTGGCACACTAGCCCAAACGAGGTCGACATGTACAGAGGTCTGAAGTACATAGAAGTTTCATGTGACGTTGTTGAAACGGAGAGTAATGTGGGTATTGATGGGAAGCGTAGCGATGTAATCACAACGTTACCAATACCCACTGAACAGTCTTTGAAGGGGTCAGTGCAACGTCATGTAGACATTGAGTCAAAGGTGGGTATTAAAAAAGGTGTTTACTCAAGTATGACGTTTCGCGTCAAACCAAATAACGATAGTCTCAAAATTGGCGCGGTGCTATTGGAACTGTATATTGTGTGAGTTATATGGAGCTTGGTGTGGAAACAGAACAAGGGTTGAGAGACATTTATTACAATCCTAAGACAGGGTACAGTGGTGTAGAGAAATTGTATCAAAGTGCATTGGGAGACGGATTGAAAGTAACTAGAAAAACAGTGAAAGAATGGTTGACAGCGCAGGACACCTACACTAGGTACAAACCTATTGTGAGAAGACATAAATTCCGCGCGACTTTTGTTGGATTTCTTGGTGAAGAGCTCCAAATGGACTTAGTGGACATGAGCAAGTATTCAAAACAGAACAAAGGGTATTATTGGATATTGACAGGCATTGAAATATTGAGTAGACACGCTTTTGGTATTGCAGTTTATAGAAAAGACACTAAGAACATGACTAAGGCTGTTGGAAAATTGTTGAATAACTTTAAAGATCGGTTTGGAACCATGCCTAAGTTAACGCAATTTGACGATGGACTTGAGTTCTACAACGTTGGGGTGAAAGGTTTGCTGAAAAAACATGGTGTTGAATATTTCAGCACTAAGAGCGATAAGAAGGCTGCTGTTGTTGAGCGTTTTAACAGAAGCCTGAAGAGTATTATGTGGAAGTACTTTTACGCGCGTGGGACATACAAGTGGATTGACGCTTTGGATAAATTTGTAAGCAATTACAATAGCAGTGTGAATCGCAGTATTATGATGAAGCCGAAGGATGTTGACAAGTCAAATGAGGGTGAAGTTTGGACCACTTTGTTTGGTCACCAATTTGCAGACAATCCATTGCCGAAGTTTAAGGTTGGTGAGTCAGTGAGAATTAGTAAGTACAAGAGTGTGTTCACAAAGGGTTACGAAGCCAACTTCACTGAAGAGCTGTTCAAAGTGGTGAAAGTCATTCGCGGTGATCCGAATGTGTATGAAATTGAGGACATAAGTGGTGAACAGATTATTGGTAAATTTTATGAACAGGAATTATCGCTGGTCAATAAGAGACATGGTGATGATGTGTACAGAGTTGAGAAGGTGTTGAAAAGAAAGAAAGTCAGAGGAGAGAAGATGGCGTTGGTTAAATGGTCAGGCTATGAGAGCAAACATAATTCGTGGATACCAGAAAGCGATATTCAAAATGTGAGTTAATGTAATATGGCTGAGGGCGGTTTCGACGGCCTTGAGATGGAGAGCTCTAATGAATACAAAGATGTCACTGACGATGAACTAAAGTATAGTCTCGAAAAAGCCGCTCAAGATCACAAACTAGCTTGGGACAATCCAAAAGTCACACGCGTTGAGAGACTTAGATTACTTAAAGTGGTGCATGGACTGGCGCGCGAAGATAATAGAAGATTTCATCAAAAGCTAGGGGTGATTCTTGGTGATCTTAAAACGTGGGCTAATGACAGCGCGAGAGATCGTGAGGACATCGCGAGGAGTGCGTCATTGCTAGACACCACACACGCGGGGTACGTCGACATACCTGGACTAACACCAATCGAGAACCGTGAGTTGAATAGCACACTCAATCCAAGCGAGAGTGTGACGTCTGAGTCAAGAGTAGGCAACACTGGTACATTGCAAATACAAGCTGACCATTTTCAACACTTGATAAACGAAGCGAGCAAAAGAGCAGCAGAGCTTGGTGGAGAGGACCTCACGATTGCAGAGAACGAAGAGTATATTGATTTAGCTGAAAGAATGGTTGGACTTAGACGGGCTAGAGACATGATTATTGAACAGCGAGAAGTGAGAGAGGCTAGAGAGCAACAGGAAGTCGACATTGACAGATTGCAGAAGTTTAAGAAATGGGCTAGAGAAAATATGGTTGGGTTTAGTGCTTTAGCGATTTCAGTGGCTGCAATTATAACAACTATTATTATCGCCGGGAGGACTAACGTTATGAAAGGCGCTATGGTCACGAGGTCGTTCGCGCAGGCTGTTAAAAACGCGATAATGAAGATGGGTCCATGGGCTGTTGGATTGGCTAACTTAGTTTATGACGCGCTGGTGGTAGGTGCAAAGGGTCTCGCTTGGTTAGCTCAAAATCTGTGGGTGTTCGCGGTGACATTCGCGTGGCTCGCGTACAATTATTTAAACTAAAATCAAAAAACGTGATTCGTGGGCGTTAGAAAGCAATATTCAAAATGTGAGCTAATGTAATATGACTGAAGGTGGGGAGATTTCGACGAGATTGAGATGGAGGACTTCGATAGACTTGATAGGTACACTGATGACCAAATAAATTACGAACTCGAGAAACTCACTCGAGATTATAATTTAATTAGCGACAAATACGTTGGTGGTGGCGTGCCAGACATCAAGCGTGTCGAGTATGATAAATTGTATGAGAGAATGAATAAATTGCAGGACGAACAGGATAGAAGAGGGGTTCAAGAGAAAGAGACGCAGTTTATTGATGACGGTAAGACGATGACTATATAAGTCCCCGCAGCGTCAACAGAGGGCTCCAAAATAGGTTTAGACGACATACCAAACACGAATAGACTTGGGCCAACCATAAACTCAGCAATAACGAGGGACAAAAAAGACTTCTTCAAAAACGCTCTAAGATTAGACATTAGAAAGGCAGATGGACCGAACTCAAAGGAACTCGTCGATGGGTCAACCATAACTTTCGATAAGAGGGGTAAGCAAAGCGGTATTGTGTTTAAAGATGTAAAAGTTGTTGTCTCAAGGAACCAAGGTAAGACGTTTCAGTATAGTAACGCAAAAGAAGCTGTTAAAGTCGTTAAAGAGTTCAAACAACTCATCAAGCGAGCTGGAAAGGAACACAAAAACACGCCAAGTGGTGTGGTTGACGCACAGTTGAGGTCTGAGGATATAGCGCCAACAGAAGATTTAACAGACGCTATAGTCTCTACCGCTAGTGATAAGGTTGAAGCCGAAGTAGAGTCACGAGAGAGTGAGCTAAACGCGACGGTCGCTAGCGAAGAGGGAATAAGAGAACTCGCAGGTATATTGAATCCAAGCGGTCCAAACGACGTGAAGATAAATTCCTTAGAGATCATGGCTGATAGCTACCGCTTGAAAGCTTTAAATGAGACTGACCCAGTGAAAGAACGGCAGTATAAAAACATTAGTGAGACAGCTGAGTTGAAAGCGGATAACATACGACTTCATGAGGGTCTCAAACCAGAACACGAAGAAGCTAATAAAATTATCGTTGATGAGGTCAGAAACAACGACTTGTCTAGGTTAGAGAGATTCAAGAAATGGGCTAGAGAAAATATGGTTGGGTTGAGCGCTTTAGCGATTACGATAGCTGGAATTGTGACAACTGTTATTATCGCTGGGAGGTCCGCTGTTACGAAAGGCGCTAAAGCCACAAAGTCGTTCGCACAGGCTGTTAAGAATGCAATCATGAAGATGGGTCCATGGGCTGTTGGGCTGGCTAATTTAGTTTACAATATGTTGACGTTGGGTGCGAAGGGTCTCGCATGGCTGGCTCAGAATCTGTGGGTACTTGCGGTGGTACTCGCATGGTTTGCCTATGATTATTACAAGCTAAAACGGTAGCGATAAAACATACGTAAAGTATATGAACGTCACGTCAGCAGAGTTGAGCCCCGGTTTTAGACGAGCGACCATGGGTGCCATAAAAGGGGTGAGAACACAGCACGTGATCACGTTGAACCCTAATAAAGTCAGTCCTGGTGAGGAACTTTACATTGATATACCGAAGCTTAAGGTTAGTAGCTGTTTGGTGCCTGGATCGTTGGGTTTAGTGTTCGACTTTAAAAACGCAAACGTCAAAAGTTGGTTCTTGAATAATGTTAGTAAGTTGTTGGTTGAGAAACTTGTCGTGAGACTAGCTGGGGAGACTGTGTACGACAACAATGGGGAAAACTACACTGGTGTTTATCGCGACCTTTGGGAAAGTGTTACTGCGCGAGACCAAATGATTGATTATGGTATTGGTGGTGAGAACTTGAGAAAGCTAGTTTCTAAGGATGACAGTGGTGCGACGAGTGGGAACGTTGCTAAAGTTAACGACGCGTTGATGTTTGGTGTGATTGGAACGAAGCAGCGGATTAAGCTTGGTAAAATCATGAATGACCATGGATTGTACGCTCCTTTTAGCATGAACAACAACTTGCAGTATGTGATCACACTTCCGAAGGCCGCAGACATCATGGTGGCGCAATCCGGTAGCGCTGTAGGTGGGTACACTCTGGAGAACCTCGAGCTTGAGTATGAGACGATTGATAACCAGGAGCTCGCTGACGAAATAGCGTCGGGCTATGCAAGTGGTCGTAGTTTGTCATATGAGCACATCACGTTGATGAAAACCACCGAATGGGACAAAGGCACAACCATTGTGAATGAGAATGTTAATCTTCCAAGAAAAAGCATGAAGGCGATTGTGTTGCTATTCACGAATAAGGTGCGAACAGACAGTGAGGAGTTTCTTTACCCAAATATTGAGAGCGTTAGAGTCACAATCGAAGGCGTGCCAAATAGTGTTCACTCACAAGGCATTCCGAAGTCGAAGTTCTACGCAGAAGCGAAACGATTGTTTGGGTTGGGTGAGGAACACGCTCAGTTCATGACCATACAGAAGTTCTATAAAGATGGCTTTGCGTTGGTCATTGACTTGAGGAGCGTTCAAGATAATTACAACGTCGCCACTGGCAAGAAAATCGTAAACACACAATCCGGCGTGCTTCTTGAAATCACTAAGAAAGTAACGACTACAAATGTTATGTGTAGGGTGTTTGTGATGAGTGATGGGTTGGTCAACTTCATGAACAATGGGTTGCAGTCAATTCAGTATTAAATCAAACGTGAGTTAATGGAGACTCCGTTTAATATGTTAATTGTTGGTATGACAGCTTGTGGTAAGACGCATTATTTACTCAACACACTGGAGTCTGAGTATCGCGGTAAGTTTGACTACATTGTGTTGATTTGTCCTACTTTCGAGTGGAACAAAGCGTATCAAGATTGGAAATATGTGCGCGACCCTGACGTGTTAGCGATAGACTGTGCGCAGGATAGTGTCGACGCTGTTCTCAAGTGTGTAACAAATGTTTTTAAAAGCACTAACACTCTGATTGTGTTGGACGACTGTGCGAGTGGACAGGACGTCAAGAATAGGACTAGTCAATTGGTCAACTTAGCTTTTAGTGCGCGACATTTTATGTTGAGCGTTATTGTCATCACACAACAACTGACGTCGATCGCAAAACCGTATAGAGAGAACATTAGTAAGCTCGTTTGCTTTTACTGTCCGAGCAGAAGTGATATGAAGGTTGTTATTGACGACTATCTCGGAAACATTAGCAAAGAGGAAGCGTCGGCGATTGTGACCGCATTAAAAAATAACAAGTACGCTAGACTTGAAATCTCACTGCGTTATCCATACAGTCACGAAGTTGTTATTCCGCAATAAAATATAGGTATAAGTAATAGCGTGATGGTGAAACGCAAAAGTGAAGAAAACCCCACGATTGAAGAATTAGTCGAGGACACCGCTAACACTTCGACTGTGGAAGACAACATTGACGTTAGGAGATCCGAACTAATTAGACTGTCTGGTGACGGTGTGGTGAGCCAATCTGAGGCGTATATTAAAAAAGCGTCCGCAAAGGTTATCGACAAGATATGGCGCCAATACGAGTTGAAGAGAATGGAAATCGCAAACGCTTTTCTCACCGACTTGCTAATCAGCAAATTCGCCAGCTTACTAGATGGGTTGAACGCTATCGAGAACCCTGAGGAACTAAACGACGAACTACAAAAAGACCCGTTACTAAAGAAAGACGTTGAGAGCATTGTCGCGGTTGTGACACCATACGTGCCTTTCTTGGGCTTGTTGTCTGGAGGAATTATAACGTCAAAACACGTGTACGATCACCATTTTAGAAGTGAGGTGGTGAACACTGAGAGTAGTGAACAAACAGACTAATTCGTAGAGTAGTTGGCTATTTGTTAGTCAATGTTGTTAGCCAATCAAAAGAGCACCATTTTGCTATCCATTTGGATAAACATCACCACTAGACTTGAAAATCTAGTGGTTTTTTTTTCGCGCGTGAGTTGAGACAGCAGTAGTTTGTTGAAAAAAATGTGAAAACGTTGAAATGTGAAAATGTTGAAACGACACTTTTTTTAAATATGTGAAAAATGTGAAACGACACATTCTATTTTTTAAAAAAACATGCAAAAATATTGAAATGTCACATTATTAGCATATAAATCGAGTTTGTGGTCTTATTTGATGTACATTGTAAATTTAGAATTACCGAAATGACATCGAACTTTTGGGGGTTTGGGATTTGGTGTAAATTTGGTGATGTTTTGGCGATTATATTCGCATTCAACATTGAATGTGTAAAAATTGTCCTCGTAGCCCCACTCTCTATACTACTCAGAGCAAAGGCAGAATATAGCAGAGCAAAGGCTACATACTGCAGCCTCCTCCTGAAGCCTGACCTCTGCAGGCAACTACAGTATGTGGCATCGTTTTGCCAAGTTAAATATAGTCCGGGCGGTGAGTGAGGTAGGTATCACCTGAGCGGGTAATTTACGGGAGTAGGATTTTCTAGACCAGTTTTTGACGTAGAACGTGAATCTGGATGTTATTCAGGCAGACAAGGTTGCTTTTAAGAGTTATAGCCGGATATTGCACAATTTAGACTCATTTCCGTGTAAAATCGTTAGTTTTAAATAATTTGTTATTATTACTAGGAATCCCAGAAAAACAGGTCTACTGGACCAGTTTTGTATGTAGAATCCAACTGGCGAGGTATTTTTTAGAAAAAATATAACTGAGGCTGTATTTGACTATATTCTGAATATAGCCTCGTTTTCATGCAAATATGTAATTTGAAATAAATTGTGATGCTTATCAAATTAACGAGAATAACTTTTCTACATTTGGAAGGGACATCCATATCTGAGTGTTACAATATTAAATATACGAGAGGTGTCTCAAAATTAACATTTTCTAGTTCCGAACTCGAGCTGTATGCGTTGTCTTCGTCGGGAACGTCGTCAGGATACGCTTCAACGATCCAATCGGTCTTTAAGTTAGGGAGCCAACCATGGAACTGTGGATCCTCCAATGCCATGATTGGGTTTTCTCCAAATTCTAGCCCCATAGTTTGCTCTGGCTGTGTGGTTTCGTAGACTGCTGCTGCAAAAGGGAAATGTCAACAACATTGTGCTCTTTGCTCATCTTTCTCCTGTACGAAAGCACACAGCCATGTGGCTAGAATTTGGAGAAAGGCATGGTACGCAATTATGGCAGTTCCATGGCTCCCCAACTTAAAGACCGATTGGATCGTTGAGGCGTATCCTGACGACGTTCCGGAGCTACTTGTCGAGCGTGATGGGGAAAGTGATGATGGATACGAAGAAGACAACGCATACAGCTCAGTTCGGATGATGAATAATAAAAGTACTGTAACTAACCAATTAGAAAATGTTAATTTTGAGACACCTCTCGTATATTTAATATTGTAACACTCAGATATGGATGTCCCTTCCAAATGTAGAAAAGTTATTCGCCAGTTGGATTCTACATACAAAACTGGTCCAGTAGACCTGTTTTTCTGGGATTCCTAGTAATAATAACAAAATATTTAAAACTAACGATTTTACACGGAAATTAGGCTAAATTGCGCTATAACTCTTAAAAGCAGCCTTGTCTGCCTGAATAACATCCAGATTCGAGTTCTTCTCCCGTAAATTACCCGCTCAGGTGATACCTACCTCACTCACCGCCCGGACTATTTAGCTTCCAGCTTTGGCTGGGATAGCAGGGAAGTATAGGGATTGTTGGGATATGTGAATGGATTGGCCGACGAAACACTCCCCTCCCCTGGCGCATTTAATGACAGCTTCTCTTCATGCTCTTGTTAATTTCTCTGGCTCGGCCAAAATATCCTTGGAAGCTTAACTTGACTCAGAAAAAAGAAGCCACATTCAACATTGTTGCCTGCAGAGGAGCCGCTTGCTAAATCAGCAATCAGCAATATTTTTATTTATTAGGTGTACTCCTTCACCCTAAGGTGCTAATTTTTATTAGTATAATATACTGGTACTCTATACAAAATTACAAAAAAAACTCATCACACACTAAAATATACGGATTAATACACCGTATTAATCTTTATCTGTTATTTACATTGTAAAATAATAACAAATAAGTCACCACCTGAAAAAACCCACAATTACCACATTGGTAAATGTAGCATATGGCTAATACATGTAGTTCCCATAAAAGTCAGGTCACAGAAAGAACCTAACTGTATACAAATTAAAAATACCTATGGAACCTCAATTGCAGATACATGTCTGACAATTTGTGGGGATATTTAGGGTTAGGAATATGGATATTTAGGGTTAGGAATAGGGATATTTAGGGTTAGGAATAGGGATATTTAGGGTTAGGAATAGGGATATTTAGGGTTAGGGTTATTTTGTCACAATTGCATTTATATGTTTATACAGTATAGTGATTTTGGACTGGGAGTATATAACCTACATTTATGGGGTCCGGTATCAGACCTGTGTCCAATTTGATAAAGTCAATGGGCTGGATCGGTCTATCAAGGGGCATGCCCCAGGGTGCATTGCACGTAAACTGTACGCCAGAGATACACCGAATACTTCTGAATGTCATGCCAAGATTATGCAATATAAGAATGGGGGTCTGGGGAGAGTGATAGTCATGCCGAGATTTTAGGTATTTGACAACTGAGAAAATAACATGCCTTCTTGCAGCTTAATTTTGAAATGCGATATTGATATGCCTAAACAAGTAACAACATAAAGCAGAAATCACTTTTCAGCGTACGCACTCCTATCCGACATGCCAACCAGGGGCTCTAGAAGCAGCGGGTGTCCGGACACCCGCAGTTTTTGAACTATGGGTGTCCTACATAAGAAGGACACCCACAACATTTTAGCAAATTTTAAACAAATTGATAATTGGTGTTGTTGATAATTGGTGGTGTTTTCAGTTTTTTATACACAAATATTTTACATAATTATTATAAGGTGACGCATTGTATGCAACAGCGACGGGAGACATTTTGGAAACTATCTGTAACTCTTCACAAATTGTTCAGTATATTGTTCTTGAAGTTTATGTGTTGTTTAATCTTGCATGTTACAGTGTCTGAAATTTAATTTTTTTTTCAGTATCCCACTGGGATACCAGGGTTCAAAGTTCTAGTATCCCTCCTGAGAAGCCAGTATCCCACTTCTGGATACTAGTTACCATGATTTTCAGTATCCCACCAATTGGTCTGTGTGACTGTTACAGTCGCAGACTGTACTTCATATATCTAGCCCAGTCATCATCTATTAAGCTGCAAGACCAAATATGATGTTTAATACAATATTAAATATTAACTTGCATGCCAGTGGATAGATCACCACAACTGGATAGTGGAAAACATTCTCAGACTCTGAATTAAATAAACTAAAAACATCAACATTGTTCAAATTATTATTTCCAATATTTTTGACGACGTTTTTCAAGTTCATATTTACGTTTTATCGATCGACTTTGCGCTTTTCTCTACGATCATTTTCTGCACTTGGATCAGTTCGGTGTTCGTTACCTGTACCATCAGTGAAGCTACCACCCGATTCGTTGATCACTGATACAGTAAAACAACCTCGTACCCAGTGCCCGTACCTAAGGTCTTCCCTCGATTTCCAAGATGGCGACTCGTGCTAACAAAGCTATTGGGAGACCACCAGAGGCATTTACCGCTATACCGATTTTTGAAATTTCGTGGTATCCCGTCGGGATACAAGTTAAACAGAAGTTAATACCCAAAACGAAATTTTGGTATCCCGTGGATATCGGGATACCGCAAATTTCAGACCCTATGTTATGTATTATATAGTCATCTATATTATATTCTCGGAAGGGCGTGGCCCTGTTTATGGCATTTTATAAATAATTAGTTCATCTAGTTAGTTCAGTTTAGGCTGTAGAAAACAGACAATATGACGCCGACAACCCGCAATTATAAGTCAAACACTGTCACAGTAGATCACAGTTCACAAGTCTGCACGCAGGCTACGTTCACAGCTGTAGCCGATAATTTTAACCAAGTTCTCGCAGTTAATATACACTAAGAAAAACTCAGTTTTCAATGGGTCAAAATAGGTTTAGCTGTCGGGACATATTGATAATACATATTGAAATAAAAGAATAGAGTGCGCTTGCCGGCGAGGGGTAAATTACTCTGAAAATAGCGTACGAAGATTCTTGAGATAAAAAAAATCCCTGCAATTTTTCTCGGGATTCTGGGATTTTTTTGCCAAATTTTCAGGGATTTGGGATTTTTTCAAGATTTTTTTCGAAATATTTTCCCCGTTTTTCCCCCGAACTTTTCCGCAATTTTTTGCGACATAATCTATCGAGTTTTTTTTTTAAAACGAAGTAAATGAACGTTAAGGAAACAACATTTTATTAAAATGTTATTATTTTAAGAGTGCAGTCAATTAAATTATTTACCCAAACACATGTTTGTCGCCATTTTTCTCCCAACCTTGTGATAAAAAAATTCTTACATGAAGTATTGCGCTGAACCATGGAGATTTCGAGGGTATATGGATATATAAGGAATGGATATATAAGGGTTTTAAGGGTTTAAATAGGATATTCCGTGGGAGATTTTTCAAAATTTGATGATTTCTCGATTTTGCGATGATGTTGAGGTTTTTATTGTTTTTTTCCGAGTATTTTCTGAAATATTTAGAGATTTCGTGGGATTTTTTGGGATTTTTATTAAAATTAGTAAGATTTTGGATTTTTCAAAGATTTTTTTGGATTTTTGACGAAGTGTACGAGTCATCTCATGGATATAGTTTCATCATCAAACATCGAGTAGACTCTAGCAAGTAGATCGCAAATTCTACTGAAATTCTACGGTAGAAACGATGATCTTCTGGTATAATTTACCTTGCCATGTTGTGAAATATATCATTTACAATACAGAAATAGAGCAACAGCCTACAAAACAGTCCTATTATATGGTGAGAGTGAAAAACCGGTAAACGTTCATAAAAAACGTTCATAAGATTTTGGTCAGACAGTGTGATTTTTAACAACATTTACAGCTGCAGGTTTAGCCACAGTAAATTAAAATTCAGCTGTTGCGGTATATCGATATACCGAAAATTATCGGTTTTTTATAAATACCGATTATTCGATATTTAAATTTTCGATATATCGGAATATCGATATATTTCGGTATTATCGGTAGTATATTTAAACGTCATATCAAGCTTTTCCAGAGCTAAAACGTGTTTGTTTACGCTGGCGTTACAAGTTCGCTTGTCAAAAAGTGAACTTTTAAAAGAAGCATGCGGAAGTCGTCTCAAATGTCATCGCCAGCGCAATCGCCGCGGGATCGATTAGAAAAGGAGATGAAGAAATACGTGAAAACAGACAATTGATGGCGATGATGATCCTTTGTTGTGGTGGAAATGCCATGCTCGAGACTTTCCAGTGCTCAGTCAGTTGGTGGATTTCTTGGGAAATTCCGAGGTTGCGCTTTTTTGATACACCCTGTATAATATGTTTTCGTCTTAAATTTTTGATAAATTAGTGTTATTGATAAACAAATGTTGTATACGAGTTCTAAACTCTTCTTTAGTAAAGAAAGAAATGGAAAGAAAACGTTTTTAAGGTTAGCTTTGGCCTTTGGATTAATAAATGGTTGTCACCGCACAATTTCAATGTATTATTCGTAAGAGAAGACAATCTTTATTATTAAACGGTGCCGGTTGTTTTTTTACCGCACAATAGCTCCTCGAGCTCCGCACTGTAGCTGCGCGGCGGAGTCGTGCGGTTTCTAGCTATTAGTATTACTAGTTTAATCATTGTATCACTTTATTTCCAACCATTCACTCAAGTTTATGAGCTTTTCAAACAACTGTTTTGGAACTCACAGTATGAATTTTCTTCCATTAAATTAGTATTCGTTAGTGTTAGTTCTTTTAATACACAGATAATTTCAATTAGGCTGTACTGTACATATCGATATTTTTTCGCGATTGTATATTGCTTAATTTTAAGCAAAATTTTCTGTTTTCAAATGACGTCAAACAGCCGCGATATAATATTATTAGAGAGATGTTTTACAAATTTTGTAAGTTGTATTTAAAGAAGTTTAAGAATATAACGCTATTTACAAATGTTCTGCCAGAAACACGAGCATATTTGCTCCTTTGTGCGGTGAATCTCTCAGACGGCGAACTGGGGAATTTAAAATGGCTTGTAATCGTATTCCAGGGGCATAACTGTCTAATTACTACAAACTCGAGCACGTAAAGCAGAATTGAATCGACATTTCGCAAGTAATCAACAATAGTTAAATTCCCAGAGGCCTAAAATCCTCGCTAAAATCTTTTGTGCTAATAAAAACAAAGTGGATTTCTTGGGAAATTCCGAGGTGTACACACGATATCTCATTTCTTTGACAAAAATATCTCTACATAGCACACATGAGAAACAAGAAACAAACTCACCTTTAGAAGAAGTTAGTAAGAACTGACAAGTTAAAAGAATTCCTACAAATAACTCAAGGACGTTGAATATTACCATCTTGGTCTTCACCCAATTGCTCCTCAAGATTTCATACCACAAAAGAATATTTAATTGCTAGATCACAATCTTTAGAACAAGAAATATATTGTTCTACTTGTGTTATAAACTTTACAACAATACTCGCTCGATCACAACACTATTAAGGTTGGGACACACGAGGCGACAAATAGCGGGGGCGTGTCGCGGGAACATTTCCCTTGTTGAGGACACGAAGCGACAAATCGCAGGGGCATGTCGAGGGGACATGTCAGAAAAGGAAAGCGAAAATAAAATAACGTTATGTGATTGGTTTATTTTAATTTTGTCCCGGGGACATACTTTTACATGCAACATGTTTCGGGGACAAAATTTTGTCCCCGCGACAAAGTTTTGCCAAGTACACACGACGAGATGTGTAAGATCCATGCAACATGTCCCCGCGACTATGGGGCGCCGTTTGTGCATTTATTATTTACCTAAGAAATACGTTAATTTTTTAATGATTTACATATAATGTGCTGTATCCTAGATTATATGTTAAATAATCCTTTTTTCGATTTGGATTATTTGTTAAATAATCCTTTTTCAATTTGGATTATTTGTTAAATAATCCTTTTTCAATTTGGATTATTTGTTAAATAATCCTTTTTCAATTTGGATTATTTGTTAAATAATCCTTTTACGATTTGGATTGTTTGCTAAATAATCCTTTTTCGAATTGGATTATTTGTTAAATAATCCTTTTTCAATTTGGATTATTTGTTAAATAATCCTTTTTCAATTTGGATTATTTGTTAAATAATCCTTTTACAATTTGGATTATTTGCTAAATAATCCTTTTTTGAATTTGGATTATTTAGTGTTAAATAATGTTCGTAAATTTTTACATTATTTAAAATAATGTTCGTAAGATTTTTACATTATTTAAAATAATGCTACTGGTCAGCGGATTTCCTCTCAAGGCGGGAAACGAAGTGGAATTGCAAGATGGCGAACGTATGTGAAGCACATGCGGCTAAATGCAGGAATTGCTCCGACCTGTCATTGGACGATAAAAATAGTAACAGCAGTGTCAATGGTGTAGAATTACTTTATCTATACGCTGTTTACATATTTATCTATATATCTGAATAGACCAACATACACGGAAACCTATCGCTTGTATTTAATAAATAAAGAAAGAATGGTTATGTCTGAACTCATGTTATAAATATTTTCGCACGATTTAAATTACCGGGAGATTGAAGACGTATGAATTCAAGTATGATCGAGAATCATAAATATATTTTAATGCCACAGACAACAAGAATGTATGCCTAAAGCTATTCCGTACTTACATGAGTGCTGAATAAACTTTTACTTTCAAAAAGGTTGATTCTATCTAGTGCCTTCCACGCTACCAAATGATCCGCTGGACTAGCAACCCATGCGGCCACGCGATCTGACAAAAACATTTTGATTGTTTTATTTGAAGCTTTTTGAAAGTAAAAGTTTATTCAGCACTCATGTAAGTACAGAATAGCTTTAGGCATACATTCTTGTTAGTTGTTGTTTGTGGCATTAACATATATTTATGATTCTCGATCATACTTGAATTCATACGTCTTCAATCTCCCGGTAATATAAATCGTGCGAAAATATTTATAACATATGAGTTCAATACATAACCATTCTTTCTTTCTTTATTAAATACAAGCGATAGGTTTCCGTGTATTCGTTGGTCTGTTCAGATATATTGATAAATATGTAAACAGCGTATAGATAAAGTAATTCTACACCATTGACACTGCTGTTACTATTTTTATCGTCCAATGACAGGTCGGAGCAATTCCTGCATTTAGCCGCATGTGTTGGCACCCTGGCCGCCATATTGAATTAATGGTGGACTTATGGACTTATTAATGACTGGAGAGTCTGGGGACGAGAATGAAATATACGAATTTTGTCCGTCTTTAATCATTTTTATTGTATTTATACCTTAAAAATCGTGGAAAGACTCGAAAGAATTTTGTTCTTTGACAAATGCAACTTAAATAACTCATTTTCAGGCGAATATTGACAAAATAGTTTACTAAATATATTATTATTTACAAGTTAATAAATATTTAATTGTCACGGTTATTTCATATTAATTATCTGTTGGTTTTTGGTTTTGGAGTAGGATGATGTCCTGTATATGTAAATGTGAAAACTGTGGGGACGGGCTATAATGCGTATCATATTGCAACACGCGCTGGACATGCAGTGTAAACCTCATTGAAAGTATGAATAAAACACAGAAACAGGGAGTAAAGATGCGTATAATTGTATATAGTGCATAACATAACATGCGGGATAACCCTGTACGCTTTTCGACCTTTATATACGATAAGATTTCAATATGGCGGCCAGGGTGCCAACTCTCGATTTAGCCGCACGTGCGCTTCGTTTACGTTCGCCATCTTTAAAGTCCTTAAGATGGTTGCCAGTTGCTGATGTTCTTAAGTTCAAAAATGCAATAATGACTTTCAAATGTATGAATAACTTGGCTCCTTCGTATCTCTGTTCCAAATTTTCACACATATGTGATCAAAAACACAATTATAACACTAGGTTTTCTTCGTCTTCTAAATTAATTATACCTCGTTGTAGAACAGCCACGGGGCAACGTTCATTTCTCTTTAGAGCAATTGAAATATGGAATTTTACTATTGACAATGATATTGCAATAACGTTAAATTTGGGAACGTTTAAGCAACTTTTTAAATCAATTTTGTTGAAGAAATTTTTAGATTTGTAACATCTGCATGATTTCTAATAGTTTGTAATACGAAATGCTGTAATATTTATAGGCTCATGTAATAATTCTTGTAATATTTTACTGAAAACTTTGTAATAGCTCACTGAAAAGCCCTTTTAGGGAGTGTCTAATAAATACTACTACTAGAGAGGAAATCCGCTGACCAGTAACATTATTTTAAATAATGTAAAAATCTTACGAACATTATTTTAAATAATGTAAAAATCTTACGAACATTATTTTAAATAATGTAAAAATCTTACGAACATTATTTAACACTAAATAATCCAAATTCAAAAAAGGATTATTTAGCAAATAATCCAAAACGGAAAATGGATTATTTAACAAATAATCCAAATTGAAAAGGGATTATTTAACAAATAATCCAATTCGAAAAAGGATTATTTAACAAATAATCCAAATTGTAAAAGGATTATTTAACAAATAATCCAAATTGAAAAAGGATTATTTAACAAATAATCCAATTCGAAAAAGGATTATTTAGCAAACAATCCAAATCGTAAAAGGATTATTTAACAAATAATCCAAATTGAAAAAGGATTATTTGACAAATAATCCAAATCGAAAAAAGGATTATTTAACATATAATCTAGGATACAGCACATTATATGTAAATCATTAAAAAATTAACGTATTTCTTAGGTAAATAATAAATGCACAAACGGCGCCCCATACGCGACATGTCCCCGGGATTCGAGCAGAACTTTTAATAACCAAGGAAAAAAATATCTTGGACAAGAAGTGGAATTATTTATTAAAGCAGCAACCATTTTATAACAACACCCTTTTAATCAACACAAAGCACATCTGCTCTTTAAAAACAGAATTATAAAACAGAACCAGAACAAAATATTTAATATATTAATTGTGTTTTTATATCATTTATACTTTGTCTCTATATTAATAAATTTCTTGTTTCCTTGAACAAAACATCTAGTCTTAATTTGGTTCATCAGTATTTAGATTTCACAATAAACCATGTGACATGATAAATACCCATATACAGGGTGTTCAAAAAAGAAGCAGTCCAACTTTACCATTGTAGCTGACATATACAGAGTAATTTATATTATTTAAATGTTTTTATATATAAACACGCAATGGCATGCTATAAAAGTTGGATTACTTTTTTATATACCCTGTACTAAGCATCAGAAAATTCTGTTCCCTTTTTTTTTTTCCTCAGGACTCGAGCCAGGACTCGAGCCAGGACTCGAGCCAGGACTCGAGCCAGGACTCGAGCCAGGACTCGAGCCAGGACTCGAGCCAGGACTCGAGCCAGGACTCGAGCCAGGACTCGAGCCAGGACTCGAGCCAGGACTCGAGCCAGGACTCGAGCCAGGATCGCGACTTATTCTCTGGTAAAATATCTTGTTAGATAGGTAATTGGACCCTCACTGGTGTTGATTTTTTCAGGGGTTTTGTGTGATGTATGATGGGTGGCTAATGAGACTCACGCCAGTATTGAATACTGCGAATAATTGGCGAACAGAATATTGACCACAACGGACATCACAACAATTATGTTTAATTGTTAACTATTAAGTTAAATCTCGGAGTAATATCTAAACAACTTTAGTGTATTGATATTAAAAACGATATTTTCTCATGCTCGCCTGAACATTCCGCAGCTTCCTTTGTGCCGCCTAGTCCAACAGGCACGGCGGAAGCAAATCTGTATTGCGAGGGGGGGGGGGGGGGGGTTGCTAGTGCCAATCCTAAAATTTCCGGTTACATAGCTTCTCCATTTGATGAATGGTCGTGACTATACGGTCTATTCCTTAAATTAACCATTATCCTTAAGTTACAAATCGTTCTGAATTAAGGATAATAGTTAATTTAATGGCGATCATAAGAATCGCGCATACGTTTAACAGTCAATTACAATTTACTAATCCCACATGCTTAGTCAAGTAGGGGAGTGGATGGCTGCGGGCTAGTGACGGAGAAAATACGGTCGGGGTTAGGGTTGAAAACTCATTAGGTAGGAATTAGAACCCAACACAACACCAATCCTAACCACCCCCCGCCTAACAAGTTTTCTAACCCTAATCCTTAGAAAACTGGTTAGGTGGGGGGTAAGGGTTTGGATCTTTGTCGTTTTGGGGTTGCTTCCAGCCCTCTCCATATTTCGACCTTTTGGGTATACTAAAGAGACACGACCTTTGATGAATATGCGAACAATTCGGAAGGACGAAAATCTCTCGGTTTGGTATTTGCCTGATCTAAATGTGCAACTTAAATTTTTTAACATTTTTGAGAAAGAGAAAGTCTAGCATGGTGGGACGAAACCGCCCATACGGTTGTATTTTCCGATTACACGGACAGGTCTCGCAATACCTTAATTCCATCCTCAAAACTTTCGACTGGAATGTCAAAGGACCGTCCGCCACGAAGCGACAATGGTCGACTGAAGTGACCATATTTCCAGCCCGAGTCCTGGCTCGAGTCCTGGCTCGAGTCCTGGCTCGAGTCCTGGCTCGAGTCCTGGCTCGAGTCCTGGCTCGAGTCCTGGCTCGAGTCCTGGCTCGAGTCCTGGCTCGAGTCCTGGCTCGAGTCCTGGCTCGAGTCCTGGCTCGAGTCCTGGTATATCGCGTAATAGTATATCTCATAATAAATATGAGTAAGTATTATAGTTTAATAAATCAGTTGATGAGTTATTTGTAGCTAATACATTATTTGGCCTATTTTGGCTTTTTTACAAATGGTTTTTGGCCTTGAGCCTGCGGCAGTCTAGCAACCAGCCATTATAAGTGATCAAAATTTGAGTTAGACAAATATTTTATCAAGACACTTTGTGCCGTATACAAGTTTCTTAAAAATATTTTTTAAGCGTCAAAAATTGGCTGCCAATGTATAAATGTTAGTGTCATAATGTTTGTCTTGCGCTCATTGCTTTTTGTTTATTCTTTCAAGATATTCTCTAATGATAAGCTCAACTTGAACCGCTTTATTTCTTGGTCCTTTCACCATATATAATCATGGCACTTCAAGTCCATTGTTTCTTTTATTTTCACGATGGTCCGTTACTTTCGCAGTCATTTTTCCTCCACTCAAAATCAGGAATCCACACATCTTTGCAAGGTGTTTTGGAATGTGCCCAATAGTAACATTGCCTTTCAAAACCTTCACTGCATTTATATCCAAAGTATTTTCGGGTTCCCTTTCACAGCTCCGTATTTCGTTTAGTTCTGGAGTCCAAATAGTTTGGTATATATGATGGCCTGTTATAAAACTTTCAAAACAAAATTCATAAGGTCAACAATCAAGCGTCCGTGACATTGCGTTTGCTTTCTCGGCACGCTGAACGGACAGCAAAATTTAAAGTCACCACACGGGCGAAATGGCTTCCCTGCCTTGGTTTATCAATTATAATATATTAAACAACATTTAAAATTCAAAAAGACAAAATAAAGTTTAAACCTATTTGGGGATTATAAAGACTCTTTGAACGTACTTTATTGCGTTCTCGTCAAAATAAGTCATTTTCCAAGCAGACTTGGTGTCGCCGTCGCTGTGTCTGCAAAACATTGGCAAGCCTTTTCAGTGCTTGCTTGATTCGCAAATTTTCAAAGTATACGTGATGGTCGTTTGCTCTCCACTGTACTATGGAGTGTGGACGAGTTACTCTTTAAATTTTAAGAGAGCTGTATTGAAGAAGTTAGAGGTAATGAAATAACATTACGCCATGTTTAATGCATGAGTCAATGTAAACCCCGACCCCGGGCCAGGGTGGAGGTTAATAGGGGATTGGTAGGGGATTTGGAGCAGTGAACATCCCCTATGTGTAGGGATTCGAAGCTTTTAAAATTTATTTGTCCTTAGGGTATGGGCATTGGGTAGGGATTAGTAATGAGCCTGTTGTTGATATTTCAGCGGTTGTTCGTCTCAAGTATCGTCAAAGACAAAGCTTTTTAATCACAGGATTGAATGCTTTTAATGAGTGCGCACTAAGAGGCCCCCCGGCGAAAATTTGATGAATTGTTCATGAATAGTTCATGAATTTTGTTCATGAACATTCATGATAAGTACATGAACAGTTCATGCCCGTGCATGAACATTAAATGGCCGAATTCATGAAAGTGATAGTTCATGAACCATAAGTTCATGTACATTTGTGTTCATGAACAGTTCAAGAACTACATTTCAGGATAAGTTCACAAATTTTTGATGAACAACTGATGAATATTGTGTTCATGAACTGTTCATGAAAATACTCATGAACATTAAATGGCCGAATTCATGAAAATTAGAGTTCATGAATAATTCATGAACAACGCCGGTTCATGAAGTTTTGAGTTCATGAAGTGTTCATGAATATTGTTCATGAAGTATTCATGAAGTGTTCATGAAGTGACTCATGAACATTAAATGGCCAAATTCATGAAAATTAGAGTTCATGAATAGTTCATGAACTCGTATGTAATCAATATTGATGAACGGTGTTCATGAAATGACTCATGAACGGCCGATATTCGTGAAAATATTATTAAATTTCTAATATTATTAAACACTTCATGAACGTTTCATCACATGAATATTGAAACCTACGAGTTCATGAAATATTCATGAATATTTCATGAACTCGTAGGTTTCAATATTCATGTGATGAAACGTTCATGAAGTGTTTAATAATAGTCGCGGATTTACGAAAAATGCACAATTCACCGAATACCTCTAGTGAACGTTGATAATTCTTTCATGAAGTGTTTGTGAACGTTGTTCGTTAAAATAACTCGTAGTCATGTCCAGGCCTGGAATTTCCCTAAAACCTCTCCACGGCAATGACGTCAAAAATTGCCGTAGAGTGCAGCAGCTCTCGACGGCAATTTCTGTCCAATCCACGGCATTTTTAAAATAATGTACTAAACCACTAATCATGACCATTGTAGATCGTCATAGAAATCTAGCGTCTTTGTATATCTCATGTTAAAGTGAAACTGTGATGGAAATTCATCCTGATTTGCATTTTAAAATGACTATATATACAAACAAAACATATATACAACTTCTTTGGAAGAATTTGTTTAGCTTGGGTCATTCAGTCATTCTCGCGATATTCAACTTTATTCAATATTTTAAAACGTCATTATGCACTGTGATGTTATTTACCCCGGAAAATTTTGTAATATTGGTGCTCTGAAATGCCATTTCCTGCATTCTGAGGGCACAACAGTGAGCAAAATATCAAGGCCTCAATCGCATTTTTTATATAATATTTAGTTCAAACTCAAAGTGGAATTGCTTCCGTTTTGTATAGTTCCGTTATTAATAGTTTGAAAAACAATTTTTATAACTTATACAATTTTAATCAACAAATAAAAAACGAATACAAAATTGATGACCACACATGTACAGTAGGTCAGACCGTTTCGCTCTATATCAGAGCTCATCAGCATGCCTAGGAAACACTGAAAACATATTGTTGATGTAGACAATGATTCCGACATGGACGGCCCGGCCCATTGACTGGGCCTAGCCTATGTTGGGAAATCTTTCATACTTTCTTCAGTCCTCTTCTTGACACTTTTTCCAGTTCTTCAGCAATTGGATTATGTTACTTCACCAGGTATGTCGTTGAGTGACTCAGATTAGGAACACAGTGCATAGCTGACTATTACGTAAGCAAACCTATGTGTATCAGAACTCCAGAAGAATATAAAACCCACAAGCACCCCAGAATGAAACCAGTGTAATACAGTATGTACTGTTATATATTTAATTTTAAATTACATTATTATAGAATATCACACAAATCCAACTTGAGTAGGTAACCCCCCCCCCCCCCCCCCCCCCCCCCCATACAGCATTCAAAGGGATGCCGCCTCATTAGTATTTCAATAGAACAATAGGCAGAACAAAGAGCGTTGCGTACAAAAAGTAATTAGTATTGTTAGTGTGACGAACGCGCTTTATTAAACAGAGATTTATACGATTGCCTCGTTGAAACACCGGTTAGATATTCGATAGATCTACACAAATAAGAACCCGCTTTACGAAGGTTATGGAGGCTAGTATATTTAAAAAATCACGGAGTCGAACGAATCATAACGGCTTTTACGAATGTACCAGACTTTACGGCTTTACGATTTTACTTTTCTTTAGATTATCAAACCATTCGAGAAGCCGTACGATGAACGAATTCAAACGTATTGATTTGCCTAAGCGAAATCAAACTTTACTATGCATCTATAGACATTGGTATATATTATAATAGCTATTAGATTATTCAAGAGATTGACTTGTCAAACGATGCGAAGGCTGAATGCGCGTGGGTCGTTAAGAGTCATTAGTGGTGCAACTGACAAATATTTGCATGACTTGGGAATAATTATTTACTTGAGGTATACATTAGGATTTTATGGGTAAACATTAGTGAATATGGGATAATGAGGGTCATAAAACAGGATAGAGTAAGCGGGCAAATTCAAACGGAAAATTGGTGTTGCCATAGTAAAAATACGTTGCGTCGAAAGAAAGTGATTATAGCGAAAGGGTAACCATATTCAACTCAACTGAATAGTTTAGTTCTCTACATAGAATTTATATGAATTAAGTTTACGAGGACTATTTCCATGGTCCTTTGGCCCTATCTCTAAGATACGCCCTTCAAAATTAGCCCCGGGGGCCTTTTTTGGGGCCCTGTGGCCCTTTTGACAAATACGTCTTGATGTGCCCGGTCGCCCCTTACCCCTAAATCATTCCATACCCTCACCTGATCCCTCATTTTATCGAACCTATTTGTTATAAATAACCCGTATAACCCGTTTGTTATAAACTATGCGATAATCTTTAGTCTCGCTCCTTGTCATGCATTTTGTTACGCCGAGTAATCATTTCGGGAGAATTATCACATATCTGGCCTTCGTTTATTGATTAAGCAATTCCTATGTCGATGAAATACTTCAGGAAGCAGTGTGAACAACTGTTAAGTATTTAAAACGTATGGAAGGCAATGCTTTCAAAGCGTTGCTAAGCCAACTTATCCTGCGGCTGATATTTGCATATTTCGCCTTCGAGCACGCGTGTGGGAGGGTGATTAAAAGATCATTAAGGATTGAAACAAAGAAGCGGCTATTTGCGATATTCGCCTTTTGCGTATAGGATTTGAGGAAATTTCTAGCGGGGAATTCAAAATAGGGCTTTTTGGCAATGTTTAAAGACAGATATCTCGGACACGAATGGACAAAATCGAAAACCGTAAAAGAACTTATCAGCTATTTTTGAGTCCTCTATACAGATTCTACATGAACCAAAACCAATTCGTCTATTTACGATAATATCTGTGAGCAATGATCGCTTAGATTCGGTTACTAGAACGACCACATGAACAACGAAGCGAGTGTATTTAAACCATTGAATCGAACGAGTCAAAGCGGTATCAGTGTTTGCCGTGAAAAAAGTGTAACATTCGCAAAACGCTCGTTAATCAACCAACATTATTTCAAAATATGTAAATATTTAGTATATTTATACGCGCACGTGGAGAAGAGCGTTCATGCAGATGAATACATAATAAACTTTCAATCCTGGACCAGTAAATTCGATTTTGTGACCGATAGTCACAACGTATTTCCAAAAGGCAAATGACGTTATTCGGGATTTCGAAATAACAATCGCAACAACGTATGCTGCGAAGTATACTTGTGGACTATATATATGTGGACTGACAAAATACATTTGTCGACTGAAACTATTAAGCATTTCTGCATTTGCTATAGAACATTCGTAAAGTCACTTACTTAGTCATAGATGCTTTTAAATAAGTGATAATACGTGTTGTGCTGTGTAGGCAGTGTAGAAATACAAATCAAATATCAGAAAAGGTTTATGCACTGCCGAAATAACTTGTAACTTTCGAGTGGCGAAGGCCCTTCGTCAGAGAGCCACGTAAAATGAAATAATCACTCAGTTCATAATATTTCACTTTACAGAAGGGGCGCTCGAAACGTTAGAACTTCATAGACTTGATCCAAATCTGCCTCTTGAAACACCAAGCTAGTTTTAGTGGAGGAATTGTGACACTAAAACGAGATAACCATAATACGGCCAAAATTATTAGGGTTCATCTCTTAGCGGTGAAAAACACAGGTTCAATCGAACGCTGAATAGCGTGAAGGGAGCGTGATGACCGTATAAACTCCCTCCTACGAACGGGCCAAAAGGCCTTATCGGGCCAAAGAAGGCCAGATAGGGCCTAAACGGGGGATCGTAAAGGTGAAAGAGGCTTACTTCCGTCCCTCAGAAACACCAAATACACCCCCGAAACACCCCAAGCGCCCCATCTCCTTACGAAGACCCCGAATGCACCCCCCAAATACCCCGGAAACACCAAATGCACCCCCAAACACCCCAAGCGCCCCATCTCCTTACGAACACCCCGAATGCACCCCCCAAATACCCCGGAAACACCAAATGCACCCCCAAACACCCCAAGCGCCCCATCTCCTTACGAACACCCCGAATGCACCCCCCAAATACCCCGGAAACACCAAATGCACCCCCAAACACCCCAAGCGCCCCATCTCCTTACGAATACCCCGAATGCACCCCCAAATACCCCGGAAACACCAAATACACCCCCGAAACACCCCAAGCGCCCCATCTCCTTACGAACACCCCGAATGCACCCCCAAAATACCCCGGAAACACCAAATGCACCCCCAAACACCCCAAGCGCCCCATCTCCTTACGAACACCCCGAATGCACCCCCCCCCATCCAGTAGGACAGAGGTTAGTCCTCTAGAGGTAGCAGTCGTAGCAGTTTAAACTTTTAACTTCAACTTTAAATTTACTTTAACTTTTTACTTAAACTTTTAACTTTACTTTAATGATGTCAACTGAATAGTTTAGTTCACTGCATAACATTTATATTGATAAGTTTACAAAATTGCACGGAGGGCCTTTTTTGTAGCCCTTTCTCTGGGGATAAATCCTTCAAAATGGCCCTGGGGGCCTTTTTCGTGGCCCTGTGGCCCGTTTGAGAAATATACCTACTATCTCCGCTCACCCCTGACACAGGATCAAATTTTTCATTGCACAAAACATGAAAAACGTTTGTCAAGAAACTGTTAGCGAACGCTCAAGTGATGATCGACCCTGCCTTTAACTTTTAATTTTACTTTTAACTTTACATTAACTTTTAACTTTTAACTTTACTTTAACATTTAACTTTGCTTTAACTTTTTACTTTACTTTAACTTTTAACTTTACTTTAATTTTAACTTTAATTTTTTAATTTAACTTTACTTTAACTTTACTTTAACTTTTAACTTTGCTGTAACTTTTAACTTCGCTGTAACTTTACTTTAACTACAATCTTCTCGGATAACGACCTTAAATCGTAGGCCCTCGGAACCCCTATCCTATATGAACCAAAATCAATTCGTCTATTTACGATAATCACTTAGATTCGGTTACTATAGAACGATCCTTTGAACAACGAACGGGGATATTTAAACCACTGAATCGAACGAGTCAAAGCTATACGAAGCTATATTGACAATAGCGTGTGGGTCATTAAGAGTCATTAGTGGTGTAACTCACAAATATTTGCATGTTTTGGGAATATTTAATTGATTGAGCGTACACACTAGGATTATATGGGTAAACATTAATCAATAGGGGATAATGAGGGATATTTATCATTTCGAATTCGTATTCAGAGTTATCGCTTATCTCTCCCTTCGTACCATGTATTAACAAATGAAACTCAACAAACTTTACCTTTATCTACATTCGTGATTTGAAAAGTCCTGCGTAGGGACCCCCTTATACTCATTACCATACTATAATGCGTCTCTTGTGGATGATGGCGGAACGAAAGGGGATAGAAGGTGTATTTCTGAAATCGGCCACAAAGCCGCAAAAATGGCCCCCTGGGCCATTTTGAAGCATGTATTCCCAGAGATAGGGCCACAAAGCCACCAGAAAGATCCCCCGGGCCATTTTATGATTTATATTCATATAAGAAAGATAAGGATAAAGATAAAGATAAGGATAAGGATAAAGATAAGGATAAGGATAAAGATAAGGATAAGGATAAAGATAAAGACAAGGATAAGGATAAGGATAAAATTAAGGATAAAGGTAAGGATAAAGATAAGGATAAAGATAAGGATAAGGATAAGGATAAGGATAAAGATAAGGATAAAGATAAGGATAAAGATAAAGATAAGGATAAGGATAAAGATAAGGATAAAGATAAGGATAAAGATAAGGATAAAGGTAAGGATAAAGATAAGGATAAAGATAAGGATAAGGATAAAAATAAGCATAAAGATAAGGATGCCCGAGTGGTTCAACGATTGGGACGACGATACTGTAGATCCCCCATAGGATATTATTCAACTCTCTACCATCACATCTGCGAGACGTAAGCCTGCTGGAAAAAATTGGCATTGCTTGGGGTATAACTGTTTGGATATTGATGTCAACTGAATAGTTTAATTTACTACATAACATTTATACGATAAGTTTACAAAATGGCCCAGAGGGCCTTTTTCGTGGCCCTTTGGCCCTTTGTCTGGCGATACATCCTTCAAAATGGCCCTGGGGGCCTTTTTCGTGGCCCTGTGGCCCGTTTGAGAAATATACCTACTATCCCCGCTCACCGCCATGAATATTCACCCATCCACCCCTCAAATCGCCATATACATGTATAGCCGAAATTGTGACCCGCTGTATGCGAAGTTAAAGTAAATTTAAAAGTTAAAATTAAAAGTTAAAGCAAAGTTAAAGTAAAGTTAAAGTAAAGTTAACGTTAAAAGTTTAAACTGCTACGACTGCTACCTCTAGAGGACTGCTACCTTTTGTCCTACTGGCACGAGTACATGGACTTAGTATACATTTTTAAAGCTTTAGTTCGTTCATATGACTCTTACATTTCTATTAATTCCTCCAGCCGTGTTACAAGACGTACAAACCGATCAAATGAATTTGTTTTAAATATCCCTAAAGTGAATAGCGTAACTTTTCAGAACAGTTTCTACTGTAGATCCCCTAGGATATTATTCAACTCTCTACCATCACATCTGCGAGACGTAAGCCTGCTGGAAAAATTTGGCATTGCTTGAGGTATAACTGTTTGGCTATTGATGTCAACTGAATAGTTTAATTTACTACATATAACATTTATATCGATAAGTTTACAAAATGGCCCTTTGGCCCTGGCTTTCTCTGAGGATACATCCTTCAAAATGGCCCCGGTGGCCTTTTTCGTGGCCCTATGGCGCGTTTGAGAAATACACCTTCTATCCCCTTCACAATAGCTGTGCACAAATAATTACATCACAGAGTTAGGCGAGCGAGAAATTACTTTTCATTCATTTGGTTCTTTCTTAATGACGCGATTTAAATACCATTAGTCATGCACACACATACAATTTAATTTTAATCACAAAACAAAATTGTTTCCCCTCACCCCATCTAGATACAGGCGTAATAATTATTTAACATATGAATATTATAATAGCTATTGTGGTGATTACCTAGAAGAACTTTACAAAGTTCATCATGCCTCTAGTGTATAAAGTAAGCGATTCCTTGGATAAAGAGATAGGCTTCGGCAAGCTATTCGAAGAACGACAAACGATTTCAAACGTATTGATTTGCCTGTAAGCGAAATAAAACTTTATCAAAATTGCTTATCTACGGTAGATGCAATCGAAACAAATGTTTAACACGGTTAACTATATATCGGTTTGGTTTATGTGGCTGACTTCACTAATGTATGGAGGGTGATCTCCGCCAAAATTAATATAGCGCATTTTGTGTTTCGTAATCTGCATTTTCTGTTGACGATTTTCCGTTTTGCTATTCCAAAACCAGATTTTGTTCCGCCAAAATTAATATAGCGCATTTTGTGTTTCGTAATCTGCATTTTCTGTTGACGATTTTCCGTTTTGCTATTCCAAAACCAGATTTTGTTTCATATTAGCACATTTTGTTGTTAAGCATTCCATTGTGATGACGTAACATTATTCGTGACTCTCAGAACACGAAATTTGACTCATTACATTATAATTTATAAATAATTTATTTCCCGCAAAAAATTGTAATTATTCAACTAATTATTCAAGTAAAGATTTGTTAAAAAAAACATGGCGGAATTAAATAGTGACAGCTGAGAATATTTCTTGAGACTCCTTCGCAGCTCTATATTGGGTTGTATTGTTGACCTCGAAGGAAGTCCAGACCGAGATTGCTGCGATTTTCGCATTGATTCTCTTTACCACACCACGTTGCGATTTGCTGAAGTATTTGACTTGAAGAATCGGTAATCCAGTTGATCTCAAACGCCAAAGACCTGGTTGATAACGATGTTAATGTATCTTCGTCATTGAGTTGCCCTCAACTTTTCAGTGGCGTACCTGGGCGGCCGAAGTACGAAATAAAAGAAGAGATTCTGCGTTTTTTATTTGATAAGCGATTTACTGTGAAAGATACTGCCATTCTTCTAGGAGTCAGTAAACGAACAGTCGAAAGGAGGATGAACGAGTTTGGTTTACAGATTTCTAATTGTTATTCTGACATTAACAATTCTGATCTTGAGTCGATCGTGAGAAACTTTACCTACGAGTTTCCCAATATTGGCTACAAACGCATGTCAGGATTATTGTTAGCCAGAGGTTTACAAATTCAGCAAGACAGGATTCGTGAAATGATGCGGTGAAATGATGCGGAGAGTTGATCCTCAGGGGTGCACAGACGAAGATATCATGTTCCTAGTGCCCAATCACTTTGCCCAATCAATTATTTATAAATTATAATGTAATGAGTCAAATTTCGTGTTCTGAGAGTCACGAATAATGTTACGTCATCACAATGGAATGCTTAACAACAAAATGTGCTAATATGAAACAAAATCTGGTTTTGGAATAGCAAAACGGAAAATCGTCAACAGAAAATGCAGATTACGAAACACAAAATGCGCTATATTAATTTTGGCGGAACAAAATCTGGTTTTGGAATAGCAAAACGGAAAATCGTCAACAGAAAATGCAGATTACGAAACACAAAATGCGCTATATTAATTTTGGCGGAGATCACCCTCCATACTAATGTTGTCATGCATTTTGTTAGGTTGCTAAGACTGACACATTTGAATAATTTTGACTAAGAGCACATGTTACAGACAAAGAAACGGTCATTAAGAGGTCGTTAGTGTCACAACTCACATTTATTTTGAATATATCCGGAGAAAATCTGATTAAAGCCTTTAAGAAGATATGTAAGAAAGGCAGACGTCCCGAGAAACTTCATACCGGTAAAGGAACTGAATTTACCAATTGCTTGGGGTGTTTGGGGGTGCATTTGGTGTTTCCGGGGTATTTGGGGGGTGCATTCGGGGTGTTCGTAAGGAGATGGGGCGCTTGGGGTGCATTTGGTGTTTCCGGGGTATTTGGGGGGGTGCATTCGGGGTCTTCGTAAGGAGATGGGGCGCTTGGGGTGTTTCGGGGGTGTATTTGGTGTTTCCGGGGCATTTGGGGGTGCATTCGGGGTGTTCGTAAGGAGATGGGGCGCTTGGGGTGTTTGGGGGTGCATTTGGTGTTTCTGAGGGACGGAAGTAAGCCTCTTTCACCTTTACGATCCCTAACCCTAGTCTCGTGTACCTTTGGGACCCCCATCGTATACTTAGACGGCGCTCTGTCTGTGTATTAGGCCCGTTTAGGCCCTATCTGGCCTTCTTTGGCCCGATAAGGCCTTTTGGCCCGTTCGTAGGAGGGAGTTTATACGGTCATCACGCTCCCTTCACGCTATTCAGCGTTCGATTGAACCTGTGTTTTTCACCGCTAAGAGATGAACCCTAATAATTTTGGCCGTATTATGGTTATCTCGTTTTAGTGTCACAATTCCTCCACTAAAACTAGCTTGGTGTTTCAAGAGGCAGATTTGGATCAAGTCTATGAAATTCTAACGTTTCGAGCGCCCCTTCTGTAAAGTGAAATATTATGAACTGAGTGATTATTTCATTTTACGTGGCTCTCTGACGAAGGGCCTTCGCCACTCGAAAGTTACAAGTTATTTCGGCAGTGCATAAACCTTTTCTGATATTTGATTTGTATTTCTACACTGCCTACACAGCACAACACGTATTATCACTTATTTAAAAGCATCTATGACTAAGTAAGTGACTTTACGAATGTTCTATAGCAAATGCAGAAATGCTTAATAGTTTCAGTCGACAAATGTATTTTGTCAGTCCACATATATATAGTCCACAAGTATACTTCGCAGCATACGTTGTTGCGATTGTTATTTCGAAATCCCGAATAACGTCATTTGCCTTTTGGAAATACGTTGTGACTATCGGTCACAAAATCGAATTTACTGGTCCAGGATTGAAAGTTTATTATGTATTCATCTGCATGAACGCTCTTCTCCACGTGCGCGTATAAATATACTAAATATTTACATATTTTGAAATAATGTTGGTTGATTAACGAGCGTTTTGCGAATGTTACACTTTTTTCACGACAAACACTGATACCGCCTTGACTCGTTCGATTCAATGGTTTAAATACACTCGCTTCGTTGTTCATGTGGTCGTTCTAGTAACCGAATCTAAGCGATCATTGCTCACAGATATTATCGTAAATAGACGAATTGGTTTTGGTTCATGTAGAATCTGTATAGAGGACTCAAAAATAGCTGATAAGTTCTTTTACGGTTTTCGATTTTGTCCATTCGTGTCCGAGATATCTGTCTTTAAACATTGCCAAAAAGCCCTATTTTGAATTCCCCGCTAGAAATTTCCTCAAATCCTATACGCAAAAGGCGAATATCGCAAATAGCCGCTTCTTTGTTTCAATCCTTAATGATCTTTTAATCACCCTCCCACACGCGTGCTCGAAGGCGAAATATGCAAATATCAGCCGCAGGATAAGTTGGCTTAGCAACGCTTTGAAAGCATTGCCTTCCATACGTTTTAAATACTTAACAGTTGTTCACACTGCTTCCTGAAGTATTTCATCGACATAGGAATTGCTTAATCAATAAACGAAGGCCAGATATGTGATAATTCTCCCGAAATGATTACTCGGCGTAACAAAATGCATGACAAGGAGCGAGACTAAAGATTATCGCATAGTTTATAACAAACGGGTTATACGGGTTATTTATAACAAATAGGTTCGATAAAATGAGGGATCAGGTGAGGGTATGAAATGATTCAGGGGTAAGGGGCGACCGGGCACATCAAGACGTATTTGTCAAAAGGGCCACAGGGCCCCCAAAAAGGCCCCCGGGGCCAATTTTGAAGGGCGTATCTTAGAGATAGGGCCAAAGGACCATGGAAATAGCCCTCGTAAACTTAATTCATATAAATTCTATGTAGAGAACTAAACTATTCAGTTGAGTTGAATATGGCTACCCTTTCGCTATAATCACTTTCTTTCGACGCAACGTATTTTTACTATGGCAACACCAATTTTCCGTTTGAATTTGCCCGCTTACTCTATCCTGTTTATGACCCTCATTATCCCATATTCACTAATGTTTACCCACAAAATCCTAATGTATACCTCAAGTAAATAATTATTCCCAAGTCATGCAAATATTTGTCAGTTGCACCAGTAATGACTCTTAACGACCCACGCGCATTCAGCCTTCGCATCGTTTGACAAGTCAATCTCTTGAATAATCTAATAGCTATTATAATATATACCAATGTCTATAGATGCATAGTAAAGTTTGATTTCGCTTAGGCAAATCAATACGTTTGAATTCGTTCATCGTACGGCTTCTCGAATGGTTTGATAATCTAAAGAAAAGTAAAATCGTAAAGCCGTAAAGTCCGGTACATTCGTAAAAGCCGTTATGATTCGTTCGACTCCATGATTTTTTAAATATACTAGCCTCCATAACCTTCGTAAAGCGGGTTCTTATTTGTGTAGATCTATCGAATATCTAACCGGTGTTTCAACGAGGCAATCGTATAAATCTCTGTTTAATAAAGCGGCATGCTCTGCGTTCGCCACGCGTTCGTCACACTAACAATACTAATTACTTTTTGTACGCAACGCTCTTTGTTCTGCCTATTGTTCTATTGAAATACTAATGAGGCGGCATCCCTTTGAATGCTGTATGGGGGGGGGGGGGGTTACCTACTAACTTGTTATCCCAAGAACCAAAAAGCCAATGCCATCCTTCAAATTGTCAGAAGTAAAGATGACAACTATAACCAAATCACCTCCTCTTCACAATGAAACAAGTGTAGTGTAGTGCAGTATGTACTGTATATATTTAATTTTAAATTACATCATTATAGAATATCACACAGATACAACTTTTTATCCCAAGAACCAAAAAGTCAATGCCATCCTTCAAATTGTCAGAAGTAAAGATGACAACCATAACCAAATCACCTCCTCTTCACAATGAAACAAAAGTAGCATAGTGCAGCATATATATATATATTATTTAATTTTAAATTACAATTTACATTATGGAATACAGTATCACACAGATACAAGTTTTGATCACAGGAACCCAAAATGCCCATCTCCAAATTTTTGAAAGTAAAGATAACAATAATAGCCACTGAGATAGAGACTGACTTAGAAAACTAAGTCAATCCTCCTTTTGTCCTTGGCAAATACATCAATTACCTTTTGGACATCAGGGCATACTTCCTGATGTACATACAAAAGGGCAAGTCCATTTAAACGTTCAGCAACCATAGTACTACGAGTGTAATCCTTAAGTCTTCGTAAAGCAGAAAATGATCTCTCGCATTCACATGAAGTCACTGGAATAGTCGCAAGAATTCTCAATAAAATTTTAATATTTTCAAAACCAGGAAAATTAAGAGCTTTTAATGTCTTTGAGATATTGTCAGGATAGCAAGTATTCTTTGTTTCCCAGTACTTCTCCCAGAGTTCAAGTTCACCATCCAAAGCAATAGCGTTAGGAAGATCATCCAAGTACAGAGAAGAGAATAAAGAAAATTTATCTTTCCAATTTAATTCCCCAGCTTGAGGATGGGACAGTGACCAAATCATTTTGGTAGGGATAATGTACAAGCCATAGTATACATTGCTTGAAGATGAATCAAATCTGTGTGTCAATTCTGTGCGCAAATGATCAGCCAATGGAATGGTAATGGCTTTCTTGAAATAATCTGACACAGATTCTGCGGCAATATTTGGCGGCTACATGTCCTGGGTTTTCTTTCCTCGACATTAACTTTATCAGCTAAATTTAAGGCTATAGCATACCACTTAGTGTGATAAGTCTCAATATAATTTCTGATGGAAGTTGATAAATTTTTTAAAGACTCAACTAAATGCAATCCATCAGCTATATCATTGCTCTTCGATTGCAGCAACTGGGTTACAGGGAGTGTTAAATCAAAGACACATCTTGTTATTACAAGAGCAGCAATAAAATCGAAAGAAGTTACAAGTTTTAATAGAGATGTGGCCTTGCTAGATGTTTCTCTATTACTTTTCCCATTAAGATTAATACTCATTTCCTTCAGGGTGAAAACAATAGCAACAAAAAGTTCCTCAAAAGTATCTAAACCTTCAATACGCTCTACCCATCTGGTCTTACAAACACTCTTCAGTTTTTTCTTTTGAATATCTGGGCAGTGCTTAACTATGTTAGTTTCTAGTATTTGTTGGCGTGACTGAGATATGTTAAAAAAATTTGCAATTTCCTTAACTTGTTCAAAGGCATTTCGTACAGACTGAACTGAGCAAGATCCGCAAATACTTAAATTTAATCTGTGGCTATAACAATGCGTGTATATAGCGTTCCTATTTATCTGAGAAATCCTGGCAGAAAGACCATTAATATGGCCAGCAACTGCACCTGCACCATCATATCCCTGCCCACGACAGTCCTCAATATCCAAAGTGAGATCTTCATTTAAACATTTCAAAATGACAGAGGCAAGGTCTTTACCTGTCAAACCTTCATTGCAATGTATAAATCGAAGGAATTCCTCCCTCACATTGAATTCTTCATCTAGAAAGCGTAACACTAAGGACATTTGCTCCTTATTTGACCGATCAGATGCCTCATCTGCTATAATAGAATAAAATTTACTCTTCTTTACCTCAACAAGTAATTGCTCACTAATAACGTCCCACAACACTTTATGAGCTCATTTTGTGTGGTTTTTGAGATGTAAGAAGCATTCCTATCATGTTGAGTGAGATGGGACTGTAGTGCAACATCCCCACCACGGACACGATAATTAAGAAGCTCAATAAAATTACCTACCCCACCTTTAGAATATTCACCAACCTCTGGATGAAATTGAGAGTCATCTCTATGACCTCTCAGTGATAACTGCATACGACCACTGAGAATAATGGTATCCACAATAGGAACTAGTTTCTTCCTGTTTTCAGAAATCTTTTTTCTCATGTTTGTATCTATCATTACATTAATTGGTTGTGTTTTACCAGTGACATTGTCTAACAATGCAGTGAAAATAGCAATGGTTTCACGGTGAAGACCTGATGATGTTTTTTCATGTCTCACAAAACAAGCTTTGGCATCTGGCCAGTGTGTAACCGGTTCACAAAAACGTTTCAAAAAAAGGCAATCGATCACCAGGCGATCACATGGAGCTGGTTTCACAGGAGGACGCGGTACAATTGTTTGGTTGAATAACAAACTCCACCTGATAGCATTGGAATCAAAATCAGGGTAGTATGAAAATATATTTCTACCAGTAACCGTTGATAAAGCCAGCAAACATAAAAACCCACACCACTTCTTATCATTGCAGTTAAAAACAGCTTCTGCCTTAACCAGGTCATCTAATGACAAGTTAGTATCTATAGCATCAAAGGACACAGACATAGCAACCATACCTGACAATGATTTAAATTGCTTGTTCTTATGGGCTTCGAAGACAGAAGAGAAACAAGGATGCTTACAATAATAATCAGCATGCAAGAAAAGTTCGATTGATGTCATAAGTCTCAGATCATCAACCAGAGTGTTGTCTCCAACAAGAAACAAAGAAACTGAACTGTACATACAGTTTCCAGTAACATCAGATCTAGAAATGATAAAAGAGGGTAAATAAATTTGACAACACAGCTTAGCAACACAGCTTAGCCGAAGCTATTATACAGGTACCACTTTAATATTCAGGTTCTCATGAATTGACCTATACAACGGTGCTAATTATAGCATAGTTAATATATTAACTATGATTATAGTCAGTTGAACCAATTCAATATATTTTAACATTTCCCAATTTGCATTTACATCTTAGTAACATCTTTTTATACACTATAGAGTATAGAATTCTGTTATAATTAAAACATTACAGAACACTATATGAACTATGAAGAGTCAAAGACGAAGGGCCACAGTCGAAGCCATGTCCATATTAGCCCACATCCAACAATCTCCAATTTCCAACAAAAGTGTTGCACCGAAACCGGGGACAAATAATCCTAGAATGATTTGTGTAATAAAGTTGGATAAATGTTGAACAATGCATGTTAATTTTAGCCAATTTAATATTAAACAATTTTAAAACAATGGCTAGAATGTAAATAAAATAACTCTAAAATGTTAGTGTTCTGTAAAATAGTATGTTGGAGGTCTAACACTTTGACTTTTTCTAAGACTCTTTGTTAGAGAGTGAAACATAAAGTGAAATAGAAACCAAACTTTTATATGCAAATAAACATGTGATATGGCAAAAATTAGCCAAGTTTTGCATTTACAGTATTTAGTGTCATTATAGTTCTTATTCAAGTGAAGTTTTATATAAATTCCTGAAACGACACCAAACTGATTGTACTAAGGCATGTTTCAAATGCCGAACCTGGTATAATACCGTCCGTTGCATTCACGGGATATGCATTGCCGATGTCACTGACAAGCTAAAACGTTGTCTGGTAAATTAACTCAGTGACAATCACTATCAATTTCACTGCAGTCACATTGTATCAGTTTCATTGTCACATTGTATTTATCTAACGGTCTTCAATGAGTCACAATGATTACAGAAGTGGAACATTTTAAATTTTACAATGCTTATGCAAACATTACATCTGCCGCATACATGTTTCACTCATCATCATCAACCTCACTGTCATCACTACTGCTAGAGTCATCACTGCTATTGTCGTTGATGTTTGTCACTGTCGGAAACTTGACTCTCGTTTTCTTTTGAGCTGGCTGATCTGAGTAAGGCCCGGTATTGCAGAATATACACTATATACACGTTGCGTATATAGTGTATATATATACAGAAATATATGTATATTGTGTATATGTATACACTGTATACATGTTGGGTATATTGTGTATATTCCCCATGTATATTTATATACACTATATACATATAATATATACATCTCAAATCAAAAGTGTATATATAGTGTGTATATATAGTGTATATATATACACTTTATACCACTAGTATACGTATAAAGTGTATATAGTGTATATAGTGTATATAATGAGAGTTTGAGTGAAAGTAACTAAGTATATAGTGTATATTGTGTATATAGTGTATATATATACACTTTATACCACTAGTATATGTATAAAGTGTATATAGTGTATATAGTGTATATAATGAGAGTTTGAGTGAAAGTAACTAAGTATATAGTGTATAATATTGTGTATATAGTGTATATATATACACTTTATACCACTAGTATATGTATAAAGTGTATATAGTGTATATAGTGTATATAATGAGAGTTTGTGTGAAAGTAACTAAGTATATAGTGTGTATATAGTGTATATATATACACTTTATACCGGTAGTATATGTATAAAGTATATATAGTGTATATAGTGTATATAATGAGAGTTTGAGTGAAAGTAACTAAGTATATAGTGTATATTGTGTATATAGTGTATATATATACACTTTATTCCGGTAGTATATGTATAAAGTGTATATAGTGTATATATATAGTGTATATAATGAGAGTTTGAGTGAAAGTAACTAAGTATATAGTGTATATTGTGTATATAGTGTATATATATTATTATTATTATTATTATTAATTATTATTAATCAACATTTTTATACAGGTTTACTTCGTCAGGTACAAGAAACCTGCTATCAATGAAGGACCTGTGAATTAACTAGAATTAAAAAAAGAATAAATATTAATTATAAATACAATTCATGTATGAATATATAAAGTACTATAATCATACTAGCAGTTTATACTTGGAGATTGAGATAAGGTTCTATGACTTAAACCATATACGTTTTGACTTTCCTCTTAAAAATATTAATATATATATACACTTTATACCGTATACACTTTATACCGGTAGTATACGTATAAAGTGTATATAGTGTATATAGTGTATATAATGAGAGTTTGAGTGAAAGTAACTAAGTATATAGTGTATATTGTGTATATAGTGTATATATATACACTTTATACCGGTAGTATATGTATAAAGTGTATATAGTGTATATAGTGTATATAACGAGAGTTTGAGTGAAAGTAACTAAGTATATGGTGTATATTGTGTATTTAGTGTATATAATATACACTTTATACCACTATAGTATACGTATAAAGTGTATATGAAATGGTGCCGAAAATGTAGAATGACACAGCATTGTTTGAGCAGGAAACGCAATATTTATTTTAAGCTAATCAATGAAAATCGCTTCACTAGTGTCGGGTATAGTGCAGGCTCGTTTGATTTGATGTCGTTGAAAGGTTACGGTAGCCTCTCATGATGATATAACTGAACAAAATTTAGATTAAATAAGATGAGAAGACGTGAAGTTACTTAATAGTGTTTGCCGTAGTAATCGTCTATAGTTTCTTATTTCTTTCTAAAAGACTATTAAGGTTATTATTATTTTATTTTTTCACAAGTTACATTACATGAATTTAAATACGAAAAAATCAGACGTGGCGAGGAAGGCCAAATAGAAAGTATAAGGCTTATTAAATTATTGGCTACCTCAACGCAAGAATTTACAATCGATTAGGTGGTAACGCAATGAAATTTTCCCGGTTGCGTGGAAAAACCATGTAATGCGTTAATAATAGTAACTCGGAAAAGTATAATAAGATGTTTCGTCGCTGAACGCATCATCTTGAGAGAATGATAAAGGAATATATTATATAGCTTAGCAATAAATAATAACTGTTAGAAATATGTGGGGGGTAATTAAGTGTCAGGAGAAAATAATGAATAGAATTGTAGTGACAGAATATGAGAAATCATCAGAGAGGAAGTGTTGAAGAGTAGCGACGGACGAACGAAGTATAACACTAATTGAGGCATTATGTAAATATTTAGTCTATTTCTGTGTCTTGTGCTATTGTTGTAACTGGAATAATTAACATGACTGTGTTTCGAATATTAATTTGTTTTATCGTGTAACTAAGAATTGATATGATGGACATGTAGGCGGTGTTAGAATGTAACGGAAACAAGAATAGACTGCTGTTGGGCAAAATAAATTAAGTAGAAGTGAGATAAGAGAGTGAATAGTTAAAGAAAACCGAAAGTTGAGTGGAAATTGAAATACTATATATGACCGTTTCAGTGGGCTTGTGATACATGAAATGAAATTGTTAGGCGGTGTAATTAAGTTATGTTTAGAGTTGGTTGTGATGAAAATTATTGGTTGACAAAGGAAAAGGGGATAAACTGTAACAGGAAATGATGATGAGATGGGGCTGAGGTATTGTTAATTAGGGAGTTTGGTAGCATAGGAAGGTGTGGTGGATGTGTTTGTGATACTGTGAGTTTGGTGAGTTTATAGATATGTGTGCGCTCGTAACAAAATTTGAGGAGCTTAATGCGTTTATATTTGGCATTAAGCATTTCCGCGAAGGAACACCATGTCGGTGGGAATTGGTTGCAGAATTTATAAAGGGACAAACACTGCAGAATTCTGATGAAGGCGTACCAACTGTCTATCTTGGTAAACAAGGAGATGGAGAAAGTAATAAAGGAAAGTCTATAGATTTGAAAAAGAAAGATGACTGCCGATTGCTCAGCAAGTTTTTAGCCAGAAATTATCCCCTTTTGGTTTTGAAAAAGTTTGATGTTAGTCAGCTGAATGTGAATGGAAGAACGGCAAATAAGGCAGTCATTCTGCTTCCTGGTGTGCTAACATGTTGTGGTAAGCGAATGAAAATGGACGGTCGGCCATCATTTCCCTTTGTATACACAATGAGTGGGACATACGTCGGTGCGCAATTCCATGGTCAATGTCCTACTTGTAGTACGAGCTTCTATCCAAGCTACAAAACTCTGGGCAGTAAGCGAGTATATTATAATCCATGTGATGAAAGTATGCGTTATTTTCAAGTTACGTCTCAAACAGTGTTTGAGAAACAGTTGTTAGAAGATATTTCAAATAATATGTGGGTGAATGGGGCAACTTTCCAATCGCGTGCGAAGGTTTATAACGCAAATTTTGCGGAGCAGAACATGAAAAGATTAGAGGATTTAAAAGAGTTTGTTAGAAGGAAGGATGGCGAGTGGTTACTCAACGAAGATCGCGTGAACGACGCCTGGTTCATGTGGACCATAGTGAATTATTACCATGAGAAGGGGGAACTGCAGCGGACGCATTTGGAAGTGAACTACGATGAAAGAAGCAAGCATCTCAATACAGAAGAACTTTGCGAGACGGTATGGAAGGAGATATGTTGTTCTCAAAAAAAGTGGGTGAGACACAAATGCAGAACAAAAGGCTGTGCGGAAGGTTATATTACAGTGGATGGAAACGAGTACCTGAAACGCGCGAAGTGTGCTCTACCTAAGGAGAAAGTGAAATTGCGTCGTGACCTCCCCGAAGTATTCAAGTGTTGTCCCAACTCACCAGTTTGTGGCGGGAAGAGCGAAGTACCTTCAAAGTTCTGTCGGATTCATGTCAACCATGAGACAGAGGGTGTTTGTGATGCGGTGGAGAATTTCATTCAGCCGGTGAAAAAGGCGCGTGTGTTGTTGAAGAAATTGATGAAAATGAGGAAGGGTGTAAGAAGAAGGAAAACATTTCCTTGTTTTTCGAAACAACAGCTGGCATGCTTGCCCTAATACGTCCATGTGGCATTGTTGTGAACATGACGGAGATGTTTACTAGTGAATCTCTTACACAAGTATTTCTGTTTGTACTAAGAACGTTTTGTGACAACGCTGAGGATTTTGAAAGATTAAAGTTTCTTGGTTATGACCGCGCATGTGGCCTTGTTCCATTCCTGAATAACCAGCGTCGAAATGGCAGTACCGGGGCAAAGATATTGCTTGAAAATGTGAAATTTCTCGTGGATATTTTCCATGTATCCAAACATACTGAAGCAGTGTGTATGCCTCCAAACAATCCAAAGTGTAAATACCATCCATTTTTACCAGAATTTGATACAATCAAAGGTGCGAATACGGAATCTTGTGAGCAAGGTTTCCGTAGACTTAATGAATATTTTAAATTGACAAGAAATATGTTACAATTTAAGCGTAATGTTTTGTTTTGGTTTGTAAATGAGCGTTTTAATAGTGATTTGGAATCGGAATTAAGACGTAAAGGACTGATGTAATATATATTATATATATATATAATTGAGATAATCGTAGAGTTAGGTTTAAGTAGTAAATGATATGAGAATGTTTTGGCATGTATATGTATTTATTAAAGGTCGGTGATCGCGATGCTATAAACGCGAGAAACTATGAGGTAAGTCGTTAAATTGATACGACGTGTCGAATGTTACATCAAGTAGAGTGATAGGAACCTTCACTGGTCAATAAATTGTGGGCTCGGCTTTCCCGCCATTTTGTTTCATTCAGACCAAAACACCGAAATACTCCTTGAGAAACGCTATTTTGCTCCTTAAAAACTTCTTATTTACTCCTTGAATTGAACTTGTCAAGAACAGCACGAACCCTGTGTGTATATAGTGCATATATATACACTATATACACAATATACACTATATTAAACGGTGATGGAAGGTTGACGCTTGTTTAAAGAGTGAGTGTCAGGTCAGGCAGTCAGGGTAGTGTTTTGCGCGTTTGTTTTCTTCTTGGCGGCCATTTTATGGGACGCCTATTTCAGTTCACATACGAATCCGTCGATATTTGATCAATCCTTCTTATAAATTATCCATTTTCAAGTTTTCTAAGAAGTAAATATACCTGAGTGATCAATTATTGTGATATTTTTCGTAAAATTGATCATTTACTGCAATTTTATCACTTTTGGGCATTTTTTTGCTGAATTTTATACTTTGTTCAACAAAAAAACAGACGTTTCCTTTAGAACCATAGAAAGACGCTAGATCAATTTCCAAAAAGCATAATTTTCGATGAAAATAACGAAAAAAACAAGGTAAAAAGGGAACGTCTTTGAATGATTGTTTACATGTGGGTCCGTCCCTTAATCCACTGTTGATGGATATATTGTTAAGATTCAGGGAGAATAGAGTCGCTTTAGTTGGAGATATTGAGAAGGCTTTCTTAAACGTTGGTGTCGATAAAAAGGATCGGGATTGTTTAAGATTCTTGTGGGTAGACGATCCCAGTGAGAACAAGTCAAATGTGACTGCGTTTATAGATTTTGCCGAGTCGTGTTCGGATTAAACGCTTCGCCCTTTTTGTTGAACGGAACTATAAGACACCACTTAGCTAATTATGTCAGCGAAGACCCAGGGTTTGTTAGGAAGATGATAGATGGATTTTACGTGGATGATTTAGTTACTGGAGAGAATACGGTTAGCGAGGCATATGCGCTATTCGAGAAGGCAAGAGATAGAATGTCCAGTGGTGGATTTAAGTTGCGCAAGTGGTTGACGAATAACCAAGAGTTGAGAGATATAAGATTACAAAGGATGAGAGCGGTAAAGCAAATGGTAGTGTGGATAGATTAGAGGAAGAAGAGACATATGCCAAGACAGCGTTAGCCGTGCAGGGAGGCCCGACAGGACAGAAAGTACTAGGACTAGCTTGGGATTGTGAAACAGACAAAATTAGTTTTGATCTTACGCTCACGGGCGATAAGGCTGAGGGGGTGCAACCAACAAAGCGCTCCATGTTAAGTTTGTTGGAAGGTTTGTTTGACCCCTTGGGGATCTTTAGTCCAGTCATAGTGAGTATGAAAATACTCTTTCAGCAGTTGTGTAGTGCTAAGTTAGATTGGGATGAAGTGATCGGTGCAGAAGAAAGGACTAGATGGGATGTGTGGATCAGGGATTTGAGAAAGGCTAAACAGTTTAGAATCGCTCGGTGCGTTTACGAAGATCCGGGAAAGCGTATAACTGAGAGCTTTCTGCACGGATTCGGAGACGCAAGTAAACGAGCTTACTGCGCAGTGGTATATTTAGTTTACCAGACAGAAGATGGGTCGCGTTATGTCAAGCTGTTAGCCAGTAAATCGAGAGTGGCCACTTTGAAGGAATTAACTATCCCAAGGTTAGAATTAATGTCTGCCAGAATCTTAGCACAGCTGATGAGTTCGGTAAGTAAGGCTTTGGAGCGCCAGCTTAAGTTGAGTGGGAAACGATGTTGGCTTAGACAGCAAAACTGCATTGTGTTGGATTCGGAATAATGGTGAGTGGAAACAGTTTGTCCGACATAGGGTTAATGAAATCCTCCGCTTAACAAAAAAAGCGGAGTGGGGACATTGCCCTGGCGTACAGAACCCTGCTGATCTGGGTTCTAGAGGCGTGACCGCGACTAAACTGAAGGGTGATGAACTCTGGTGGAAGGGCCCAGACTGGTTGTCCCAGGGGCCAGATGAGTGGCCATCCTCGTGCGATCAGTATGGTCACACACCAGAGAGCCAGGAAGAAGAGAGACAGATGACAGTAGCAATGACAATAGGGGTGGAAGTGTCACCAGGTATCGCCAATGTGCTAGACGTAGCAAGATTTAGTAAAGTTGGGCGGCTACACGGCCAAATTCGCAGCAGATGTAACAAGTCTGCTGCAGGCTTGTTACAAGCTTGTTGGAATCTGACGCCAGTCAGAAATCAACGCACACGTTGTTATCAGATGTCGTGACAGGCTTGTCGCAAGCTGTTTGCAGACTTGTAACAAGCTTGTTACAACAGATACGCAACAACTATCGCCGACAAGGTTGTAGCAAGTTATTTGGGCAACTTTGTTGCAAGCTTGTTGAAACAGAGTCTGTCGCGACAACGCCGTAACAAGTCTGTTGTTAGCCTGCGTGCAGGCTCTCCCGGGAAGGGGAGGGCGGAAAATTGGGGAAGGAGAGCCTGCACGGAACCCATACAACTTTGCTTCCCGCCCTCAAAGTTCTCCATCAACGTGCTGTCAAAAATTAGCCAATTAGCGCGAACCGGATGTTATTGCGAACGCGTTGAACGCAGGCTGGTGTAACGGTGTTTTGTAACATCGACAAAATCGTGTTCTGGGAGAAAACCGCTACTGTAGATGCTGTAAAGTGTCATTGAAAGTTAAGTATGGTGATACTTGGAAGTCCATATCAACAGCAAATCTATTTTTGCCATCTAAAAAGCGAGGATTCGAGGGTGAAATTCTGTCGAGAGACTGTGCAAGTTTTGGAGCAATTATAGAATACCCGTCCACTTTTGAAACCGCATTTAAAGGCAGAAATACAAACCAGGTTGCTCTAAAATCTCTTTAAATATAATGTCGAAGGTTTATATTGTGTGTACTTGTTGATAGTTATCAAATTAAATGGATTTTAAAATAGAACGAAGCAATTGTTTCTGATGAACTTTCCGTAATTTGACCCTTTTACTAACTGTCAACATATATTTATAAATTGCGAAGCTGATTGCTATGAGTACGAAGAAAACACTGAAACCGAGCGCACGAAGAGTACTCTTCCTTAGTCTACGCCTAACGCCTTAGCCTCTTCAACTTGGTCGTCTACGATACTTCTAAGAGGAGATACAACGACAGCACTGCTGTGCAGAGCTGCACAAGTCGGTTGGCCTTTTTCGATCTTGCTTATGAGAACCAAAAGTTGATAAGGCTTTTCCCGTATCCCGTTGGTAATACCGCTAGAACGTCGTTTCCGTTAAGCAAACTATCAATTGTAGAATATTGCTAATCTTTCAACTCCAAGGAAAACTTTAATTTAGCTGAGAGAGAGTTCAAAACATCTTTTACAATGCGTTCTCTTCTAACGTTCTGTTGTCATTGTCAAACATTTCGGCCGTGTTTGCATTTGTTCGTGACAAAAATCGCATGACGTCATTGCAAATTAGCCAATGAGCATTTCGCGTCCCGTACGGGACGCAGAGAAGCAAAATTGTATGGGATCCGTGCAGGCTCTCTTTCCCCTCCGCCTGCCCCCCGCAAGGCCCGCCCCAACCCGCAGAGAGCCTGCTCGCAGGCTAGTCTGTTGTAAAAGACCCGCAACAAGAATCGAAAACTCGTGTTTATCCCTCGAGAAACGTGGGCTTTCTCTATCCACGCAGTTTCCTCGAATTCCAAAATGGACAAATACACAACACATTCACATTGGATTGGAAAAAGGTGAATAATACTTTATTTAATAACAACAAATAGCAGAAATAAGGGTAAGCTCAATATCTATTTAAACCACTGGTGTTTCGGTAGTACAAACATTGCTAGTTTGGTAAAATGCTATAAATCCTAATACAAATCTTATCGAACAATAAACATGAAATGTGAGAGAAGACCATTCGTTATCGTCAGAGAGAAACGTATTAAAAATGAAATGAAAAGAAAGTTCTACTTTTGTCGCATGGTTATACTTATTTTACTACGTTTCAACTTATCTGACGAAGGTAACGAAAAGCCTTCGCTCGAAACATCCATTAAATATATTCAACAAACTTTTGTGCTTTATGATCATTATATACCCAAAAACATTGTGGTCACCATGCACAAGTTTACTACAGTATAGTCACCTCATCCCCATAGGGTTAACCTTTCATGTTACTCCATCACCAAATAACATCATGTCATCACCGGATATTAACATCAAGGGAATCGAGTTGAGAGGATTAGGAAGACAGCTTAGGTGGGGGTTAGGGTTATTCATTAGGTGGGGGTTAGGGTTAGGATCTAAATAGTTTTGGGGTTAGCGGTTATTTCATGACAATATATACCTTGATTCATGTGGTGATGGAGTAACAAGAAAGGTTAACCTCCCATAGACAATCCAGAGGCTTTGCCTATGGTCTTTCCAAACGGCGCCGGCATTTGCCATAATTGTTACTGCCAGTAATACTGGGAGTTATACTTAAAAGGTATAGTATGCTATCAAAATACAAATTGAATGTATTAAATTAAACTGGTGTCTGTAAAATATCAACTTCCCAAGTTGGTATTGTTTTAATACCAATCTTAGGTACATGGTCAGTTACTAACTGTGTTTACTGTTCAGTTTATTAAAAAATTAATCAATTATTAAAACAGCTCATATCACATAAAAATTAAGTTGGAAAGTTGTGGAGTTGGTATTTTACAGACGCTACAATCCTGCCCAAAATTATTGGGACAATCAGTAGAAAATTGATCTGGAAATCAAATTTCCTTCAGAAAATCAAAATTCAGCCCCCCCCCCCCCCCCCCCCCCCCCCCCCCCCCCCCCCCCCCCCCTCCCCCTAAAACAATGTTGCTGATCATTAGCAACAACTTCAATGTGCTATTAATATTTTTCCAGCCAACATTGCACGGGGGGAGAGGGGGTGGCGTTTATTTAGGGCAATCTTGTGAATTGTGACTATCGCGTGCTATTGTACACAAGTGTCCCAATTAATTTTGGCCAGGATTGTATGTTACAAATTGAACTAAGTGTACATGATTAAAGTTTCTTATTTTTTCATCCTACAATACATATTTCCATGATTCACCAAGATAAAATCTATTTAGTAAAAATATATTGTTTGTTGAATCATGCACATATACCTGACATTGTTTAGTAACTTTCTCACGTTCTCTGGTGAAGGTTTTGTTGCCTTCCTCGTATTTACAATGTCCCTGTACACACTGGTGGGAGATGCAAAGCTTTTCCTTTAACCATTTTTGAGTCAACAATTTCCTTTCGCTCAGTTTTCATTATTATCGGACAATTAAATCGTCCATACTGTGGTTGACCAGTTACATCCCTCACCACATCGTAACAATCAACTTGCACCCAGTTGTTAGTGGTTTCCCCATTGTTCACTCTGACTGCTACATCGAACACACCAATGGTTATCTAAGAAAGATAGGAAAGTACAAGCATTGAGTGAAAAATATTTCTCTGCTAATAGTCTTATTTAATATTTAGCATAACTGCATGGATGCATGTTCTGACAAATTGCCCAATGAAAACTACAACTTTGACCTCAATTATACCTACATGAAATAGCTGAGAATGTAATTTTACAGTCTCAACAAGACAGAGGTACAGTACAGTACAGTACTTTAGATTATAATTCTTGTTTTGCTAGCACCTAATACACCATTCCACAAAAATCATAGTACCCGTACCTGTCCATTATTATTTTTATAGGCAATTGCATCTCCATGGTGAACCATCTCTTTCGACTTGGAAATAACTCCTTTAAATTGGCTGCAGGCTGTTGAATCTTCTAAATGTGGCATCTGAGTCGTCAAATGGTGTGAAAGGACATTCCCAACCTGAAGTTGTTTCAGTCGACCATTCAGATATGTACCCTAAAAACCAACAGCAATGTATGAAGACAGGTATGTAATTTTAAGGGATATTTGTGGAATGATATAGTACTGATGCGAACAGGTAGAGATTGAGTATTATTATATAGTTACATACCAGTCTCAAGCATCCATGTTCATAAATTTCCTTCAGATCCTTTTTTGGAGAGTCCTCCTCATACATAAATCGTGCGAATGCTTGGATTTGAGCGAGATGCTGTATATTGGTGGAAGCACAATTTCTATGAGATTTAAAAAGAATGGAGAATATACTCTAGCTTCTAAATGGTGTGCCGATACTGGTATATTTTGGGAATTGGTAATTCCTGAAATTCTGGTATGTATTAAAGTAATCACTTTTGGGTTAACTCTGAAGTGAAGAGCTTGATTGCTTGAAACATCAGACAACATGGTATTATACTGTACAAGAGGAAAAGTGTATATTAGTCAAGTTTATTGTCACGATGGTTCAAGCAATTAATATGTATGTAAGATTTAATTACCGAGAACGAGGGATGTATATGCTATATACAACTGGCACCCAAGGGCTGCATTACATACAGTAAATCTCCACGTTTGAGGTAATTAACTGACTTATTTCATTATTGACAAGGTTTTCCAACAAAGTTTTGTCTATTTTTTCAATTTGGACAAATATTTTCCGAGTTTTCATTCATTTCTTATGTAATTTTTAAGTATCCATACGATTGTACGCCTGACTCAATCATGTAATAATGTGCGATACCTGTAACCTGGTCCCCAGAACCCACCAGAAACAACAAATTTCATTAACTGATGGTTTGCAAATTTTTCAGTTATGTCCTTGCTGGATGCATGTCTGTTGGAAAATACATTCATCTGCCGTATTATGGAATTAAAGGCTTAAAATCTATATGGTAAAATCAAATGAGTCACTGTTATTAAACAACAATGGTTAACGGCCCAAAGACATGACTGTATAAACATCAATTAGAACATTACTCCAACAGAATGTATTTGGTGAATAGGGGACAGGGGAAACGACACTTAAACCTAAGTGTATGCAACTGTACTGTATTATAATTGTACCTTTCTGTTGAAAATCCAACTGCTGGTCCAAAATCCCTAATGTCATCTGCCAAGTGAGTCAATAAGTGAAGTTTTGGTTTATTCAGAAGGTTAGGGTGAACAACTTTTATTTGATCCAGCAATTGGCCGACTAACTGACGCACAGTATTTCCATTATTTATGACAACGTTAGAGCTATAGGCAACAGCAAAAATCTATAATAGACAAAAAGAAAAAAATAATGTCAATTAAATTTCAATTAATATATATTTTTCACGTTTATTATTTCTTCTTTTAATACTTAGAAGGGACCGCCTGTAACCAAGATGTTTGGATGATCTAATTAATTGGTAAGTATTACCTGGCTTAAAAGATTCCAGATTTGTAGTTCTTGTTCTGGTATTAAATCCTCCAAAATGAATACTGCCACTTGTGCCCAAAGTTTTATGTCACGACCAACCCATGACCCGTATGTTTTGGCCATGTTTCCTGGAACCTTTTGCTCGTCAGCTGAAAAGTCGAAACTTTCAACTTTTGCTTTTAGTTTCTTTTTGCCATCAGTGTTCAATGACTTCATTGTTTGCTTCAGCAGGTACTTTTCCAAACCAAGAAGGATAGTATGCAGTACTTCAATTGGTGTTAATGTCTAAAAAATAGTCTTTATGAGAATTTAAGTCAGTTTGTATAAGTGTGTAGGCTTGTCGAGTCTCATTTATGACAGCTAAATCACTCTTGATGATAAAATTGTCCAGCTAGCATATAGCAATTAAAGTGAGTATGTCCCCTTACAAAAAAATCCAATAGGAATTCCACGAAAGGGATCCTACAAAATACAATTTTCCTACAGGAATTTTTATAGGATTTTTTTGTAAGGTTTGTTAACTCACTTTGTATAAAATTATGTCCATATATATATATATATATATATATAACATTATTGTGTTCTTGAGTACTGTACAACCAGTACTTAAATTCTTACAGTACCTCACTGAATGAAATGTAGATAAGATGTCAAATTGTCCTCCTCGCTCAGTTACTCCTGTTCTTCGTCGAATTCTTTTTTTCTCATTTTCAGTACTATAAATAAAGCAGTTATCGCATTCAGTAATACTGTATATTATTAATTGACTATAATACACCTAAAGTCTATTGCCTTGTGTTTTTCTAAAAAAAAATCAAGAATATGTTTAAAACATATAAATATAAATAGGTTATTAGCTAAAAAGCCATACATTGCTGTATTGATTTCTTCAACTGCCAGTTGAGTGCGATGGTCTGTTCTAAGCAATCCCATATGTTCAGCAGATTCTTTTGTAGCCTAAAAAAATAACTTTTTTTTAATTAACATCAAGGGATCAGTAGTTGATACAATTATTTATCAAAAGGCTATAAACTGCTGATACATGTACAGAAGACTGAAATTCCAGTAGCTTACAGTAGCTACCTCACAGTCATATGTCAAATATTGGCAGTTTACAACCTTTTGGACATAATTAGTTTACTGTACAGTATAGCTAATATATTTGATATGATGTGATGCATGCATACTACATATACTTACATCACATTTTCGACAGAAAAGATTTGCTGAACTACCCAGATGATGTGAAACTTCAGAAGCCCTTGGATTATCACACACAACACAGAGAACTGGACATTGGACAAAGACATTTTCCCTGGTTGAAGCATCGAACATCACCATACCATGCTCTAAATCTTCAAAGAAAAGACCATGATATATAGCTGGTAAATCAAGCTGTCTGGGCATTATATTTCCTGAAGCACGTGTTGATTTTAGTCAAGAAATGCAATGTACTTAATACAGTATATATATATGTACAGTGTATTAATGAATTAAGTATTTTGCATTTCTTGATTAAATTCAATTTTACTTTAGATTTGTACTTAATGTACCTTTCAGATCTTCAGCAATAGCTTTCCCCAAATTGGTTGAATTAACCAAATTTGAGGCACAAACGAAATTAATATTGCTGAATTTTGTCGTTTCTTTTCTAGGAAGACTAGCCAAATACATGGAGTAAGTTTCCAGCTGATTCCATTTCTTTGTCTTGTTCCCGCTTGTTTCGTCGGTGAAGATAACAAGAGGCAAAGTTAATGTTGGTTTACCCTCAGCAGCAACCTTGGATGGATGTGGGCAATTAATTTTATCAGTTTCCTATTAAATCATACATTACACACAGTATAAATTTCACACAGTCTTTGGGGAAGAAAGAAATCATGATGTACAGGTACTGTATGTTGTTATTGGTTATAATCATATAATATTAACCTCATCCGTCAATTTCATCACATTGTCATCAATTTTCTTCAACAGTATATGTTCGGCTATGATACCAATAATGTCTTTGTTGTGACTTTTGTATAATTTGTATAAGATTATTTATGACCAACATGGCCAACATACTTGCCAGCCATTATCGATCAACAATTAAGTATATTTCGGTGACAAAGAACACTTGGAACAACTGGAGCAAAAGCGACCAGATGAGGTTGAAGAAAGAAGGCAAAGCCTAACGTAATATTATTTTCGTGACAGAAAAGTAAATCAAGTAAACAGAAATGTAGTAGTGCCCTTCTTAATCGTTATTTTTTTATTTTAATTTTTAATCTAGTGCAGAAAAGGATAAAGTTGGATTTGCCTGAGAATATGGACTCGCCCAGCTGCAGCACTTTGATCCAGCCCAACCGCCCTTTGGAAGAAGTACTTTTCATACCTGTTTTCATTTGTCTCTACTCATTATTCATAACTAGAAACACACACACACACACACACACATATATATATATATATATATATTAAGCCATTATGGTGATAGCCGGTAGGGCACATTGTATACTTTCATGTATATATATATATATATATATATATATATATATATATATATATATATATATATATATATATATATATATATATATATATATATATATATATATATATATATATATATATATATATATGTATGTATGTATGTATGTGTGTGTGTGTATATGTATGTGTGTGTATATATGTATGTATATGTGTATATGTGTGTTTGTGTGTGTGTGTGCATGTGTACATGTGTGTGTGTGCATGTGTGCATGTGTACATGTGTACATATGTACATATGTACATATGTACATAATCATATGTATATATGTATATATGTATATATGTATATATATATATATGTGTATATATATATATATATATATATATAGTGAAATGCCAAATATTACCTATAATATACCCAATCTTATCCCGGCATTACTACCATATATACAGAACTCGTGACTAGGCTCTCGGCAACGGCTTCCGTAGCTTAGTGGTCAGAGCACTGCACTAGCAATCGCAGAGTCGCGGGTTCAATTCCTACCGGAAGGCCGCTAAGTTGCATTTTTCGCAACTGGTCCCGGTTTGGTCTTAAAATGTATGTATTTCAACACTCGAAATTTTCCTTCGCCATAAATCCTTTCAACATGTAGTTTGATCGAGTGAAATGCCAAATATTACCTATAATATACCCAGAATCTTATCCCGGCATTACTACCATATATACAGAACTCGTGACTAGGCTCTCGGCAACGGCTTCCGTAGCTCAGTGGTCAGAGCACTGCACTAGCAATCGCAGAGTCGCGGGTTCAATTCCTACCGGAAGGCCGCTAAGTTGCATTTTTCGCAACTGGTCCCGGTTTGGTCTTAAAATGTATGTATTCCAACACTCGAAATTTTCCTTCACCATAAATCCTTTCAACATATATATATATATATATATATATATATATATATATATATATATATATATATATATATATATATATATATATATATATATATATATATATATATATATATATATATATATATATATATATATATATATATATATATATATATATATATATATATATATATATATATATATATATATATATATATATATATATATATATATATATATATATATATGTAACAAGGGTGGGTCCTAGCGAACTAGTTCGCTACTGTAGCGAACTAAATTTCAAGAAGAAAATATTTTCTAAGGCCAAAAAAAATACCTTGGGTTTCTGGTTTCCCGGGTTGGTAGTTTTTGGGTTGAGCGATTGAACTTGAGTGCTGATGATTGGCTGATTGATTCATTATACTGGAAATACAATGTGTTCAGCAAGTGTGAAGGTGCACATGTTGGCATAGACGTGAACAAGGAAAGTTATGCTCGCTGCGATCGCCGAGTTCATTCTTGTGCGATCGTGGCGATTATATGGAAACCAGGCTTGTGTGCAGTATAATTAAATATATATTCAAAATTATAAAGTTGAAACTACATTGAATCAACATGGGTTTTGTGATTTGGTAAAACCTATTGTTCGTCCATGCAATGTTTTGGGGAAAAAAACAAACAAAAAAAACAACAAACCCAAACAAACAAAAAAAAAACCGATCTACCCTACCTAATTTTTTCAGCCTGAAACCGGAAACCCAAGGTATTATTTTTTTTGGCCTAATTGCTTTTTGAAATCAGGAGCTGTAGCTGTAGCGAACTACATTTTTTCAGTGGCGAAGTAGTCAGCTACTTATATGTAAAATCAGAGTGTCCAACCTAGGGATTCTAAAATCGGGATTTTTGTTGTAGAGGGAAACTTTTCGAGCGCCAAAGGCGCGAGCTTCTAGGGAGGTCTGGGGGCATGCCCCCCCCCCCCCAAACATTTTGAAATCTCAAGTTTCCAGCATTCTAGACGAATATTTCTGTCAAAATGCTCGTTAAAATGTATCATCAGTTTACGCTTACTTTCCAAAAAAAACTCAAGAAATCGGATATTACTCTGATAGTGCTGTTCAGTGGATAAAAGTTAAATTGGGTTATTCAAAGCACCACTAGAGTGGTTCTCTAGCTAGGATTTATCCACCAGATGAGCCATCCAGGTTTCGTACAAAAATCTGAATTTTACAAGTTCTGACTTCATGTAAAACGTGGGGCATGCTAATATATGCTATGTTTTGGAAACAGCCAGTAAAGAGCAATACATGTATAAAATGATTTAAAATACTGTGTCTGCTTTTCACGCATTTTCATGTATGGCGGCCATTTTGGAATAAGGTCTATACGGTCTAATAAATCAGGATAATATTAGTAATGATAAACTCAATGCTGATTTACGGAAAAACGACAACATGAATGAACAGAGAAGCTCTTACGAAGACTATGATTCTCAAAATGGCTCTGATATCGACATGTTAATCGCTGTCTCCCAAGAAGATTTTAGAAAGAAAATGATAGATTAAATTTAGAATTAAATTTAAAATAGTCTTGTTTTAACCTTCCAAGCAATTTGCGGTTTTAAATGTGGTTAAATTTATTTAGGCAAAGTTAGCTGCAGATGTAGTTAGCCAGCGGTCTTCTCCCTCATAGTTCTTGGGGAGCCCCAAGTTCCTAAGAAGTCAAAGGGGCGCACGAGTGTCACTCACGCTTGCGAGCACGTCGCTACAGCATTGGCACATTGCTGCTCGTTGGTCGCTCTTGCATGCTAGTTGCTAGCATTAAGTTTATTCGATTCAATAAAACATGTAAACATAGATTTTAATCGAGTACACATCAGCGAACGGTTAATATCGAGATCGCGTACCAACCCGTTACTAACCGCGATCGGCGTGTGCGATTGTAAGCAGTGTGAGCGTGTTTATGATTAAGATACTTGCCAGCCACATTCCTTATTAATCTTATCACAAATTTACTATATTTCTTTCGATAGTTTAAGCGAACACTCGAGCAATAGCGACCAGAGAAGATGGCGCAAAAAGATGAGCGTAAATTTCGGCCGATGTTTTCGAACATATCGCACATATATTCTTTTCTTCTTTCCAGTGTTTTATTTTCACCGGGTTCCATCAGTATGTTGACTATTTGTAAAGCTAACTTGCATTGGACCACCAGCAACACAGTATTTTCCTCCGCACGGACGCTGTACGCCGCTTGAACTACTCGTTATATTTCAAGGTCGTCCTACTTATGACGTCACAAAACAACAAAATGGCCCGGAAAAGGTGAAATATTGCCATTTCAAACAGCTATAAAATCACTTCTGCTGTACCAAATTTCGTTCTGATTGAAGGAAACAAATCACGAGAATCTGATTGTTCCGTTGAACAAATAAAAAACATGTCGAAAATTTGGCTGCATAAGCACTTTAAATGAGGGATATTTTCAATAGTATTGCCAACAAAACAGAGCAACTTTGAGTCAAAATCTTTGTAGGGCATAGTGGAAAATAAAAATATTTTACTGTAGGATGAAAGGTCTGGGAACTAATATATATTGCTATGGTAACGATAAAGTTGACGTGGGGATATTCAATTTGGTGACCTGTATACTTCTGCAAAGTTTCAAGGAATTTTGTTCAATAGTTTTGTAGATATGCTTCATTTTCTGATTCATCATAATGATGGGTACAACTAATGACGTCATAGGTCATATTACCCAATCTTGAATAACTCGAGAACGAGATAAGATATTAAAGAACTACAAACGCCATTCTTTATCGTTTGAGGAGTTCTCTCAAATAAATCAATAAAAAAGTCACCTCAATTTTCGTTTCATAAACACTTTAAAGGAATTAAAATGGCAGCCCTTGATGCAACGCTTTAAGATCAACAAGACCATCTTCATGCATTTAGTTAGAAAAGATGTACTGCCACCATCTTTAACAAATATGTTCGACATTAAAACTAATGGTAGATATAACTTGTAAGTAACAACCAAAATTATGTACATGACAAGCCAGAAACAAATTTCATGAAAAAGAGTGTCAGTTATTCAGCTGCCTCACTATGGAATAACACCAAATCATGCTAAAGAAAAAGGCATAAGCATTAAAAAAATTAAATCTATTTTTGACCACGCCTGATTTTTACCACCTTTTGAAACAATATTTTTATTCATATTTTCTATAGCATGTGATTCAATATATTATATTTGTAATTTGTATTTGTAATTTCGTGTTTGTTGAAATAGTTATTTGTATACATATGTAATTGTAATGTAAGTTAAGAATGTAACAAACGGCCTCTTGAAAAGCAGGTGCCTAAGAGCCCTGAAGGGTTACCGTTTTCAAATATTTGTAAATAATAATAATAATAATAATATTGCTTCAGTCTATATCTCTTTCTGTGCTCAACAGTCACATGTACGCATTGCGTACCTATTTTTGACAAGTAGCAGTAATTGTAGCTAACTACATTTTTTAAAAGTAGCTTTACACCCGTTTTAAAAATTACGCGACCAAGCCGGAAATAATCCGAGTCGACATGTCAGTTTTATGTAACCCGAAATTCAAAATGGCGGACATAAACACGCATATGTATGGCGATCTGTATGATTTAGAACACGACGAAAATCAATGATTATACCGACGAATTGTGAAACTGAATACGCTGACAGCTATAATTACGTGTCATTGCCAGGAGAGGATGAAACTCAAATCGTCGATGGCGAATCAGTTGAGGTAGTTTACTGATATGTTTACTTTATTTATAGTATAGTATTTCAAGCGATCTCAATTGGGTTTAAATCTGGTGAATATGGTCCGTATTTTATTACAAAAGAAATATATTCAATTGTGTGCAGTGGTCATCCATAATTGTCAACATTTTCTAAATTGTACAAACATATGCTGGGGAGAGGTTTCTACATCTTGTACACTTCAAATCACAAGTGTTAGTTCCATATCCACCACAGTCCTACAGCTCCTATTCATTCACATTGATTTTCTGTAAATTGATTTTCTTTAATTTTGTTACAATGGTTTGTACAATTTAGAAAATGTTGACAATTATGGATGACCACTGCACACAATTGAATATATTTCTTTTGTAATAAAATACGGACCATATTCACCAGATTTAAACCCAATTGAGATCGCTTGAAATACTATACTATAAATAAAGTAAACATATCAGTAAACTAACCTCAACTGATTCGAAATCGACCATCCTCTCCTGGCAATGACACGTAATTACAGCTGTCAGCGTATTCAGTTTCACAATTTGCCATTTCGTCGGTATAATCATTGATTTTCTCCCCATTTCGTCGTGTTCTAAATCATACATATGCGTGTTTATGTCCGCCATTTTGAATTTCGGGTTACATAAAACTGACATGTCGACTCGGATTATTTCCGGCTTGGTCGCGTAATTTTGAAAACGGGTGTCATTGTAGCGAATTACAAAATATTTGTAGTCAACCCGCCCTTGATATTTAACAAATAGATTCCATTTTGCCATTGTCTGTTATAGATGCACAGATGACGTCAATGGTAAGAACAAAACAGTGGCCCACGGATGTTCTTACCACGTTGTGACGTCCTCTGCATCTATCACTGAACAGACATCAAAAAATGGAATATATTTGTTTTATACAATTTCCGAACCGATTTAGTATAATACTTGTTGCGAGCTGACTTGATGTTAGGTTGGATTTTGTTGCGCCAAAACTTATACATTTCCGACTCCTCTCCATACTTATGAAGGGATTTTTGTCGTTTAGTAATACTGCTAGTTTAAGTGAAGAAGTCATCCAAGGTTTATCAGATTGCCTAACTTTGGTTTGCTTAAATGGAAGAAAACAGTCGACCATATAACTAATACGTTATTACCGTTACCCTATTGCTATATTGCCCATACCTGATGATAACCAGTTAAACTAATTTTTTTTAAAATTTTAATCTTTTACAGTCTGTGGAGCGATGTGCAGGCTATAAGGAACATAGACTCCTTAACCAAGCTTATCAATACTTGGATAACTATGATTTCCGGACAAACCTGTGTTTTGTTGGTAAGTTTAAAAGTTCACAGAAAAGCTCGCATATGGAATGATGTGTGTGCTCTGAATAGGTCTTTTGATCGGGGGGGGGGGGGCTTTCCAGGGAAAGCGTGTTACCCATGGAACACTTTCATAATTTAGAGAAATTTCCCACTATATTCTTTTATGTGCATCTTAATTAGCCTTTCTGGTCTCGTTAGGAAGCAGAGATTGTTTTGTATTACAAACGCACAAGCGATGCCAGAAAGCGTTATTTAGATGCAGGGCTCGAATTTAGCGGCGGCCACTGGCCGTCGATGCCCTGCTTGTTGGCCGCTATGCCCTCGAAATATACTGAAATCCACGGCCAGTAGTGGCCTGCCCTCAACCACAGTACTTAAGCTTTGTAATACAAAGTGCATGATTAATATAACTGACAATAAAACCTAAATATCTGCTGAAAAATGCTGAAATATAAATTCGACAATCTCGCATTGTTACCAGAGTCTGCAATCCTTTTGGGTAGCGCCAAGCGCTAGGGCACCCGCGGTACTTCAAGTAATCTGAACATTCTGTAGGACAAAAGGATACGAGATTGCTCAGTATCAATCAGTGTTAAGAAAGTTAGGTGGTTACGATACATGTACTTAGCCATAGTTTCGGTTTGCAGAGGTTTTATAATATTATTAATATTAATAAATAGTAATATAATTTTCAAGTTTCATCATACATGTACTTTTTATCGTGTTGTATGGCAAGGTGCACCATACTTCAAATAGCAACTGAATGAAAGTTTTAAAGTTGAAGCTGGCCGAGATGCCCTGTATACTGGCCTTGATGCCCTGAAAAATATTGAAACATTCAAGGCCAAACTGGCCTTGCCTTTTCTTTTCCCAAATTCGAGGCCTGTAGATGCACATAAAAGAATATTTAAATTGTCGCCATTATGAAAGTGGTCCATGTGTGTTCACAGGTTACAATTTATTTTGCCCCCTTGGCAAGGAAAAGGGCGCTCAGCACCACAAAAAAGCCTGCGGGGATGCATATCGCGAATGCACTTGTCAATTGAAATCCCGAGGCAGTGGACATGAATTGCAGTGAATTTGAAAGTGTGATCTACAACAGTTTTCGTAGGTTGTATGGTGGCATCAACATGAGGACAAAAGGTTTTCAAAGCCTCGTTAATAAATTTACCAAATCGAGCGGCCAAGTCAGCCAATATTTTGAGCAGAGGTGGGGATTTGATAAATGTCCCCAGGGGACATTGTCCAACTGCAAAAGCTTACAAATGCCCCCACCCCTGTGGGGCTATACATACAAATTTGGCGACTAACGGTAACTAATAATTATTGTGAAGTCGTGTTTGATATTAAAGAGTCGTCTTGAAGTCTTCCAATTTTTTTAATAATAATAGAATAGAAGAATAATATAAATCAACCAGATGTGCTGTTCATGTATTTAATAAACGAGTATAGGATGTAGATGAATATTCATTTTGCGTATTAATTGGCTTTTAAAAAGCAGATGGGCTATATTATACCATAGTTAGTAGAAGGGATGGTTTGGAAGGTCCGCAAAAATCATTGTTCTATGTTATTGTTCACTTTCACGGTCACTGAACGTATTGTATTTTCTGTTTGACGAAGCTGTCATCCAATGACAACGTTCGGATTTAATTAGTAATTAGTAATTAGTAATTAGTAATTAGTAACTGTAGTCCTTCATCGTCACGTGTTGTGAACCTTCACGTGTCCATAGAATTTCCTTTCTCCAACCAATAACAAACGCTTTCTCCAAAACAATAACATGATCATTGCGTCATCTTGAAAGACAATGGAGCTTCCAAACCATCCCCCTCTACTAACTATGATTATACTGAACTCAGTGACAGCAGTCGTCGTACAAATCCCCACCTAACACCACGTAATACCAAATTATCTCCAATGCCCTACCCCCTTGGGCGTAGTTTTGTATCAAATCCCCTCGAATGCCCCTATAATCCCCTGCATGTACATGTGCATGTCATACACCATACACCCCTGAAAGGAAAGATGAGCCTGTTGTAAGGAAATTAAATTATACAAGTAAACCATTTGTCATGCAATAATATACGAAATCTGTTGTAGTTCACAAGCAAAATAATGCTAGCATAGTACATTTAAATGGTGTATGCAATAGCTATATTAATTCAGATCTTTGTTTAAATGATCACAGATCTTCTATAACAATATTAATTAAACAGTCAACTGTCAAACGATATTAGAGACCGCGAACCATCCAGAATACCTCTCAAACAATTATATTAGCCGTGAGAAAGAGAAAAAATCGACGATCAATTAAGCATGTTTTTAGGGGCTGATTACATGAGCCGGGCTAGCCCGGTTAGGCTAGCCGGGCAGACTCGTGTCACGAAATTGTTTCCTCGGCCGCAAAAGGAGATTTTAATGAACGTTAGGGTTCGTTTACATCTAAACTAAACCAATTCTCCTTTGTATGTGAGTTTCAAAACCACAGTAAGTTCCTAATCAATCGCGTGAGCCCGGAGCCCGGTTAACCGGGCTAATGTAAACAGGCCCTTAGAAGATCTTCTCCTAGCTGCCAATTACAAAGGATGTTCCCTAGAATTTGATCACATGCAAAAAATTTTCACTAAGTCCTTTGAGCATTTCATACCATCTGTTAATTTTGGTAAAGTTCAGAACAGCATTGACACAGAGCAGTACCAGATATAACATTTTCCCCGTCAGTTTCTATACATTTTCAAGGACCACGCCTACAAAATAGAGTGCTTTGTATTGACTTCACTTTGTCTGAAGATGCTCAGACATTCTGGATTCAATTTGGAGTGACCTCCCTCCCCCCATCCTTTTAATATTTTACTGTTGTCTGTTTTTTATGACTTTTAAATAAAAGGAGCAAAGGGAGTGGGAAAGACAACCCTTCTAACAATGCTATATATGAAGAGGAAGAAAGAGTCACCCGATGAATGTAGATTTTTTGTAAGTAGATATGCTGTAGATCTGCTATGGCATTGTCAATTGACTACTTGTGTATTGAAATTATTTCATTTGCATTTACAGACGAAGCGCATATTTTTGCTTATACCATTTCCCCATGACTTTCTAAACATTTTGTATAGGCAATAGCATGGTTTCGAGTGCAATTTGGAAAAAAACATGCACAAGTGAGTTTTTCAAAGACTATCAAAATTGCACGAGTCCGAAGGACGAGTGCTATTTGAGGTCTTTGAAAAACTCACGAGTGCGTGTTTCTTTCAAATTGCACGAGAAATCATGCTATTACTTATTAATAATATACATGAAAAAAATTAACAAAAAGAGAATCTTTCTAATCAGAATGCTTTGTTCAAATAACATACATGAAAAAGAAATTAACAGGAAGAGCTTTTTTTCTAGTAAAAAATTATTTTTGTGCAAATTTTAAAAAAATTTTAAAATTTGGACTGTATTTCCTTTTTCCTGCACTGTATTTCCTCAAAACTGCACTGCTCTCAGCCAATCAGAATTGAGAATTTTTTTATGTATATTATTACAAGGGTAATACCCAGAAAATAGTACTTGAGTATTTAGCTTTCTCCTGCAAAATAGATATGTACTCGGCTTGTTTTTATATATTGTAATTAGCCTGTTTTTATATACGTTTTTGGCAGTAAAAATTTAGTCGGCTTAGCATTCAACAAGCTCAAAATACCATAAATAAATAAATAAATAAATAAATAAACAAATAAATAAAACAAATCGCGTTAAGAAATCGCGTTTTAAGTAATCGACGCATTTTTGCCAACAACATTTTTTATTCACTTATGTTTGTTGAAACTATACATTTTATGTAATAAAATTGTTGGATTTAGTGTAGTTTAGTTTAGTTTGGTTTGGTGAAAAGTCCTACCATTTGCTGATATTATTGCAAAGACAGCACTTTCTCAATTATTTTAAGACTCTGAGTTAGTGGTCCGACGCATGATTTGAACCGCGTCTCCCAGCTCATAAGCATGTGTGGTAACCACTAGACCACAACAGCTGGTCTGCCCCTCAAAGGAATTAGGTCTTTCATTTGGAAAAATTCGTTTGCGAACAAATCTTAAGCTGGATTTAGTGAGGTAGACTGTCTGACATCATCTGGTAGACTATTCCACAAGATAGGACCGCAGACAGAAATGGCCCTAGCACCATAGAACTTTAATTTAAATTTAGGAACAGAAAGTAGTTTTTTATTAGAGGAACGGAGACTGCTAGACGGTTTGTAAGGCTGTAGAAGATCATTTAAGTATATTGTGGAGAGGAGGTGACATTTAGTGCTTTAAATATATGAACTAGAACTTTAACTCCGTCGTACAGTAGCCAGTGAAGATCCTTAAAATGTCCCTAACCACAAATATTTTTAAAAAAAAAAATCAAATTACTGTGGTTTGTTGAGTACCTCAGTCCAAAATTTTTTGATTTGGACGAATTCTCGATTTTCTGTGCCCTGTTGAAATGTCGAAAATCGCCACCATTTTGGTTCACGGCCGAGTTGCAAGCAAAGTTTCAAAAGGCATGGAACTAGCACATTTATGACGTAGATTCCGGAACGCCCGTAATTAATTCTAATTCGCAGTAATTAATTATAATTCCCAGTAATTGCCTTTTCATGGGTGCCACTCTTGTTTTTGATGCCACGAGATTTACATCAATTTCGCCATTGTTATGCACCGTTCGAAAGTAAACCACTGCAGCGTACGCTTTTGAAGACGCGTCACAAAACCCGTGAAGTTCGTAACTTGCAGAGCTCTCGTTGACAACATTGCTGAAGTAACATCTTGGTGCTCGGATGGGCTTCAAGGTAGAAAGATCGCAAATAATTCGGTTCCACGTAAGTAACGACTCGCCGACCAAAGGATCGTCCCAATTGTGGTGATCTATGCACAACACCTGGAACAGCATCTTAATCACGATGGTAAACGGAGCTAGAAAGCCTAACGGATCGAAAATCCTGGCTGCAAGTCGTAGGACTGATCGTTTCGTGCAGGAAGAGTTCTCGCGTAGTCTCCCAAGTCATTCAAATCGTATTTGAATTCATCTGTTTCCACATCCCAAGAGACGCCGAGAATCTTAATGGAGCTTTCTTCATTCTTCATTCTTCGTTGACACGTTGTTCTCTGTCTGACTGTCGTTTAAAAGATCGGTAGTATCTTGATTACTTTCGTTTGGTAAATAATTCGTCGTGCACTCTGTCGGTTTGCTTGCTACCACGGTATTGTCGTTAACCACAGCATCTCGTTCGCTCCCGAGGGATTCTATAGTCGTTAACTCTTCTTGAGGTTTCGTTGATGGTTGGTCTAGAGCCACTCTTTCGCGGAAAGCTGTTGAATTAGAGGTCCACTTTCGTAATGTGAAATCACCGTCTTTCATAATCTTACTGGATTTCTCGTAAATTTCAAGGGCGTGACGATCATCAGTGGCACCACCCACGAAATCATTGACATAAAACGAATCTTCCAATAGTGACGTGATGTGTGGTTCTTTCTCCTTGTTGATCTCTGATGCTGTATAAGCGACGACAGAATTGCTGGGCTAGGTGTTAGCCCGAACACCAAACGACAAAACTGATATTGCACAATTTTATAATGTTCTTTAGAAATGTCATCAAACCACAAGAAACGAAGCATTCGTCGGTCGTCCGGATGGATTTGGATTTGATGGAAAGTCCTTTCCACATCCGCCGCGATTCCAACTGGATATCCTCTAAATTTAACCAGAACATCGAAAAGATGAGGTACCAAATTTTGCCCTTTCTCTAAACACTCGTTGATGGATAGCGCTGTCGTTCCATGCTTGGCTGATCCATCGAAAACCACGCGTACTTTTGTAGTAAGCTTTTCGCGACGTACGACTCCATGGTGAGGTAAGTAGTGTGTTGACCCATCAAGTTCTGGTGGATCTGAGACCATTTCGATAATTCCCGAATCGAGTTGCTGCTGAATAACGCTATCATATTCGTCGAGAAGTTCCTGATCGTTCTTTGAATGAACTTGTCGCAATCGCTTGACACATGAAGAATAACCACTGGACCCTGGCATACACCCTTCTTTCCACGGCAAACTCACTTGATATCGTTGACTGACTTCATCAAATTGCACTTCTCTCAGAAATTCACTTTCGGTTGATTGACTAGGCTCGAGAATTCCAATTGATTCTGTATTCCAGAATTCACGTACGGCTTCGGTTAACTTGTCGTCTTCTGGTTGTGAGGATGAACAAGTTCTGGTCCTTCCACAATGAGATTGCTAGCGGATTCTTCTCTTTCACCAGATTTCTTTGCGTGGGCATTTCCCGACACCAGCCAGCCAAATTCACTCTCCACTGCAACAGGACCCCTGTCCCCCCGTCGTACTTCTCCCATGATAATGTCAAAATAGTAATCGGATCCAATTAGGATGTCAATGTTCGGTGTAGAATCATCAAGTCGGCCTTTATCTGCGAGAACCAACCCCTCCAAGTGTGGATATAGAGACCAATATCTAGCGTTGTCTTCAAAGGAGAACAAATCTTTGGGAAGCAAAGTGCGGAAATTTCAATGTCTTTGGTCTTGCCCTGTAGCTGTAAACGTACTCGATCACACTGTCGCTTTTGAAACTGGTCGTCGCCAAACGTATTCAAGTTTAAGACCTCCGTCTTTTCAGGAACAAGACCAAGTCTTTCCTTCAGAGAATAAGTAACGTAAGAACGCTGACTGCCACTATCCATTAAAACTCTTACGGGTATCATTGTAGTTACGGTTTGGGAACAGGCATATGTCGTTGCTGTTTGAAGAAAAACCTTGCTCTTGTTTCGAGATGTCGCGGACGTCGAGGTTTGATTGGCAGTGACAGTGTTCTCACTGGTTGAAATTGCACCCCCCCGGTTTAGTGGTTTGATCGGTTTTCGTTGATTTACCATCATTACTTGGCAGTTTCTGGTCAGGACCTTTCATCGAATGTTTATCACATATCGACTGATGATGCGCTCCTTCACAACGGCGACACTTTCGGGTCGGAAAACATTGGTTACTGCGATGACCGAATCGTAAACAAACAAAACACCTTCCGTCGCGTCGTAATGTCCCTTCTTTCATTTGTTTGTACAACCGTCTCACATGAAGCAGAATAGTGCTGTTTTCCACAAAACGCGCACTTAATCGAAAAACTATTCTTGCCAAGTGCTCCCTGGCCTTGGGTCGTTAAAGATGATGTCGTGGGAAAATTATTCTTCGCATGAGGGACTTGGTTCTTGTTTTCGTTGTTCGCTCTCACGTGCTCACTCAATTCGCGTGCCTCTACTTCTTTCTTGATAATCTCCAGTAAATCACTCATCACCCACACGTCTTTCGCAGTATTTCTAGCAATTTGCAGACGAACGTCGCTCGGCAGCTTCGACATTATCACCGGTCTCAGTAAACTTCCATATTGTTCTGCCTGTACTCCTAAAGCTTCCAATCCACGCACGTTTACACTCACTTTGTCATAAACGAATCTCAATTGATTACGCTTATCCCCAGCGCACGGAGGTATTTTTAGGAGTTCGTCCATGTGGGCAGAAATTATTTGTTGGGATTTTCCAAAACGTCCCTGTTGTATATCAACGGCGGCTTGATAATTATCCTCGGTTATGGCAAGACCCTTTATCGAACGAAGAGCTTGTCCCTCCAACAATGAGAACAGATAATTAAACTTGTCAATCATTGTTATTTCCGTGTTATGAACCGCGCTTTCAAATGTCTGCCAAAATGTTCGATATAATTAGTTATATCACCTTTGAATTTTGGTAAAACGAGCTTGGGTAATTTCGATCTTGCACTTTGCGGCGTATTCTTGGTTGGCGATGATGTCGGCTCGGGTTCTTTCGTTGTTTGGCTGTGTATAAAAACACCAGCTAAATTCGCTTCGTCGGTAGATTCCGTATGAACAACAGACGTCATTTGTTTCGCTTTCGATTTGTCGATCTGTTGACTCCGTAAATTTCGTTATTTCTCGTCGCACATCCATAGTTCGGGAATAGATCTCTTCGGTTTCTTCGATTTCTTGTTCAATGTCGTTTACGTCGCACAACTGCAACACTTGCGCGTCGAGTTCTTTCAATCGGTTCGTTTTCTCGTTTAATAAATTCGCAATCGTGGACAATCGGTCTTTCACAGATTGATCCCCTGAATCGGCCGTTGACAATGCCATCGCTTCTTTCGTGTACTTCGTTGTTGCACCACGATTCCCAGAGCGAATCGCTCGGATCCTTTTTTAGGTCGTCGTTCTCGTTCGACATATTATTGACACACTTCGTCTTCGATAACATTCGTTTTAATGAGCCAGTGCCCCACGTTGGGCGCCATGTAATAGACTTTCATAGACACTTCCCGAATTTGCTTGAGTGCACACAAAACAACAGCATGAAGTCGAGGCGGGTAATGTAAACCATTGTTTACATTGCCCCTCAAGCAAATTCGGGAAGTGTCTATTGATTTATTAAAACATATATACAAAAATAATAATACTTTAAACCAAAATTATAATAAGTCTTCGATAGTTCGAGCACTGGCTCCTACATGTCGATTGCATGCGTTCTTGCCTCTCGTACAATAAATTAATTTTTTTGTTTCGTGAGCGGGCGGAATCCTAGCCTTTCCTGCAACCTGATTGGCTGTAGCAGCGGGCGGAATTTTACGATAATCCTAAGTGCTAAAAATTTTTATCGTGATTTTTTCTTCATTATTGACTGGAAAATGGAAAACTAATACAGAATTTCATTCAGCTCAGCTATAACTATATTATACAAAAACTAAAGTATTTTGGTTTGTTTTTCTTTCCTTATCCAAATAATGCAGTTTTACCGAACTAAAGTAACTCAAGTCTTTTATCTTGTATGATAAAAAAATAAATACGTTATTTACCGTTTTTGGTCGGTCCGGATAGACAAATATTTGCCCTCGGTCTCAAAAACGTCCTGTGGCCTCGGGCCGTTTTTGAGACCTCGGGCAAATATTTCTCTATCCGGACCTCCCAGCCGGTAAATAACATATATATATCAATCAACATTTATGTAAACAAATGCAACGTGCGTATTTCCGGTATTCAAAGTTCTTTACACACGGCTTTAAAGTGCCACTACGATGAAAAAATCGTCCATCTAATTTTGATTTTATCTAAAAGCAATTTTGAAATATTTTGTCTCGTTCCGGAGATATTCAGGTTTTTAAAATATGCAAATTAGATACGTCTGACGTCATTTACTCCACATAGACTAAATGAAATTCACAAAATGAGGGATATCTCCTCAAATAACAAGCAGAATGTTTTGAAACTTTGCACATGTATGCCAATGAATAATGTACACACCACTGTGCATGGTATGTTGTTGCCATGCAGATCACTTGGTGTCAGATCTCTTCCATTTGTAAAACAACAATTGGTTATTTCTCCGCTATTAAACAGCGTTTACTGCTGTACATAGATTGGGAGATACATACACATGTACATATTGTATTTTTAAGGTTTAAATCATCTTATTCGTTAAGAAAAAAGCAGAAATTAAGATTTTAGTTTTTTAGTTAAAAGACTCCTATTTCCCAGAGGTGTCCATGGTAACAACATACTATACATAGTGGTTTGTACATTATTCATTGGCATACATGTGCAAAGTTTCAAAACATTCTGCTTGTTATTTGCAGATATATCCCTCATTTTGTGAATTTCATTTAGTCTATGTGGAGTAAATGACGTCAGACATATCTCATTTGCATATTTTAAAAACAACGAGACAAAATATTGAGAAACTGAGAACGCCATTATGTCTCATTTTGAAAATACTTTTAGATAAAATCAAAATTGGATAGACGATTTTTTCATCGTAGTGACACTTTAATATCCGCAGAATCGCAGCTTGAATTCCAGCCACTTCGTACGGCTTTCCCTCAGGGTTACACGCACATCTTTCCAGATAGTAAACCACAGCAGACTTGAAGGAACATCTTATGTTTTTGGTTCGTTCTAGAGAAAGAGTCCGTAGACGTAGAAGCGATAGAGCGGTAGTATTTTATATACCTGACAATGTATACAAAATACAATAGTATTCAGATTAGAAATTAGTCATTCGCGACGTATAACCGCCTGAAGGGTATAGCTTCGTATCATTTCATCCCCGAACCGGGGGCCGAAGGCCCGGAGCCCGGTGAGGGTGCTAATCTCGACATGCGTGGAGTCCTGTTTGAGCGATCTGAATATTTATATATTATATATATATATGTGTGTGTGTGTGTGTGTGTGTGTGTGTGCGTGTGTGTGTGTGTGTGTGGGCGGACCACACGCGGTGAAGATTGTGAGGCACTGGAAACAATATAGTTCTTGACAAAAAAGAACTAATATATTCTTGACAAAAAGACTTGAGAAAGGAGTTTTTGGGATACGTACATCCCTTTCAAAAGAACAGAAACAAATCAACGTCTTGACTAAAGGAAACCCGTCAAACCGAAACTCGAAAGAGGAAAAAGAAATAGTCAAAATAGAAAACCGACGAAGATAAAGGCCGAAAAGTTTAAGCTACGGAAAAAATATAGAGCGCAGTCGCTCTCCGTAATCACCGAACATAGCAAAACTGTTCGAGTTTCCCTCCTTACATCCTATCACTGTCAATTTTGTTTTGCATTTTGACATTTTGTGTGTCCTTGAAGTATTTTAAACGTATCATATCCATTGCATGTTTTTTTCTTGCCGATGCCCGTTGTATTTTTTACCTAGCTGTGGCTGCCGTCTTCTTTTAAATAGTTTTCTTATTGTAAAACTAATATGACTTAGCGGTTATTTATAATTTAGCATAAAAAATGGAAAAGGAACATTTTTTCTTTTGTAAAACGTACAAATGCTGTTGAAATATTTATTATCAACATGTAAGTGAAAACATTTTCTGCAATTCAGATTTCAAAATGAAAACAAATTTAAAATGTCATAAATGAATACCAGCCAGGCAGTTAATAGTTTTCAAACTGCAAATATTTTTAGATACCAAGCAATGTTCTTTGTAAACATGGGAAGAAAGAACTGTAAAATATAACCCTAATAATTTGATAAAATTCTGACGCCTGCTTCAGTAGTGTGGTCGAGTTCAAAACCTGGGATGCGACGTTCGATTTTCTTCATCTCAATATATTTCACGAAATATCATCCTTAAATTGTTCTGGTCAGGTATTTTTCTTCAAAAAAATAGAGATTTTGTTTTTTTATTTCAAATATTCTACCAGAATTCAAACCATATTTTCATTCCGACAGGAATAGCTATTTCCAGGCCTCCAATAAAAAAGAGCGCAAGGGGGGTTGCTGTAATTATTGTATTTATGTATTTCTAGTTTAGTTTATATAAAAAAATCAAACGCACGTACCTGTTCTCATGATAGAGAAAAGTAGACATCCCAACAAAATACTAGTCCGTAAAGTGAACGAGCAATCTAGGCGTTCCGGAATCTACGTCATATATGTGCTAGTTCCATGCCTTTTGAAACTTTGCTTGCAACTCGGCCCTGAACCAAATGGGGGCGATTTTCGATATTTCAACAGGGCATAGAAAATCGAGAATTCATCCAACTCAAGAAATTTTTGGACTGAGGTGCTCAACAAACCACAGTAATTTGATTTTTTTTAAAAACATATTTGGGGTTAGGGGCACATTAAGAATAGGAGTGATGTGCTCAAGTTTACAGGAGCCTGTAAGTAGCCTTGCCGCCGAATTCTGTACATATTGAAGTTTTTGGATCAAGTAATCGGGTAAACCATACAGAAGAGAGTTGCAGTAATCCAGTTTAGTGGTTATGAAAGCATGAATTAATATTTCACTAGACTCAAAGTATAGGTACATGTGTGTAGTACACTTCCTTGTTGTATCACAAGGGACAAGGTGTTGAATAAAGCTTTTCTAGAGTGTTACACATTAACAAAGTTGCTGCAATGGCTTTTTAGGACCTTCAGCGGCCTGACGGGAAGTTCAAGTTAGAGATTGAAGAAGCTGAAACAGCTAACAAATGTAAATTGCCTGTTTCGTGAAAACATGAAATCTGAATGTTCAGTTACTCAAGTGAAGAAGTTTGTAACTAAAGTCTTATTTTGCAAAAAATTTATTCTTCAGCTTCACGCCCTTTTACATGGTTCTTTCTTGATAACCTTCAGGAAGCAGTGAATATTTCGCGTGAGCGACTTGCACTTGTAAAAGTATATGTGAAGCAAAAGGTAATTTGACAGTTTATCTTCCTTGTGTGGTAACTGTGATTACTAAAATATTACAAATCCTGCATTCTAATTGGCTGTACTCATTGTCTATATTGGTGATAGACCACTTGTTGCGAAAGGAGTCAATTTTCAAATGCAAAACAATGGCAGAAAACTCGAGTTTTGTAGAGGTTTCAGTCCGTTTCTTCAAAATACTATTATGTCTGACTAGTTGGTTTCAACTAAAACAATAGTCAACTCGGACTTGTTGTCTAATTGTTAATTGTATTACAGAAGATGTAATGGTGAGTGATTGGTCTGTTCAATTTGTCACATGATTATTTTGCATACTTTTTGTCACATGATTGTTTTGTATACTTTTTTTGTAAGTATACAAAACAATCATGTGACAAAAAAGTATGCAAAATAATCATGTGACAAATTGAACAGACCAATCACTCACCAATGCCACCATTACATCTTCTGTAATACAATTAACAATTAGACAACAAGTCCGAGTTGACTATTTCATCGCCGCGACCGTGGCTTACACCTCAAGATGTTTTGTCACATCTCATTAATTATTTGTTTAATTGGCTTAGTTTTGTCACATGATTATTGTGCATATAAAAGTTCGACACATGGTTTTATTTCACTGTACGTGTCTCTGACGAAGGGCCTTTGCTCGAAACGTTAGACCTCGTACTATTTCGGCAGTAAACCTTTTATAGCATCCGATTGGTAACTTTTATCGCCTATTTTAATACTTTTATTTAAATAGAAACAATATCCACAGGTGCGTATAGTCGCTACGTGTTCAAGAGATGGATTGCGGAATTTGAATCTCAATCCTTTGTTCAAATTAAACGTTTCTGATGTTATCCCGCTTGTGATAAGCCCAGACCGTGAAGTTGCAAAGGAAATTATATCAAAGGTAGGTTGTGGATACATCTGCTAAATTTATTGTGTCACATAAAATCTCATAAACACATTGACCTATCGGTATATAATAGACGAGTTCGGTAACAGCGGTGGATCATGTGCAATCAGGACAAATTTGAAGTATTTTGAAAATAAATACTTGACCCGTGCATTCATCAGAGATTTTTACATGTTATTTCTTCTGATTTTATTGTAATTATTTGTGTTATCACTCGCTTATTTGACCACTTATTGTCACTAATACTTGTAAATTATAACTGAAAAGCCCTTTTGGGATGTGTTAAAATACTACTACCATTAATGCTGGTAAAATGTTCTCCGAAACTTCGGTAAAATAGGTCTTGCTAAGTTGCTCCTGAAAATGAAGGAAATGGCATTCTGAAAGTATGCTACTCATCCTGTTGCTCCTACTACTGTATACATTAATAATACTTTGTTCGAACTTGATTTTAGGAAATTTCTTCCTTCTATGACGCCAACAAGGTAAAAAAATGTTGCCACAGATTGCAATCTGATTGTGGACGAAGTCTTATGTTCCATGTTTTCTCGTTTTATACTGTGTGTGTATAATACTAATGCATTGTATTATTATTTTGCATCATGTCAATATTAATACATTGACCAATAATATAAGTGAATTTTGCGATTTACCGATGACATGAAAGCATGTGGGACTGTGAGTTAATGCTTCAACTAGCGGACGAATTCTTACTGCACATGCTAAACGAAAACGAAAGACTCTGGGAAACTCCAAATATAAGCTGCCAAAATCTGGGCATTCCTCACAGCACATGCTCAAACAACATAAAGCTCCGTGCATATGTGCTCTTATAAAGGCACGTTTGACGTCATTTGAGCTCGAAAAGACACTTATTTCGTGTTCAAATGACGTACCTTTATAAGAGTACATTATGCACAGGGTGCGGTATGTTTTATCAAATAAGAAGAGGAAAAATCAAACTAAAAGTGAGGTAGTTTAGGAATTTGGCGGGCTTTTCCGGCCGCTGACGCCATTTTGCGTCAAACTCAATCCTGGTGAACTCAATCCATGGCACCAAACAAAAGGTCCAACTCGGTAGCGCACATATGAAGAATGTCGAGTGGGACAAGGACTCGACACTTTTAACGAGAACGTAAATCTACCTCGTAAAAGCATGAATGCTGTCGTGCTACTTTTCACAAATAAGACTAGAACCGATAGCGAGGTATTCGTCTACCCAAACATCGAATCAGTCAAGGATTCAAGATAGCTATCGAAGAGCTGGTGTGGCGACTCTCCGCGTGGGAGACTACAATAACTTTCCCGTTAGTGGGAGACATCTTGTGGGAGACATCTTGTGGGAGACATCTTGTTGCAAACAGGGGTGGGCCATTGGGGAAGATCCCTCTTGCTCGCATTCGCTCACAATTCACTGCCATCTGTCGCATTCGCTCCAGGCCCAAGCCCCAGGCTAGCTACGCGCGGTGATCTCCCAGAGCCACAAGATGGAGCCAGCGACTAATATAATTGGTCCATTATGCCGCGGAAATCTGCATATAGATTTCGTAATCTGGAAAGTATTTTGAGAATATAAATCCTAGAATATAATTCCATATATTGAAAAGTATTTTGAGAATATGAATCCTAGAATATGAATCCGAAATGGAAAAGTGATGAAGCAAGCTTGTACTACTGGTGCTGTAACGGAGAAAACTCATGCGTCAATTCTCGCAGACGGAGTTCAGAGAAATTCTCGCAAACGGAGTTTAGAATTGACCGTGAGTTTTCCCCGTTACAGCACCAGTAGTCATGCGTTCGCCGGAAGTGTGCCATCAGTCAGTAGTGTACAAAATCTCATAAAGCTTTGCTCTCGGGAAAGTGTTCGCTTTTTGGAACAGATAACATCCGCGGACAAATATCAATGCATATGTTTTCGCCACACGTAAGTTGTTATATATTTTATTGCAGGAACAGGTAGACAAGGTCTTGGAATACGTTGGATATACTCCGGGAGAAGTGCTCTCCCTGATTGATAAAGTACGTAACACGCCCACTGGTCAAGAGGTAATTCTTGGGGATGAGTACATTTCAAAACGAAAAGAAGTAATACTGGGGATATTGGGGAACGAGCTTGAGAAGATGGAATCCAACGCGCGGGATCATTATATAAAATTCTTGGCAATTTGTATTTATGGTGAGGGTACAGTACGCTACGTTGGGGAAGAATTAAATATGTCAATAACGCTGCTGCCTTGGACCTTTCTCATGCTGAAAGGGAATTACGACAATATTGACTTTTATTGTGGTGATCGAAAATTAGCAGCAGTATCACCACTTGTCAAGGATGCGATTATCGTTAGATTGTCTAACTCTAAAAGTCCAAATGATCTTACAGATGTGGTAAGTTCATCCTTGTTTGTTCTTTTAATTTTCATACATGTGGCTTTGGCGGGTATTTATGTTTTATGTCAAAATCTAGAATGTTTTTATTATATCCCCCAGTCACAGTCTCATTTCTGGTTCGCTTAAAGGGACACTCGACCCCAAAAGAAGTGTTGCGCAAATGGAAGATTTAATTTACATCACTTTGGAATGGGTATTAGTTTTCTTCGAATCGTTTTAGATTGACAGAAATCTGGTTGTTTCTCCTCTTTTTCGAAATTGTAGGCCGCCATCTGTTGTGATTGCGGTCGCTCCCATTCATTTTTGAAATCATTGAGTATTGATTCTATCACCCAATGACGTCAAAAAATTGATGGGGGGTACAGTACAGTCGAAGTAAAAAAGTTCATATAACAAATTTCAAAAGATTCCCGCCGCGATTACATTTAATTGAAAATCCTCCAACATATCTCCTTCATCTCGTTTCCTAAAAGGCACTTTAAACTTACACACAGGTGGACAGATCGTAATATTTCAAACGACAAGCGTGTCCGCAGCCAAGCTACAATGATGGCGTGTGGCTCTCCATTTTTCCTTGCTAACAATTCCGCAATGTTTTCAGGAATAAAGTGCTTTCGACTCCCATTCCAGGACAGGATTTCACCCCCACCAGAAATGAATAACCTGGAAGGTTTGCGATAGGTGTTGATGATGTACAGCGACATTTCCGGACAAGTTATCTGGATGTTATGCAGTGCAACAGATCTATTCATCTGGTTGAAAGCATTACTTGCATCTACCAGCAGGATTCCATCTGTTTCTTCTTCTGCAAAAACGTGGCTCATGCCATGGATCGCTGCTTCAGCACCCGCGCTCATCAATTACCTCAAAAATACCAGTTGGAACAAGATTTACTGGGCCTTGCAGGAGACATTCATCAACAACTTCTGACGCCTGGGGGTGCTTTGCTTTCAGATTTTCCAAGACTTCAGGTGTTAGAGTAAGAAGGCCCGACGAATTTTCCTTATCCAGAAATTTTAGTGCTGCAGATAGCTTTCCTTGCATGATCAATTTCGTAAAAACCTTAGAGATATCATCAACAGTTCTAGCTTTCTTCGAGGTTACAAACTTTTTCTGCATGAATTTGATTTCCTTCATCAAGAGATTTAAATCTCCGCGTCTCCAGAGAGCTAATCTCCGATCAATGACTGCATTGTGCTCTTTAGCTTTGGACGTTGCTGAAGTTTTTTGTAATATGAGAGAAGGAAGAACCGTGAAAGCTTTCAAAGCAATTGAGTTCAGGTCTGAACTGCAATTGAATTGCTTCAGCCAGAATGTAAGCTCTTCGATAAAGCTTTTCCCAGCTCTTCCTGAAGGTATCTTGAAAATATTTCTTCTAAAATATACAATTTCATTGTAAATTTCGGTAATATTATCATACAGGCCTTGGTAACTCAAGTTCCCCCAATTCTTGTCCTTAATTTTGGATGGTGGCACATTGATTTCTGGTAGGTTTGGGCGGATTGGGTTTGAACAAGCTTCATCTTCAGAAACACAATACTCGACTGAATCACTCATGATGTTACAAGTTATGGGTTCGCGGAGACCATTTGGAGATGTACTTGACTTCGTACCGGCGCTGTTTTAAAAGCATCATGTAAATCATGTTTTGATTCCAATCCTGTTTTGATTCCAAGAGAGTCGTTTCGACATACCCTTGGGCCTGACTTTGATCGCTTATGCAAATTTCTGCTTGATCACTTATGCAAATTTGGGCTTGTGTTTGTTCGTTCATGGCCGTTTGCAGATTTATTTCATCTTCTTCTTCAACCAAGGTTGAACTAACACCCCTTTTGACCCGTGACGAATCTGTACCGTTTGTTTCTTTTACATTTCTTCGACGTTTCTTTTACATTTCTTCGACGTAGGCCGCATTATCTCTGAGGTTCTGAGCCGATAAACCCAAACGTTCGTAGCCTCTCACTTCCCATAGATTTTTCATAATCAACATGTATCCAAGCTTTCGTCCTCTCACATACAGTAACAACTAGGATCATCGTTCTTAACACATTCTTTTGCTGTCAATTTACATTGTAATAAATCTGTAACCATCTGATCTGTCCAGATCATAGGTCCAGATTATACTATTCCTTCTTCTTTGAGATGTTTCAGCCATTTCCGTCATCAAAACCTCTAAAATTGAATAATAGTAATAATAATTAAATAATAGTAATAATAATGGAAACTTTATAAGTTTATGATTTACGTATAATAATAGAAGGCCTATGATTCGATTGATCATAAATGGTTGAGGGAAATGATGGTACTCCATAGATTTCCGCAATGGATTGGAAGAGTGATCCAGAAACGGAGTTCAAGCTGGAACACAAGAATAAAAGCTAGTACAAGACAAGGTGACGAAATCTCGGAACTGATACGATTCAATAAAGGCCTCCCACAAGGTGATGCTCTATGCCCAAGGCTACAGAAGGATACATCCTGTCCAACCCATTAGAATGAAGATAACAGATCTACTATACATTGACGATTTAAAAATCTTCGCAGCTTCCCGTGGTAAACTAGAAAGAGTGCTGAGATCAACCAAGTCCTGGATGGCAGACGTCGGCCTCGAATGGAATGAGAGAAAATGCTCCGTAGTACATGTTAAAAAAGGAGGTATGGATACGAAGACGTCTGCGATGGAAGTAGGAGATTCGGATAGGATTAACAGTCTAAAAGATGGATCCTATTACAAGTTCCTAGGGGTGATGGAAACAGTGAAACAGGAGGATGCTGTAGTTCTACAGAGTGCAGCCAAAGCCTACTTACAAAGATTATCGGTGATATGGTCCAGCCCATTATCAGATTTCTACAAAGTTATAGCGTCCAACCAGTTTGCACTTCCCATCCTAAGTTATCTAATGTGGACCCAAGTCTGACCATTAGCAGAGCTGAAGAAATTGGACAGGGAAACTCGTAAGGTTCTAGTGGAGAATGAGGGCCGCAAGTTTATCAGTTTTCACTGTTATGTCGTCACCCTCTTTTAAATAAAGTTGATTCATTCATTCATTTCATTCAATGGCGCGAAGCACCCTCTGGGATCAACGGCGCTCGTCTATCTTTCAAGAAAGTGTGGAGGAAGAGGTTTAAAATCGGTAGAAAGTGAATATAAACTGACAAAGATCAAGACAGCGGTTAAACTTTACAGCAATACAGACCAACCAATGGCCATACAGTACTGCTCAGAAATAACCTAATACTGCGGTTACGGCTCGGTTCCGGTTAGGTTGCGGTTCGGTTTAGTTTAAAATGTAGAGAGGGCACCAAAAGCAAAATAGATCTCCATATTTGGCTTCATTCTTTTTCTGTTTCATGTCCTGTTGACGAGAATACAGTCGCGCAAGAAATTCGCAGTTGAAACGTTGTGCTTTCGCCTTTCAAAACCTAATTCGAATGATGTTCGACTTATTCAACTCGTGGCACCATTTACAGTGAATCCTCGTCGAATCTAATTAATGTAATAATAATATTACAAAAATATAAATGATTGAGGCAGAGCGCGCGTGTCCGTTTTAATTCTGAAACCGTTTCCCCCGGCCAATCATTATTATTGTGCGTCAGCCGCGTGGCAGAAACTAGAAAGAGCCTATATCTGACGAAGGCCTTCTCTCGAAATTGTTAGGCCTATTATTCACGATTTCGGCACTAACACCAAACTTTTAGCATTTTCGATTCCTAATAATTCACGGGTCGAAAAGTGGATTGGCATGAAGTTTCAACCATTTCTGTGTTTACATGAAGCGAATCGGAAATTCGATCGGCTTGCAATGCTGGATCAACTCGACTTTTCAAAACAAGCTAAATCGCCACTATTTCTTCAGCGGATCGAGTGTTCCACTTCCAATCACTGTTCCGCTCTGGTGAAAATCTTTTAAGTTAAATAGGAAGTCAAAAATCATCATTAACAAAATTAGATTTGAACGGATTCGAATGCCTTTGTTCAAGTAAGAAACTAAAAGCGTCGTAAATCATAAAACCGCCTGACAGGTTTGAATAGTTCGGGCGAAGTTATTCAAACGGATGAAGCTTTTTCATGTCTCGTTTACACGGCGACGGAATTTTGTATAAAACGTTCTCCAAATATGAAAACGCTAACTTTTGAAAACGGATTGTTCACCGCAATCATATTATATTCAATTTGCCGTATTGATTAGACGTCGAATTTCCACTAAGGTGCGGGATTGCAGAATATCAAAATATCAAACATAATATCATTTAATTGATATTATCACATTATCAAAATATCAAGTCCAATATCAAAATATTTTGATATTATCAAACCATCATAATATCAAAAATTACAAACCGTAACAATATCAAAAATATCAAACTCAATATCATTAAATTGATATTATCACATTATTATGATACATTATCAAAATATCAAGTCCAATATCAAAATATTTTGATATCAAATTATTTTGATATCAAATGGTGTTTTGATAATATCAAAGTGAAATATCAAAAGACTAAAATAGTGTTTAAACTGGTTTGATATTGTGATATCAAAATATCAAGTCCAAATATATTATTTTGATATTATCAAATGGTGTTTTCATAATATCAAAGTTAAATATCAAAAGACTAAAATAGTGTTTAAACTGGTTTGATATTGTGATATATCATGATATTATCATAATATCATGATATTTTGATATTATCAAATGGTGTTTTGATAATATCAAAGTGAAATATCAAAATATTAATTGTGTTTAGACTATGGATTGTTATTGTGATATATCATGATATCAAAATATCATGATATTTTTATATTATTTAAAAAAACATATAATACGTACGTGCAATAGGTCAGATATTAAATTCAACAACAGAAAGCAGGAATATATTTTGATATATCATGATATTATCACATTATTATTATATTACCACTAACCGCATAAAATAATCACGGTAAATCACCTAAACACTTTCATTATCTGATACATCACAACATAAAATCATTATATTATGAGATTATCAAATATATCATTGCCTCGTTCTATAAAAAACACGCATTATATACACTAATCTTGACATGGGTTGCTGTGTCTAACCCCGTAGTCGCTCTCTAATTCGCAAACAACTTTATTCACATTGACTGTGATATCAATATATTGTTGCCGAACAACTCTATTCACATTGACGGCGATAATGTGGCGTACGTGGTACACTTGGCGTAGTCGTATCTTCGCGAACAACTTTACTGTTGACTGTGATATAATATGTTAGTGTTGCCTCGTTCTAGTTATCGCGAACAACTCTATTCACATTGACGGCTATAAAACCCCGTAATGTCCGTAGTCGTGTCTTCCAGAACAACTAGTACTATTCACTGTGATATAATATGTTAGTGTGGCCTCGTTCTACTATAAAACCCCGCAGACTGTAGTCGTGTTATTGCGAACAACTCTATTCACATTGACGGCGATAAAACCCCGTGGCGTAGTCGTGTCTACTATTCACTGTGATATAATAATATATATCGTTGCCTCGTTCTACGGTAAAACCCCGTAGTCGCTCTCTTCGCAAACAACTTTATTCACATTGACTGTGATATCAATATATTGTTGCCGAACAACTCTATTCACATTGACGGCGATAATGTAGCGTACGTGGTACACGTGGCGTAGTCGTGTCTTCGCGAACAACTTTACTGTTGACTGTGATATAATATGTTAGTGTTGCCTCGTTCTACGATAAAACCTTACCCCGTAGACTGTAGTCGTGTTATCGCGAACAACTCTATTCACATTGACGGCTATAAAACCCCGTAGTCGTGTCTTCCAGAACAACTACTACTCGTCACTGTGATATAATGTGTTGTTGCCTCGTTCTACGATAAAACCCAGTGGTCGTGTCTTCGCGAACATATTTAATATTGACTGTGATATAATATATTAGTGTTGCCTCGTTCTACGATATAATGTATAATTGTTGCCTCGTTCTATGATAAAACCCCGTAGTCGTGTCTTCGCGAACAACTTTATTCACATTGACTAGTCATATATTATATAATACCGTAGAATCCCGCTTATAATAATACAACTTCGTTTTTGAGTGGGATTATAACCGGGGGCTTATAACCGGGATGGCTAATAAGCGGGATAGAAAAAACGTTTCAAAACGCAAATTTATTGCTCGACGTTTTGCTTAATATCGCAAGTCCAAAAACAATAACAAATAAATTAAGAAGATTTCTGATTTTGGCCAGAAAAGTTCAAGTTATACCGCTTCAAATTTCTATAAAAGTAACACAAGTTATGTAGCTGCCTCGAAATGATCGTCGTCGTCGTCATCATCATCACTGTCAAAATGAAACTCTAAATCGTCGGCATTGAATTACCATGTGTAACTGTTTACTTTATATTTGGGGACAAAAGGCACATGTGAAAAGAATATGACAAGCCCAAAATGTGTCGTAAGGAGACATCATAACGCCAAATGAAGTACTAACTATGTAATATATAGAACTGTGTTCAAAATCATTTAATATCGCTTGCATAGAATTCTTACTTGTAATAGTACAATAGTATAATAAAGATCAAGCGCGACATATAAATAGCGCTTGAAATATATACATCGGTATAATATACTGTCTCGCATGTACTTTAACGTAAAAATCATCACAGTCCCCACTTATAAATTATACAATACTGCGATAAATATTACAATAGGGTTTACTGTTTCGATTGGTTCAAGTTTTAGTGTTAGCAGTTACGTTTTATTTCACTTTGATATTATCAAAACACCATTTGATAATATCAAAATATCATGATATTATGATAATATCATGATATATCACAATATCAAACCATAGTTTAAAACAATTAATATTTTGATATTTCACTTTGATATTATCAAAACACCATTTGATAATATCAAAATATCATGATATTATGATAATATCATGATATATATCACAATATCAAACCATAGTTTAAACACAATTAATATTTTGATGTTACACTTTGATATTATCAAAACACCATTTGATAATATCAAAATATCATGATATTATGATAATATCATGATATATCACAATATCAAACCATAGTTTAAACATAATTAATATTTTGATATTTCACTTTGATATTATCAAAACACCATTTGATAATATCAAAATATCATGATATTATGATAATATCATGATATATCACAATATCAAACCATAGTTTAAACACAATTAATATTTTGATATTTCACTTTGATATTATCAAAACACCATTTGATAATATCAAAATATCATGATATTATGATAATATCATGATATATCACAATATCAAACCATAGTTTAAACACAATTAATATTTTGATATTTCACTTTGATATTATCAAAACACCATTTGATAATATCAAAATATCATGATATTATGATAATATCATGATATATCACAATATCAAACCATAGTTTAAACACAATTAATATTTTGATATTTCACTTTGATATTATCAAAACACCATTTGATAATATCAAAATATCATGATATTTTAGACGTTGAGAATATCATAATATCAAGTACTTATATCACTTTTGATATATCATGATATTATCAATACTAAGTACAGGAAACATTAAGAAATATCATGATATATCAAAATCACATATAAGTACTTGATATTTTGATATTCCGCAATACCGCACCTCACTCCGAATTTCGCAACTGCATGTGAACACGGAAGTGACAACGCTATTATTGTTGCAAAGTGATATATATATTTTAGTGCGTTTGAATATCACGTTTTCAAACGTGTCTTTCCCCGTCAAAGCTTTTCGTCTGATCTGACGAATAGTATATAATTCAAAACATTCACACCGCATTCTTCCCGTAGTTTAGTTTGTTAACTCGTCGTTCATGTCATATTATCGTCGCTGTATAATTTGCAATGCTGTTCGTTTAAAAGTTGCTTTCTTCCACTTCGAGGCGCATCCTGTAAACTACTAAGCTTATTTCTTTCTCGTTACCGTCGGAGTTGTGCATATTCCTTCCTCTCGAAAAATATCTGTAGTTTTTTTTTATTTATCACCCGAAGACTCGTGCAGTGAAATAATTCGATTTCTTGTGTAAATAGACAGCTTTCTCATTTCACCGAACAACGCGTTGGCGACATGAAAATGAAAAGGCAAACTTCGGAAATGATCGTATTTCGTATCGTGTATAATTTGAAGTACGGTTGCGGTCCTTAGGTTCGACCTGGGCAAAAACCACCACTCTTTCTTGAAAGATAGACGAGCGCCGTTGATGCCAGAGGGTGCTTCGCGCCATTCTCCACTAGAACCTTACGAGTTTCCCTGTCCAATTTCTTCAGCTCTGCTAATGGCCAGACTTGGGTCCACATTAGATAACTTAGGATGGGAAGTTGCAAGCAAAGCAACAATGGCGGCCCCCAATGTGGGAAAATTACGACAAACAAAATCAAATTTCTCCAAAACTAAAATGATTTGAAGGAAACTAATACTCATTCTGAGGCAAGTTTACATAGTTCTTTCATTTGAATGACACTTACTTTGGGGCTGGAGTGTCCCTTTAAGAGATCGGGATCTGGTTACAACAGTCCCGCCCTGGTGTTCACCTGTGATCAGAGACGTAGCTAGAGGGGGGGGGGGGGGGCGGGCCCCACCTGGCGAAATTCTCGGGCCCCCCTGGTAAAATTCTGACTAGCAAAATATATTTTTTATTTTCTCACGCCATACGTCATGCAAATATAATATTTTACTTTTATTACATAATGTTTTGAGAATTTGGGCGTATTTCAGCATTGCTTCAATGACAATGGCTTCGATTTCAGACTTATATGTATTGATCAGTTATACTGGATAGATCAGTGGCTACAATATTACGAATTCTTCCGTTGATTTCCGAAGAGTGACCGAAGTGCAACACGTGCAAAATGTAAATATGGCGGACGATTTGTAAATTTGCTCAATACTTCTATTTGCATTTCGATCCGACATGTTAAACGTATTCCAGGCCGCTGGATCATCGTCAGCATCTCAGTCTCAAGCATTATCAAGACCTTTGCTAACAGTTACCCGAAAAAGAGGCAAGGGAGTTGAGAAAGATGTTTTCAACCCACTTGGTATGACTCGTTTTCATGGCTGGAATATTTTGAGAATGTTTATCAAGATATTTTACCATGTGGGGGTCGCCATCAGGCATGCTGGTTATATTTTACTTTTTTGAGGTGGCCCCCCCCCAAAATGTTTTCGGCCCCCCTTGACTGGAAAACCTGGCTACGTCTCTGCCTGTGATGCCCAAACCACTGTATGAGAGTGGTAGAGCGAAAGCCCTTTGGGTTCTCTATGCCGAAAATACAGAAGTAAGAGCTCATAGAATAGATGCTAGGATTGTTGACAATGAGGAAAAGAAGGTGATGGAAATGAGCTGCCCATGGCTAGATAATCGCCAGTCTAAAGATGCTGAGAAGACCCAGAAATATGGCCCTAAGATGGGAACTGAAGAAGCAATTCCCAAGCTACCTAACCCAGCACAACATCATTATGGATGTTCTCGGAGTTTTTTCGAAGGAGGTTAACCAAACAGTAAAAAAGCTAGTCGGAGATAGAAGCGAAGAAACATTAAGACGGATGCAGAAGTCTGTGATCAGCAGTAGCGTGAACATTGCACGCTCATTTGAGATTTTAGTTGACTAACAATACAAAAGTGGCTGAGCCAATCAGTTAGATCGTTTTTATTTCCGAACAGTATATTTGACTTTACGCAATAGTTAGCAACGTTCGCGCCTGACTATGGCTTGTAATTTTACTGAGCATTCAGAAGTTGTACACTGCCATAATAATAATTAAGTAATAATAATAATAATAATAATAATTGAATAATAATAGTTGAATAATAGTAATAATAATTAAATAATAGTAATAATAATTAAATAATAGTAATAATAATTAAATAATAGTAATAATAATAATAATAATTGAATAATAGTAATAATTAAATAATAGTAATAATAATAATAATAGAAACTTTATTAAATGTTTTTCTTTTCTACATATACAATTATAAATCTTGCTTATAGGTAATTTACAATTGGCTGCTTGAATCACAACTAATAATATATAATAACAACGAATGACATATATAATAAAACATTCAAATTTATATACAAATATTTCCAAAAGCTAATAATTCGGGAATAATAATAATTGTGTTCCATTGTGTTTGCAAAAATAAATTTACTGCATTTCGAGTTAACCAATACCGCCGATAAGAACATAAGATTATAATAATAATAACTAGAAATACATATACGCAATAACCCCTCGCCTAACTGTCCTATCAGGCTCCTACGACCACGCTCTCTTAAAATTAAAGTGGTGTGTTATTAAAAAAAAACTGATTATTTTGTGGGTTCCGTCGTCTGCAGGCTGCCGATCCACATTTTCCCCATAAACACCCGTGTTTATGCATTGATATACATGCGAATGTGGGACTGCGAGCTTGGATGGTAAACAGATCAGAGAAGTGACGTTCATCAAGCTCAAATTGAACCCGCAACCTTCTGATTTATAGAGAGACTCCCTAATCACTGTGCTACAAATATTTGTATTTTTTGGGTCCCGCCGTCTGCGGGCCGCTGATCCACATTTTATTAACACCCGTGCGACTTCAGTGTAGAGTTGAGGATGCATTGGTCGTTTTTCAGTCGTTTCTTTTCTTTTTATTCAGGTAACCACTCTCCAAACATTGGGCGTGCCGGATGGTCAAGTTAGGGGATATTTATTTGAAAATGCCGTCTTCGAGGCGTTGTATAATGGCCTTCAACCCTTGGAAGTAAAAACGTTTGATCAGTCCCTGTCCCATATGGAAACAGTGGAAACAGTGCCTCTCCACTTTATCATGACGGGGGGCAGCCTTGCCATGAAAACGATTGGCACCTTCGACCCAGCTCTCAATCATTGTTATATTTGCAAGCAAATGGAAGGTATCGATATCATCCTCAACGCCGATGGAGTTATATATTCCATTCAAGTTACTGTTCGTCCCCACAAGACGATCACCAAGAAAGATGGATTCTGGAAAACTGCCAAACCAGGATGGAGGCCAGTTCTTTGTACATCAGAAGATATGCAGTATTTCCTCAATCGATCAAATTCTCAACTTGGAAAAGAATACAGAGAGAACAAATTTTCGATTACAAGCGCCAGTTGCATTGTGCGTGACGCATTGCTTAGCTCATTACATCGCTATCCTAATAAGGAAAAGTAGGGTGGAGACCGGCCATATGGATTGTGATGAGTTTTTTTGAACATTTTCAAGGGCTTGATTTAAAATATAACATGCTGGCCAACTTTTTTTTGCTCAGGAGTTATTTCGATTTGATGGTGTTTCTACTGAATTTATTTCGATCCTTAAATTTCCAGCGGAAATCGCCATAATTGCGGCTCAAATGAACAGCAGTATTGTGTACTGGCCAACATTTTTTTGCTCAGGAGTTATTTCGGATAGACAGATATATTGCCTAGTAAGCCTAGTATTATGGAAATTAATACTAAAATTAATACTAATTAATACTAAGCCTAGTATTATGGAAAGCAAACCTGCACTGCCATAGCCTGTGTAGCTGATGGTTTTAGGTGTGGGAATAGGCAGAGGAGAGGGAAATACTGTTTGCCACAAAACTACTACTTTAATTTCGCCTACTCGCTTATCTATTTTATGAGAACCACACAAGGCGGAATTAAAAAAGCTGTAGTTTTGCAGCAGGCAGTATATCCCTCTCCACTACTTATAGACGCAAGCCCTCAACCCCTAAAAACTGGCAGCTTCGCATGTCAGAAGTTTTACCACAAGAAGTATGTTTGTTCAGTTTTTAATGGTTATAATACAAAAGCTTTCAACAGCAAAGTGTACCAATTTACTGAAAATAAGTTATTGATTGTGTTATGAAGAGAGTACTTTTTCACCAAACGCAAGGTCCCACACATGATGAGGGTTTTTTTATTATAAGTGTTAAATAGTTCAATCAAGTAATTGATTGTGAAAAATATGTGAATTAAGTAATTGAATTGAAATAAAAGCTTCTCGGTGGTTTCACTCTAGAGTCTCTCATAATGGATATAATACATGGTTTTATGGAAAAGAAGTCTCTAAGGCACTAGGGTACGAAAACGCGAAGTGGGGCTATCAGTGTACACATTGGCAATATATAAGATCAAACGAGAGGTGTTTGAAGGGGGGTCCGATTCGCGCCCCCCTTTAAACGTACAACTAAACACGATATTCGTATTGGAGCTAGAGGTGTTTTCCGCATAAAAGACGACGAAATCTCAGGTCCCAAATTGGGACCCCAGTTTTTGAGCGATAACTGACACCATAAAACAGGGGGTCAGCTATTCTTAAAAAATAATTGCTTGGCATAAACGTTTCTCAACCAATGTCTTGTTTTAGGGTGTCAGCTCTCATCGTCTTTCACGTGGAACACACTCCTGGCTCTGATATATAGGCTGTGTGTGGGTGTATATTTTTAGGCCCCGTTGTTTCGACGCCCCCCTTGTATCGCACTAAGTGTCGTCTTATATTTATCACCCAAAGGGTGGGGCGTCAAAACAGGACCACCAGGTCCTGAATCGGGACCTCATGTGTAAACGACCCTTCTATCGATCACAAACACACCATGAGTAGGGGGTCATTTTGACCAAGGTCCCAAAACGGGGGGTTGGTCCTGTTTCAACTCGTTCCTCAACGTGATAAAACATACAGTATTATATAATGACGAGACGTAGAATCTACCATACTAAAGAAGAAGCTGCAGAGGCTAACAGAGTGTTAACCAAAGAGTGGGTAAGAACTCGTAAGTGGATATGTACAGCATGCGACTACACATATCATATTAGCTCTAAGTGGAGACATCTAAAGAGTAAGAAACATTTGATAAATTTAAAGTTGTTATCCTTATAATCTATATGTTTTCCAGAAACCAGACCCATTTTAGGAGTCTGGTTCCAGGAATCAGACCCATTTCCAGGAATCAGATCCATTTTTCATAATGGAGGCGAGTCGTTTTTAAAGCATACAACAAAACATGTCGTATGATATAGATGCATCCGTTAAGAGAGCTGTCTACTAAGTATTTGAGTGAAGCCAAAACACTTGGATACAATTGGATGGATCTGTTAAGAAGAGCATCAAGACAGGGCGTTATAGACCACATAGCCAGGGTCAGAATAGCACGTGTAGTGCTCGAGGAGAGAAACTTTAAAGCAAAACTCAAGCTCTTCATAGAGGAACAGAGGTCACTCTTAAAGAAACCTAGTCAGTTTCCCACAGTGATGCAGATACGGTCAGCTCTAAGAGGGTATACTAGATCGTATAGTGTCGAGGTAACCAATAATAAGGATCCACTGCAACAACTAAACAAGTCGAGAGTTGCTGTGAGCCTAATACTGACAAAAGAGTTGAGTAGACTGAGAGGTTTAAAATATGTTGAGACACTAAAAGTGACGTTAAAGAAACAACTGGACAACGACAGAACTACGTATAAAGTAGCATACTTCAACTGTAATGCCAAGACGATATATAGTGTTAGTGACATATATAGGTCTGCAAAACAGTCTAGTGAAGAGATACTAAACCGAATTGCTGTGTGGATATCAGAGGGTTCTGGATGGGTCATAGACAACGTAGATAGCCACTACGTGAACGTGGTAGTATATGAACCTCTAAAAGGATCCAGCTATGTTGAGCTTCCAACAGAACTGAGGAATGCATCAAAGGGTTTGATTAACATAAGGAATGATGATAATAAGTGTTTTATGTGGTGCCACATACTACACAAGAACCCGGTAGATTACAAACCTCAAAGAGTGTCAAAACATAAGAGAAACGTTAACACTGTAGACTATGAGGGGATCGACTTCCCAGTATCAGTCAAACAGTATAACAAGATAGAGATCAAAAATAATATAAACATCAACGTGTTTGGGTATGAAAACAAGCAGCCGTTCCCAATACACGTATCCAAGGAAAGTAACGAAGATCATATGGATCTACTGCTAATAACGAAAGACGAGAAACAACACTATGTGTACATCAAGGATTTCAACAGGTTTATTGCATAATCAGACGAAACACAGAAACAAGAAAAACTTTTGTAGATACTGCTTACAGTGCTTTAGCACAGAAGCTATACTAAAGAACCACGTAGAGAATTGTATAGCGGTTAATGGAAAGCAGGCAATTAAGATGCCTGAAAGAGGAAAAAATATGTTGAAATTACAGAAACTTCCACAAACAGTTAGATGTTCCATTCGTCATATACGCAGACTTTGAGGCGATCTTAGAGAAGATAGGCACCGCGGCACCACCATCAGACAGGTCGTATACTAGCAAGTATCAACAGCACACGGACTGTGGGTACGGTTATAAGGTAGTCTGCTGTTATGACAACAAGTATAGTAAGCCTGTTGAGACGTTCCGCGGTGAGAACGCAGTCAAGAAGTTTATGGAGAAGATGCTTGAAGAGGTTAAGTATTGTGACAATGTCAAAAAGGAACACTTCAGCAAAGACATGATTATGACTTCAGCCGACAAGACTAACTTCGAGGAAGCAACTAAGTGTCACATCTGTGATGGAATATATAAAGATGAAGACACAAGAGTTAGAGATCATTGTCATGTAACTGGTAAGTATAGAGGCTCTGCGCATCAGTTATGCAACAGAAAACCATAGACTGACCAATAAAATACCAGTGGTGTTCCACAACTTGAGAGGATACGATAGCCACTTCATAATGCAAAATATCGGAGGACTTGGGGCAGAACATCAATGTTATACCGAACAACATGGAGAAAGTATATGGCCTTCATGTTAGGAAAAAGTCTCGTATTCATCGACAGTTTCCAATTCATGGGTTCTAGTCTAGACAACTTGGTTAACAACCTTCCTAAAGAGTGTTTAAAAAACACATCAGAGGTATTCACTGATAAGCTAAAACTAGTGTCAAGAAAGGGTGTGTACCCATATGACTATATGGATAGTTTCAACAAGTTCGAAGACACAAAGCTACCTTCAAAGGAGAGCTTCTACAGTGTGCTAAGCGATGAACATATATCAGATGCTGATTATGAACACGCACAAGAAGTGTGGAAGGACGTTCGATTTGGATAACATGGGTGAGTATCACGACGTGTATCTCAAAACTGATGTGCTACTATTGTCTGACGTGTTTGAGAACTTCAGAAGGACGTGTAAGCAGTACTATCAATTAGATCCTTGTCACTACTTCACATCACCAGGACTATCGTGGGACGCTGCTCTAAAGATGACAGGAGTGAAACTGGAGTTGATGACTGATATTGACATGTTTCAGTTTATTGAGAAAGGAATGCGAGGTGGTGTCTCTTGTATCACACATAGATATAGCAAGGCTAACAACAAATATATGAAGGACTACGACAGTAGCAAGCCATCAAAATATATATTATATCTAGACGCTAATAACCTATATGGTTGGGCTATGAATCAGTACCTACCAACTGGAGGATTCAGGTGGATCAAGAAGTTCAACCTTGATAATTACAAAGATGACTCAGACAAAGGACTGATATTAGAGGTTGATCTGGAGTATCCAAAGGAGTTACATGACTCACACAACAACTATCCACTAGCACCAGAGAGGACTAAAGTAGAGGTTGGTAAACTGTCTGACTATTGCAGAACAATAAGAGACAAGTTTAATATATCCGTAGGAGAGGTAAGCAAGTTGATACCAAGTCTAAACAATAAGAAGAGATACGTAGTGCACTATAGGAACTTACAGCTGTATAAGTCCTTAGGAATGAAGGTAAGTAAAGTATATAGAGTGTTACAGTTTAATCAGTCTCCATGGTTGAAAGACTATATTGACTTCAACACAGTTAAAAGAACAGATGCTAAGAACGACTTTGAAAAGGATTTCTTCAAACTGATGAATAATAGCGTCTTTGGGAAGACTATGGAGAATCTTCGAAAACGTGTTAACGTTAAACTGGTAACAAGTGACGATAAACTGAAGAAGCTAGCCTCTAAGCCTACCTTTGTAAGCAGTAAGATATTTAACGACAAACTTAGTAGCTGTACACAGTATCAAAGAAAACGTTAACTCTAAATAAGCCAGCATATGTAGGTATGTTGTATTCTAGACCTGTCGAAGACATTGATATATGACTTCCACTACAATAACGTCAAAAAGAAGTATGGCAACAAAGCCAAACTACTATTCACAGACACGGATAGTCTAATGTACGAGATTAAGACAGAGGATGTGTATAGCGATATATATGATAACAATGAAGTGTTTGACTTTAGTGGATATGACAAGTCATCCCCATACTTCAACCCAACTAACAAGAAAGTTATTGGTAAAATGAAAGACGAAACATTAGGAGTCCCTGTCGTTGAGTACGTTGGTCTAAGGTCCAAAATGTATAGCTACGTGAAAGAGGATGGAAAGGGTGGCAAGACTGCTAAAGGTGTCAAGAAGAACGTTGTGAGAAAAAACATAAGACATGATAGTTATAAAGATGTTTTAGTAAACAGCAAACAAATATCCCATAAAATGAGATCTATAAGAAGTATCAATCATCAGCTAGGTAGTTATGAGATAAACAAAATATCGCTGAGTTGTTTCGATGATAAAAGACACATCCTAAAAGATGGTATTAGTAGCTACGCATATGGGCATTACAAAATAGTCTAAAGTTAGATTCGATAAAAAGAGGAATTTATCAACACATTTTATAACTCGAGACGACTCGTAAAACGATACATTTCAAGACGATTTAAAAACAGTACATTTCGAGACGACTCGTAAAACGACACATTTCAAGACGACTCGTAAAAACGACTCGTATCGAAACAATATATTTGAACCAATATCAAGATTCATCCAACTGAACTACAACAATCTCCACCAAACATAACCAAGTTATAGTACATAATCATCTAACTACGTATCAACACCACTATACAATAATCCTGCTATATACTCACACACGAGAAAATATATAGACTTTAAAATAAACCCAATTTCATCAAAGTGGCCTGGTACCCTCATGTTGTATAATTTTACAAAAGTGGCCTGGTACCCCAAAATAAATCTAATTTTACAAAAGTGGCCTGGTACCCCAAAATAAATCTAATTCGGGAAAACGTATAGATTCGAAAATAAATCCATTTTTCTTTAAGGTGGCCTGGTACCCTCATGTTGTATAATTTTACAAAAGTGGCCTGGTACCCCAAAATAAATCTAATTTTACAAAAGTGGCCTGGTACCCCAAAATAAATCTAATTCGGGAAAACGTATAGATTCGAAAATAAATCCATTTTTCTTTAAGGTGGCCTGGTACCCTCATGTTGTATACTACTCGCGAGCTGTCCCGCGTGGCCTGCTGAACAGTTATATATCGTAATTATTTAAAGTATAAGCAATTGTTTCTCAATTATTTTATAAAAATAATAGAATACCTTTGCTTGGGTCTCTATAACGTGATCGAAACCCTCGTGAAGTAATAAAAACACTCGAGAAGTTGGGAAAGCACTCGCCTCGGCGGCTCGTGCTTCTCCCTACACGTCTCTTGTGTTTTTATTACATCACTCGGGTTTCGATAACGTTTTATAAAATCATTTTACTCTACGCACGCTGTGATTGGTCAGCTTGCCGATCTCGATCAGGCTACGGAGACCGGAATGACGTCAGTAACTAATGAGAATTTGCATTAAATCAAAATCAAAAGCGTTATTGTTCGAGTTATAAGTCGATAACGATACCACAATTAATACAAATAATAGAAAACCTTTATTGTCTTACAAATTAACGTACACGATTAGCGAAACTATAAGAAAACTTGACTTCTTGGCACTCAAAGGTACTTAAACAACAAAACCCGTCTCAGTAGTCTCAATAGTTTTCCGGCTCGCGAAGAACTGGTTAAACCGGTTTACAAAACATGTTACGTAATGCGCGAGCTGTCCCGCGTGGCCTGCTGAACAGTTATATATCGTAATTATTTAAAGTATAAGCAATTGTTTCTCAATTATTTTATAAAAATAATAGAATACGTTTGCTTGGGTCTCTATAACGTGATCGAAACCCTCGTGAAGTAATAAAAACACTCGAGAAGTTGGGAAAGCACTCGCCTCGGCGGCTCGTGCTTCTCCCTACACGTCTCTCGTGTTTTTATTACGTCCACTCGGGTTTCGATAACGTTATAGAGACCCGGCAAACGTATTCTATTGTTTAAATAGAGACCCGGGCAAACGTATTCTATTGTTTAAATGGAGACCCGCGCAAACGTATTCTATTATTTAAATAGGGACCCAGGCAAATATATTCTATTATTTAATTAGAGAGCTCTAGATTGACGTTCTTTTTTGTTAACCGCAAACCGCGGTTAGACGTTTGCAGTTAGACGTTTTACGTTAACATGTCAAAGAGCATTTAGATTGATGTTCGTAATTTTCACCGCGGAGAATTGAATTTTGACGATTCCAATCATTCATACGTATTCACCATAAATTGACATGTGCTTCAGTGTCCAATTCAAAAACGTTGTGATTTGAGAACAACAGACATGTAAGAGTATAAATTTACACCCCAAACATGGGTTGGTTGAGTAAAAGTTTCATAAAAACCTTGCCGTAATTCACTTAAGAAGCCGTTCTAGCAGTAAAAACGTGAAACCGCAGACGACCTGATCGCTGGACGTTGATCACGTGGTTTCTAGCGGTTTGTGGTTATCAAGAAAAAACGTCAATCTAAAACTCTCTAATTGCCTGAGGTTTTTGTAAAAATACTTCCCGCTGTACAGATCCTACAAACGAGACTAATAAGGAATTTATTATATTACTTTTTGTTCGTTTTCTTTTAACGTTGTTTTCGTCTTTAGATGTTGCCTCTTATCTTTTAATTTGTATGCTTCGCTTCATTTTTATACGAGATAAATTGTAAGATAACAAGATGCCCGCTAGGCGTTAACTCGGGCTACTTGGGCTAGTGGCTTGTTGATAGACATTGTATTGCAAATTCAATATACACAAATCTATAGTTGTAGGTAATGATACAGCTCTGTTAGTGCAGGGGTCGTTAAATTTTCTTCTGAAATTTTCAAACATAGATTTGATCGAGTACACATTTTCCGTGTACTGTTCTCGAGATCGCAGACCAACCCGTTTCGAAAGCGATCGGCGTGTGCGATTGTAAGCATTGTGAGCGTATATAAGATCTAGATACTTGCCAGTCACATCATTATATATTTCCAATGAAAAACACTGGAGGAAAGGTGACCAGATGCAGTATTAAACAATAGTCATCAACAATAGTCTTTCTCCAGACTACAACCACCTGGACGATCAGCTTCACACTTCTAATGATAAAACCATTTACTTTACTTTCCTCACACTCTGTTCCATAACAAAATCAATAGCACGCGTACGCATTGTGTACCTATTTTTACACTAACTAGGTATTTATTTACCTGTACTTTTAGATGAATAACTTTAGAGAAACGCAATTATCAATATTTTTCACCTGTATTTTTCAATATAAATACCCAACTCTCTTTTATTTTTCATTCAAATCAACAGTTTCCCGCCAAAACTTACCGATCCTGAAAAAGCGTATGTCCCTCGCAGCGTATTGGCTGGGAGAACAACCAATCAGCGTGCGTTATAGTCCTTAATGCTCAGCCTTATATAAAATATATCTGATAATTAACTAACAATTATATGTGCACGTAGGATCTCTTTTCAACTGCCATGGAATTTTGCAAGCTGGAGAAGGTGGAAATTGGAGGGACCAAAGGCAAGATGTTAAGTCGATAGTCGTGCAAATTTTTGAAGAATTTATGGAGTATTTTGCTGTGTTTGGAAACAGAACATACGATGGCCTGGATGCTACAAACAAAGTATGATTTTTCCCTTGTCGTTTTTGGAGGGGGTTGTCGAAAGAGGAGGTTTAAGAATGATAAGAGTCTATAATTTGTTGCAATAGAGGAACCAGGCAGGAATCGTAATCTAGTTAGGCATATTAATGCCCAGCAAATAGCTTTAAAAAGAGCCATAACAACATAATTTTGAAATTTTAATACTAACGTTTCGTTACTAAACTCGTAACATCATCAGAGTGACAAAAATGTAGGAAGCATATATAGCTAAACTGTTACATAAATAGAAAGTGACAAAATGTTACAAAGGAAATTAAAAGAGAGACCACGGAAGAACAAAGGACGTTTCATGTCAAGTGTTAAAGGAAAAGATCTAATGTTGGCGTTAAGAGACGGTTTAAACGTAGATATTAATAAACTCTCTCGAATTAGGACTTCAAATTGCGAAGAGCCTGAAGACAAAATAGAAAAATCATCCAAAGAAAATCATGACCGGTTATTGTTTTGTGCGCAAGAATGCTTGATAAAGCGGTGTGGAGAAAGCTCTTTTCCGGTGTAAGCCGAAATACCCATATGTTCAGATACCCTGGTGTGTAAAAGTCGGCATGTTTCGACAATCTACGACGCCTGGCAGCATCGGCAAATAAACGAATAACATAATCGATCAGTAATAAACTGATTAAGTCGATAATTAGAAGCTATTGCAATAAACTCTGTTTTTGTTGAGTTAACAGATAGTTTATTTGCACAGAGCCATGTATGCAGATTTTCAAGATCACTATTTAAAATGTCTTGAAGTTCATCCACAGTTTCAGCACAAGCTGTAATTTGTGTATCATCTGCATACATACCAGGATTGGTAGATGTCAAAACAGTTTGGGAGGTCATTTATATATAACAGAAATAATAGTGGTCCTAAAATAGATCCCTGAGGAACTCCAGTAGTAATGGGTTTGAAGTCTGACTGAACACCATTGACCATACAACACTGATGTCTCTGATCTAGGTATGAAGTGAACCAATCCAACGAAGAGTCATTGATTCCATACATACTCAATTTATTTAACAGAATTGTGTGGTCAACAGTGTCGAAAGCTTTACTTAAGTCAATGAGTACTACTCCATTGCTTCGTAGGTAACTCTGTGTCTTTCTAGCAATGTGCGCAGTCTTTTGGGTGAAATTCTACATGGCGTTTAGCGGCATCAGTAGTCATAGAGTTGCCTACAGAGGAGGCAAGTGGTTGATATTCTTTTTGTTAGCCTGTGTCTCTTGGTGTTAGATAAAGAGGCATCACGTTTCACCCGCGACGCAAATTTGCCAAATTTTGTTACAAATTTTCACCAAGAGATGCATTACCAAACGTTCTTCGCAAGCGCTCAAATGAAAGAACAACACAACTTCTGTGGTTCAACGGTTTCGCTTTCTTCAGTAAATCAATTAAAGACTATATATTTAACTCCGCTTTGGACCAACATATTTAACCACTTCACTGTTGTCTGGCGTCATATGCTGCTTGGAAAGGGGTACAATTTATCCCGGGCATTATGTGTCCCCCTCCCGCGATACTAATTGAAATATCAGCGGTTATCGCGTAAGTGTCATTCAGCGTCTGCTATTCTATTGCTTTAGGGAAAGCCAGTATAATTTTATCTATATTACGAACTTAATAATCAGTTTAATCTGATTTTTTAAAGTTTGTTGCAATTGTATATGATGAACTTTCCGAAGCAATTGTATATGATGAACTTTCCGTAATTTGACCCGGACGGGTATTCTACAATTTAGCGTAAATTACACACTGAATAAATTATGAACGCTCCCTTAGCAGTATTTTATTAAAGCTTTTCATGTATCGTCTATGATCCTTGTCTTTGTCGCGGCTTTCAGACCGAACAAAACTTGTAGACGTTAAGGTCAAGAAACATCAGGTGTTCGACGAACAGGTTTACCTTCTCGTTGTTTCTAATGCCCTGAAGGTTCTTTCCCAATAAATTCTAGCTCAGAGTCATAACGACGAGAATTCCGCAAGTTCTGTATTCATCGGTATTTGCATCGATCAGATACACATTTGATTATTTGAAACATACCGTGGCAAAACGCGCAATCAGTTCTTTCTTCGCTGACCGCTGACATTTCAATTAGTATCGCGGGAGGGGGACACAGAATGCCCGGGATAAATTGAACCCCGCTTGGAAATGCGAGAACGCGTGATAAATTAAAGCATGAAACAACGCGACCAATATACGAGAAGAAAGCTAACAGATAGCAGACTTTGGATATGAGCGCGAGGTGGCAAAATTTACATTCAGTCTTCCGAACGGACAGCCAAAACATTGTAAACAATTTCCCGACAAGGCATGGATATGTCAGACCGAGCAAGCTGGTGGCCCAATTTTCAACAATAATTTCCTGCCGTGCGCGTCACGTGCGTATTGTATTTTTGCCCAACCAACCAATAGCAATGTTTTAGGAAAGTTACCTATCCGTGACTTGAACAATTGCGTAACTTAAACATTGCTATTGGTGGATATCGCCAAAATACAATACGCACGTGACGATGAAGGGCCATATTTCTGCATAAACCTTGACTAACATAGATAATGAGTTTGTATTGTTATTCTAATGAGTTTCCAAACCATCTTCTCTATTAACTATGGTTTGACGAACACAAACGGTTATGCCGGTTCGTAAATCGTGCGCAGTTCTTTGAATATGTCTTATCATCGCCCAGTCCGTGTTCTTTGCTTTCTTTCCGTCGCATTCGCACACCATCGTTCCGTTTTTTCGGTACCACAAGCGAATGATACCTCGCCACGACAATTCTTCCATTGTCTTCTTCTTAAATTTTCCAGAGCCTCCTTGATACTCCCCGCGAACTTGGTTTTTACCATAGGCGTTGATACAACAAAACACAAAACACAATATAAACATGGTGGTGAGAAGTAAAGCCACGAGTCACGACCCACAGAAATAAAGAATTATTCCAACATCACCGAAGATAAAAGAACGCTGGAAGACTGTAAATAAAGAGAGAGAGAGAGAGAGAAAAGTAAGATGAGAGAAAGAAAGAACAAGTAAGATGATGAAAATTTCGCATACCAAGAAGGAAAAGCTATAGCGGTAGAAAAAAGAAAAAGCAACAATATCAATAAAAGGAAAACATGTCCTTATATATGAACACGTTTATAATTATATTTATTAAACCTACAACATTTACATATATCATTGTTCTACTACACCATATGAGAACAATTATGAACACTTATATGATAATAATCTAATGATATCCTACGAATGCATGGCTTACCCTCAGGCCTCAACTATTTTATCACATTGATCTACTTTGAATAATGTTTATCTTATGTAATATAACACTGTACGTTACTGAATCACGCAAGCCAGTCACATGTGTGTTTATATATAATACACACATGTATATTTATATCCTACTGTAAAATTTGAAACAGAATGTATACTATTTTCGTTATCACACCAGAGCCTCTTATATAAATCACAATACACAACACATACACATACATATCACTGTTCATCACACACAATTAACCAACCATTTCAGTATTCAACCAAACAAACACCTCACTCTATTCCTACACACAATCATTATACAATATACACTCATACTGCATGTGTTCACACGTCGAACAAAACCATAGGACAAAAAACATTCACCTAATATCATCACGCCTTTCATAAGACAATCGTAAGAGAAACAGATGCCGGAAGTATCTAATGGCTCAACGGGTTGGTATGTCAAGTCACAACACAACATTTGATAAGATATGCTACACTCATTCTTACGCTCATTCATTTCAATTGTCGTTTAGACTAAATATAATCAGTACCATACACATATCGCACTTACTCACACCATGTTCACACATACGCTGCGTTCACCCGCCTTCAAACAATGATTAATAACACATGTTGATCAATCTTGCAATTTATCTGAGATAAATAAGAAACCAACACCTTCTCACACGTCACACAAAACACATCATGATCTCATATAACACTCATGATCTTATCACGTGACACACTCACAATATATAACTAAGACTCACAACCAGGGTCAGCCTATTCGCTCACTGAGTTCACGAGTACAACAAGTTTTTTAAAAAAAGTTTTTAAAAAGTTTTACAAAGCAAGTCGAAATGGCCAAGAGAGTTGGTTTATCGCGTAATAACACTACATTCGGTAAGCACAAATATATTCCGTCTTGGCTTCACTATTATCGTCTGTATCCACCATTATTGAATGTATATCCACATCACCATCATTTTCCAAATCGCTCACAATCACTATCAATCGTCACAACCAATGCTTACAACAATTTGCACTCACACCCAAACCCTTCAAAAATCCCTCCTGAAGAAGACTGTTAGGTCGAAACGCGTCGAGGGTTGCCAATATACGAACAACCACAACTACATGCGTTTCTATTCAAACATCCCAGTTTCTCCATTCGCAAACACACCACCGCCCTTCGACTCCATTTTCACCCACACATTGTTCATGTCAATCATCAATGTTATCCGCATAATATAATTATTTTGATATTCGTTAATATGCTCAAATGTACTGTTTGCCCACTATTTACAAAATTCAACACCGATGTAGGTCTCATTACCCACCCATATATTATCTACTCCTACTGTTGGTACACACCACACACATGTATTTCGTATCCAAATGGGAACACCCGTTTTAAGTATCAAATTTACGTCACCCGTTTTTAATTATAAAACACGTCATCCAACTCAGAGCCCCATGCCGTATCTGAATTTACTCCAGTCGATTGTCAAAACATCCTACTTATTACCATTTTAACACCGGTGCAGGTCCCACCACCTATCTTTTTATCAAAATACAATATTTATAATATCATCATCATGTAAAGTGGGCCAGCGCTATGTTACCTACTACAATGATCGCATAGGCCATGAGTTGTCCACATAATCCTTAAAGCTTTTCCAATAACTTGGTTCAATATACCATTCTTTCGTTCGTCTGAAGAGATTTCTTGGTTCACGATCAACGAAATTTTCCGGCTGTTGCCGGCAAGGTGGTATGTTTTGCTACCGGAAAGTGGTATATATAACCACGGATGCAACCATGGTAGTATTATTAACAAAAAAACTTAGAAAACGTCCATAAACGGCAATTAACTGTTCACGAAGATTGTTTATAATATAAGTGGGATATAACACGCAATTTGATTGGCTAATGCGCGTGCATTGTCACGCAAGAAAGTAATAGTAAAAACCTTGGTATTTTAAATACACTGTCTAAAGCATAATATTAACTGATAATATTAAAGCATAATATTAACATAATATTGAAGCATAATATTGGGTGGAGAAAAATGTCCAGTGATAAAGTATATATACTAATATAAATCAACAACACAATTTTTCTGAAGGGTTTTCATTAAAACGAATACAAAGAGGGTGTCCATAGATTAATCCATTGAGTTTACAAGGGCTCATCTCAGTTGTCACCACACAACTCTGCTGAATAAACTGTCAGGCGTATATAAAGAGTCGTAAATGCCGAACACACTCGTGTAGCTATTGCAATTATATAACTATCCTACTTTGACGTTAGTTGTTTCAGTGAAAAACCCGTCGAAAGCTTGTCAATTCACAATTAATTAGACACAAAACAAAGCCTGGCAAGTATAAACTCTTGCGCACAATTGTGTCATTATAATTCTCAAATCGCTTGCGCACAATTGTGTCATTCATTATAATTCTCAAATCGCGCGTCCGATGTTTTCTGCCCTATAGTGGATGATTGAATAAGAATAATGTATAGGACTTACCTCCAAAAGATTTGCTGTGGTTGGAACAGTCGCTTGTAAAGCTTGCGTGTCTGCTTCGTTGAACTCTAAGCTTCTTCTTCGACCGGCGACCCGAAGACGAACCGTCACTCGCACGCACTTTTCTGGAAGGCTTGATGACGGAAGGAGATATTTCCACACAGCGCTTGGTACGGTATGCTTGTGGCAACGATTGTTGGGTTTCCACTACTATGGTTTTTTTAAATTGCATCGCATTGCCAAGTCTTCTTTCGCATGGCCGACATATGAGATGAGGGAGATTCTCGTTTTGTGGCAGAAACCAATGTATCACCGGTAAAAACCAATGTATCACCGGTAAAAACTAACGTATCACCGGTAAAAACTAACGTATCACCGGTAAAAACTAATGTATCACCGGTAAAAACAATGTATCACCGGTAAAACTAATGTATCACCGGTAAAACTAATGTATCACCGGTAAAAACTTAATTTTCACAACATTTTCACGATATTTTCACGATATTTTAACAACATTTTCACACTAATGTATCACCGGTAAAAACCAATGTAAAAACCGGTAAAAACTAATGTATCACCGGTAAAAACTAATGTATCACCGGTAAAAACTAATGTATCACCGGTAAAAACTAATGTATCACCGGTAAAAACTAATGTATCACCGGTAAAAACTAATGTATCACCGGTAAAAACCAATGTATCACCGGTAAAAACTTAATTTTCACAACATTTTCACGATATTTTCACGATATTTTAACAACATTTTCACACTAACGTATCACCGGTAAAAACCAATGCATCACCGGTAAAAACTAATGTATCACCGGTAAAAACTAATGTATCACCGGTAAAAACCAATGTATCACCGGTAAAAACTTAATTTTCACAACATTTTCACGATATTTTCACGATATTTTAACAACATTTTCACACTAACGTATCACCGGTAAAAAACCAATGCATCACCGGTAAAAACTAATGTATCACCGGTAAAAAACTAATGTATCACCGGTAAAAACCAATGTATCACCGGTAAAAACTTAATTTTCACAACATTTTCACGATATTTTCACGATATTTTAACAACATTTTCACACTAGGATGTGGAGACAGACGGAGAGTGGAGATGAGGACGAAGTGGATGGGGAGGAACACGTTTTTCTGCAGTTGTTGGTCAACGCCTATGGTAAAAACCAAGTTCGCGGGGAGTATCAAGGAGGCTCTGGAAAATTTAAGAAGACAATGGAAGAATTGTCGTGGCGAGGTATCATTCGCTTGTGGTACCGAAAAAACGGAACGATGGTGTGCGAATGCGACGGAAAGAAAGCAAAGAACACGGACTGGGCGATGATAAGACATATTCAAAGAACTGCGCACGATTTACGAACCGGCATACCGTTTGTGTTCGTCAAACCATAGTTAATAGAGAAGATGGTTTGGAAACTCATTAGAATAACAATACAACTCATTATCTATGTTAGTCAAGGTTTATGCAGAAATATGGCCCTTCATCGTCACGTGCGTATTGTATTTTGGCGATATCCACCAATAGCAATGTTTAAGTTACGCAATTGTTCAAGTCACGGATAGGTAACTTTCCTAAAACATTGCTATTGGTTGGTTGGGCAAAAATACAATACGCACGTGACGCGCACGGCAGGAAATTATTGTTGAAAATTGGGCCACCAGCTTGCTCGGTCTGACATATCCATGCCTTGTCGGGAAATTGTTTACAATGTTTTGGCTGTCCTTTCGGAAGACTGAATGTAAATTTTGCCACCTCGCGCTCATATCCAAAGTCTGCTATCTGTTAGCTTTCTTCTCGTATATAATGCATCTCTTGGTGAAAATTTGTAACAAAATTTGGCAAATTTGCGTCGCGGGTGAAACGTGATGCCTCTTTATCTAACACCAAGAGACACAGGCTACAAAAAGAATATCAACCACTTGCCTCCTCTGTAGGCAACTCTATGACTACTGATGCCGCTAAACGCCATGTAGAATTTCACCCAAAAGACTGCGCACATTGCTAGAAAGACACAGAGTTACCTACGAAGCAATGGAGTAGTACTCATTGACTTAAGTAAAGCTTTCGACACTGTTGACCACACAATTCTGTTAAATAAATTGAGTATGTATGGAATCAATGACTCTTCGTTGGATTGGTTCACTTCATACCTAGATCAGAGACATCAGTGTTGTATGGTCAATGGTGTTCAGTCAGACTTCAAACCCATTACTACTGGAGTTCCTCAGGGATCTATTTTAGGACCACTATTATTTCTGTTATATATAAATGACCTCCCAAAACTGTTTGACATCTACCAATCCTGGTATGTATGCAGATGATACACAAATTACAGCTTGTGCTGAAACTGTGGATGAACTTCAAGACATTTTAAATAGTGATCTTGAAAAATCTGCATACATGGCTCTGTGCAAATAAACTATCTGTTAACTCAACAAAAAACAGAGTTTATTGCAATAGCTTCTAATTATCGACTTAATCAGTTTATTACTGATCGATATGTTATTCGTTTATTTGCCGATGCTGCCAGGCGTCGTAGATTGTCGAAACATGCCGACTTTTACACACCAGGGTATCTGAACATATGGGTTATTTCGGCTTACACCGGAAAAGAGCTTTCTCACACCGCTTTATCAAGCATTCTTGCGCACAAAACAATAACCGGTCATGATTTTCTTTGGATGATTTTTCTATTTTGTCTTCAGGCTCTTCGCAATTTGAAGTCCTACTTCGAGGAGAGTTTATTAATATCTACGTTTAAACCGTCTCTTAACGCCAACATTAGATCTTTTCCTTTAACACTTGACATGACACGTCCTTTGTTCTTCCGTGGTCTCTCTTTTAATTTTCCTTTGTAACATTTTGTCACTTTCTATTTTTGTAACAGTTTAGCTATATATGCTTCCTACATTTTTGTCACTCTGATGATGTTACGAGTTTAGTAACGAAACGTTAGTATTAAAATTTCAAAATTATGTTGTTATGGCTCTTTTTAAAGCTATTTGCTGGGCATTAATATGCCTCTGATTACGATTCCTGCCTGGTTCCTCTATTGCAACAAAATTATAGACTCTTATCATTCTTAAACCTCCTCTTTCGACAACCCCCTCCAAAAACGACAGGGAAAAATCATACTTTGTTTGTAGCATCCAGGCCATCGTATGTTCTGTTTCCAAACACAGCAAAATACTCCATAAATTCTTCAAAAATTTGCACGACTATCGACTTAACATCTTGCCTTTGGTCCCTCCAATTTCCACCTTCTCCAGCTTGCAAAATTCCATGGCAGTTGAAAAGAGATCCTACGTGCACATATAATTGTTAGTTAATTATCAGATATATTTTATATAAGGCTGAGCATTAAGGACTATAACGCACGCTGATTGGTTGTTCTCCCAGCCAATACGCTGCGAGGGACATACGCTTTTTCAGGATCGGTAAGTTTTGGCGGGAAACTGTTGATTTGAATGAAAATAAAAGAGAGTTGGGTATTTTTATTGAAAAATACAGGTTGAAAAATATTGATATTGCGTTTCTCTAAAGTTATTCATCTAAAAGTACAGGTAAATAAATACCTAGTTAGTGTAAAATAGGTACACAATGCGTACGCGTGCTATTGATTTTGTTATGGAACAGAGTGTGAGGAAAGTAAAGTAAATGGTTTTATCATTAGAAGTGTGAAAGCTGATCGTCCAGGTGGTTGTAGTCTGGAGAAAGACTATTGTTGATGATATTGTTTAATACTGCATCTGGTCACCTTTCCTCCAGTGTTTTTCATTGGAAATATATAATGATGTGATGGCAAGTATCTAGATCTTATATACGCTCACAATGCTTACAATCGCACACGCCGATCGCTTTCGAAACGGGGGTTTGGTCTGCGATCTCGAGAACAGTACACGGAAAATGTGTACTCGTATCAAATCTATGTTTGAAAATTTCAGAAGAAAATTTAACGACCCCTGCACTAACAGAGCTGTATCATTACCTACAACTATAGATTTGTGTATATTGAATTTGCAATACAATGTCTATCAACAAGCCACTAGCCCAAGTAGCCCGAGTTAACGCCTAGCGGGCATCTTGTTATCTTACAATTTATCTCGTATAAAAATGAAGCGAAGCATACAAATTAAAAGATAAGAGGAACATCTAAAGACGAAAACAACGTTTAAAAGAAAACGAACAAAAAGTAATATAATAAATTCCTTATTAGTCTCGTTTGTAGGATCTGTACAGCGGGGAAGTATTTTTACAAAAACCTCAGGCAATTAGAGAGTTTTAGATTGACGTTTTTTCTTGATAACCACAAACCGCTTAGAAACCACGTGATCAACGTCCAGCGATCAGGTCGTCTGCGGTTCACGTTTTTACTGCTAGAACGGCTTCTTAAGTGAATTACGGCAAGGTTTTTATGAAACTTTTACTCAACCAACCCATGTTTGGGGTGTAAATTTATACTCTTACATGTCTGTTGTTCTCAAATCACAACGTTTTTGAATTGGACACTGAAGCACATGTCAATTTATGGTGAATACGTATGAATGATTGGAATCGTCAAAATTCAATTCTCCGCGGTGAAAATACGAACATCAATCTAAATGCTCTTTGACATGTTAACGTAAAACGTCTAACTGCAAACGTCTAACCGCGGTTTGCGGTTAACAAAAAGAACGTCAATCTAGAGCTCTCTAATTAAATAATAGAATATATTTGCCTGGGTCCCTATTTAAATAATAGAATACGTTTGCGCGGGTCTCCATTTAAACAATAGAATACGTTTGCCGGGTCTCTATAACGTTATCGAAACCCGAGTGACGTAATAAAAACACGAGAGACGTGTAGGGAGAAGCACGAGCCGCCGAGGCGAGTGCTTTCCCAACTTCTCGAGTGTTTTTATTTACTTCACGAGGGTTTCGATCACGTTATAGAGACCCAAGCAAACGTATTCTATTATTTTTATAAAATAATTGAGAAACAATTGCTTATACTTTAAATAATTACGATATATAACTGTTCAGCAGGGCCACGCGGGACAGCTCGCGCATTACGTAACATGTTTTGTAAACCGGTTTAACTGCAGTTCTTCGCGAAGCCGGAAAACTATTGCGACTATTGAGACGGGTTTTGTTGTTTAAGTACCTTTGAGTGCCAAGAAGTCAAGTTTTCTTATAGTTTCGCTAATCGTGTACGTTTAATTTGTAAGACAATAAAGGTTTTCTATTATTTGTATTAATTGTGGTATCGTTATCGGACTTATAACTCGAACAATAAACGCTTTTGATTTTGATTTAATGCAAATTCTCATTAGTTACTGACGTTCATTCCGGTCTCCGTAGCCTGATCGAGATCGGCAAGCTGACCAATCACAGCGTGCGTAGAGTTTAAAATGATTTTATAAAAACGTTATCGAAACCGACGAGTGATGTAATAAAAACACAAGAGACGTGTAGGGAGAAGCACGAGCCGCCGAGGCGAGTGCTTTCCCAACTTCTCGAGTGTTTTTATTACTTCACGAGGGTTTCGATCACGTTATAGAGACCCAAGCAAAGGTTATTCTATTATTTTTATAAAATAATTGAGAAACAATTGCTTATACTTTAAATAATTACGATATATAACTGTTCAGCAGGCCACGCGGGACAGCTCGCGAGTAGTATACAACATGAGGGTACCAGGCCACCTTAAAGAAAAATGGATTTATTTTCGAATCTATACGTTTTCCCGAATTAGATTTATTTTGGTGGTACCAGGCCACTTTTGTAAAATTAGATTTATTTTGGGGTACCAGGCCACTTTTGTAAAAATTATACAACATGAGGGTACCAGGCCACCTTAAAGAAAAATGGATTTATTTTCGAATCTATACGTTTTCCCGAATTAGATTTATTTTGGGAGGTACCAGGCCACTTTTGTAAAATTAGATTTATTTTGGGGGTACCAGGCCACTTTTGTAAAATTATACAACATGAGGGTACCAGGCCACTTTGATGAAATTGGGTTTATTTTAAAGTCTATATATTTTCTCGTGTGTGAGTATTATAGCAGGATTATTGTATAGTGGTGTTGATACGTAGTTAGATGATTATGTACTATAACTTGGTTATGTTTGGTGGAGATTGTTGTTAGTTCAGTTGGATGAATCTTGATATTGGTTCAAATATATTGTTTCGATACGAGTCGTTTTTACGAGTCGTCTTGAAATGTGTCGTTTTACGAGTCGTCTCGAAATGTACTGTTTTTAATTCGTCTTGAAATGTATCGTTTTACGAGTCGTCTCGAGTTATAAAATGTGTTGATAAATTCCTCTTTTTATCGAATCTAACTTTAGACTATTTTGTAATGCCCATATGCGTAGCTACTAATACCATCTTTTAGGATGTGTCTTTTATCATCGAAAACAACTCAGCGATATTTTGTTTATCTCATAACTTACCTAGCTGATGATTGATACTTCTTATAGATCTCATTTTATGGGATATTTGTTTGCTGTTTACTAAAACATCTTTATAACTATCATGTTTTTTCTCACAACGTTCTTCTTGACACCTTTAGCAGTCTTGCCACCCTTTCCATCCTCTTTCACGTAGCTATACATTTTGGACCTTAGACCAACGTACTCAACGACAGGGACTCCTAATGTTTCGTCTTTCATTTTACCAATAACTTTCTTGTTAGTTGGGTTGAAGTATGGGGATGACTTGTCATATCCACTAAAGTCAAACACTTCATTGTTATCATATATATCGCTATACACATCCTCTGTCTTAATCTCGTACATTAGACTATCCGTGTCTGTGAATAGTAGTTTGGCTTTGTTGCCATACTTCTTTTTGACGTTATTGTAGTGGAAGTCATATATCAATGTCTTCGACAGGTCTAGAATACACATACCTACATATGCTGGCTTATTTAGAGTTAACGTTTCTTTGATACTGTGTACAGCTACTAAGTTGTCGTTAAATATCTTACTGCTTACAAAGGTAGGCTTAGAGGCTAGCTTCTTCAGTTTATCGTCACTTGTTACCAGTTTAACGTTAACACGTTTTCGAAGATTCTCCATAGTCTTCCCAAAGACGCTATTATTCATCAGTTTGAAGAAATCCTTTTCAAAGTCGTTCTTAGCATCTGTTCTTTTAACTGTGTTGAAGTCAATATAGTCTTTCAACCATGGGAGACTGATTAAAACTGTAACACTCTATATACTTTACTTACCTTCATTCCTAAGGACTTATACAGCTGTAAGTTCCTATAGTGCACTACGTATCTCTTCTTATTGTTTAGACTTGGTATCAACTTGCTTACCTCTCCTACGGATATATTAAACTTGTCTCTTATTGTTCTGCAATAGTCAGACAGTTTACCAACCTCTACTTTAGTCCTCTCTGGTGCTAGTGGATAGTTGTTGTGTGAGTCATGTAACTCCTTTGGATACTCCAGATCAACCTCTAATATCAGTCCTTTGTCTGAGTCATCTTTGTAATTATCAAGGTTGAACTTCTTGATCCACCTGAATCCTCCAGTTGGTAGGTACTGATTCATTAGCCCAACCATATAGGTTATTAGCGTCTAGATTTAATATATATTTTGATGGCTTGCTACTGTCGTGAGTCCTTCATATATTTGTTGTTAGCCTTGCTATATCTATGTGTGATACAAGAGACACCACCTCGCATTCCTTTCTCAATAAACTGAAACATGTCAATATCAGTCATCAACTCCAGTTTCACTCCTGTCATCTTTAGAGCAGCGTCCCACGATAGTCCTGGTGATGTGAAGTAGTGACAAGGATCTAATTGATAGTACTGCTTACACGTCCTTCTGAAGTTCTCAAACACGTCAGACAATAGTAGCACATCAGTTTTGAGATACACGTCGTGATACTCACCCATGTTATCCAAATCGAACGTCTTCCACACTTCTTGTGCGTGTTCATAATCAGCATCTGATATATGTTCATCGCTTAGCACACTGTAGAAGCTCTCCTTTGAAGGTAGCTTTGTGTCTTCGAACTTGTTGAAACTATCCATATAGTCATATGGGTACACACCCTTTCTTGACACTAGTTTTAGCTCCTTATCAGTGAATACCTCTGATGTGTTTTTTTAAACACTCTTTAGGAAGGTTGTTTAACCAAGCTGTCTAGACTAGAACCCATGAATTGGAAACTGTCGATGAATACGAGACTTTTTCCTAACATGAAGGCCATATACTTCTCCATGTTGTTCGGTATAACATTGATGTTCTGCCCAAGTCCTCCGATATTTTGCATTATGAAGTGGCTATCGTATCCTCTCAAGTTGTGGAACACCACTGGTATTTTATTGGTCAGTCTATGGTTTCTGTTGCATTACTGATGCGCAGAGCCTCTATACTTACCAGTTACATGACAATGATCTCTAACTCTTGTTTCTTCATCTTTATATATTCCATCACAGATGTGACACTTAGTTGCTTCCTCGAAGTTAGTCTTGTCGGCTGAAGTCATAATCATGTCTTTGCTGAAGTGTTCCTTTTTGACATTGTCACAATACTTAACCTCTTCAAGCATCTTCTCCATAAACTTCTTGACTGCGTTCTCACCGCGGAACGTCTCAACAGGCTTACTATACTTGTTGTCATAACAGCAGACTACCTTATAACCGTACCCACAGTCCGTGTGCTGTTGATACTTGCTAGTATACGACCTGTCTGATGGTGGTGCCGCGGTGCCTATCTTCTCTAAGATCGCCTCAAAGTCTGGTATATGACGAATGGAACATCTAACTGTTTGTGGAAGTTTCTGTATTTCAACATATTTTTTCCTCTTTCAGGCATCTTAATTGCCTGCTTTCCATTAACCGCTATACAATTCTCTACGTGGTTCTTTAGTATAGCTTCTGTGCTAAAGCACTGTAAGCAGTATCTACAAAAGTTTTTTCTTGTTTCTGTGTTTCGTCTGATTATGCATAAACCTGTTGAAATCCTTGATGTACACATAGTGTTGTTTCTCGTCTTTCGTTATTAGCAGTAGATCCATATGATCTTCGTTACTTTCCTTGGATACGTGTATTGGGAACGGCTGCTTGTTTTCATACCCAAACACGTTGATGTTTATATTATTTTTGATCTCTATCTTGTTATACTGTTTGACTGATACTGGGAAGTCGATCCCCTCATAGTCTACAGTGTTAACGTTTCTCTTATGTTTTGACACTCTTTGAGGTTTGTAATCTACCGGGTTCTTGTGTAGTATGTGGCACCACATAAAACACTTATTATCATCATTCCTTATGTTAATCAAACCCTTTGATGCATTCCTCAGTTCTGTTGGAAGCTCAACATAGCTGGATCCTTTTAGAGGTTCATATACTACCACGTTCACGTAGTGGCTATCTACGTTGTCTATGACCCATCCAGAACCCTCTGATATCCACACAGCAATTCGGTTTAGTAGCTCTTCACTAGACTGTTTTGCAGACCTATATATGTCACTAACACTATATATCGTCTTGGCATTACAGTTGAAGTATGCTACTTTATACGTAGTTCTGTCGTTGTCCAGTTGTTTCTCTAACGTCACTTTTAGTGTCTCAACATATTTTAAACCTCTCAGTCTATTCAACTCTTTTGTCAGTATTAGGCTCACAGCAACTCTCGACTTGTTTAGTTGTTGCAGTGGATCCTTATTATTGGTTACCTCGACACTATACGATCTAGTATACCCTCTTAGAGCTGACCGTATCTGCATCACTGTGGGAAACTGACTAGGTTTCTTTAAGAGTGACCTCTGTTCCTCTATGAAGAGCTTGAGTTTTGCTTTAAAGTTTCTCTCCTCGAGCACTACACGTGCTATTCTGACCCCTGGCTATGTGGTCTATAACGCCCTGTCTTGATGCTCTTCTTAAACAGATCCATCCAATTGTATCCAAGTGTTTTGGCTTCACTCAAATACTTAGTAGACAGCTCTCTTAACGGATGCATCTATATCATACGACATGTTTTGTTGTATGCTTTAAAAACGACTCGCCTCCATTATGAAAAAATGGATCTGATTCCTGGAAATGGGTCTGATTCCTGGAACCAGACTCCTAAAATGGGTCTGGTTTCTGGAAAACATATAGATTATAAGGATAACAACTTTAAATTTATCAAATGTTTCTTACTCTTTAGATGTCTCCACTTTAGAGCTAATATGATATGTGTAGTCGCATGCTGTACATATCCACTTACGAGTTCTTACCCACTCTTTGGTTAACACTCTGTTAGCCTCTGCAGCTTCTTCTTTAGTATGGTAGATTCTACGTCTCGTCATTATATAATACTGTATGTTTTATCACGTTGAGGAACGAGTTGAAACAGGACCAACCCCCCGTTTTGGGACCTTGGTCAAAATGACCCCCTACTCATGGTGTGTTTGTGATCGATAGAAGGGTCGTTTACACATGAGGTCCCGATTCAGGACCTGGTGGTCCTGTTTTGACGCCCCCACCCTTTGGGTGGATAAATATAAGACGACACTTAGTGCGATACAAGGGGGGCGTCGAAACGACGGGGCCTAAAAATATACACCCACACACAGCCTATATATCAGAGCCAGGAGTGTGTTCCACGTGAAAGGACGATGAGAGCTGACACCCTAAAACAAGACATTGGTTGAGAAAACGTTTATGCCAAGCAATTATTTTTTAAGAATAGCTGAACCCCTGTTTTATGGTGTCAGTTATCGCTCAAAAACTGGGGTCCCAATTTGGGACCTGAGATTTCGTCGTCTTTTATGCGGAAAACACCTCTAGCTCCAATACGAATATCGTGTTTAGTTGTACGTTTAAAGGGGGGCGCGAATCGGACCCCCCTTCAAACACCTCTCGTTTGATCTTATATATTGCCCAATGTGTACACTGATAGCCCCACTTCGCGTTTTCGTACCCTAGTGCCTTAGAGACTTCTTTTCCATAAAACCATGTATTATATCCATTATGAGAGACTCTAGAGTGAAACCACCGAGAAGCTTTTATTTCAATTCAATTACTTAATTCACATATTTTTCACAATCAATTACTTGATTGAACTATTTAACACTTATAATAAAAAAACCCTCATCATGTGTGGGACCTTGCGTTTGGTGAAAAAGTTACTCTCTTCATAACACAATCAATAACTTATTTTCAGTAAATTGGTACACTTTGCTGTTGAAAGCTTTTGTATTATAACCATTAAAAACTGAACAAACATACTTCTTGTGGTAAAACTTCTGACATGCGAAGCTGCCAGTTTTAGGGGTTGAGGCTTGCGTCTATAAGTAGTGGAGAGGGATATACTGCCTGCTGCAAAACTACAGCTTTTTTAATTCCGCCTTGTGTGGTTCTCATAAAATAGATAAGCGAGTAGGCGAAATTAAAGTAGTAGTTTTGTGGCAAACAGTATTTCCCTCTCCTCTGCCTATTCCCACACCTAAAACCATCAGCTACACAGGCTATGGCAGTGCAGGTTTGCTTTCCATAATACTAGGCTTAGTATTAATTAGTATTAATTTTAGTATTAATTTCCATAATACTAGGCTTACTAGGCAATATATCTGTCTATCCGAAATAACTCCTGAGCAAAAAAATGTTGGCCAGTACACAATACTGCTGTTCATTTGAGCCGCAATTTATGGCGATTTCCGCTGGAAATTTAAGGATCGAAATAAATTCAGTAGAAACACCATCAAATCGAAATAACTCCTGAGCAAAAAAAAGTTGGCCAGCATGTTATATTTTAAATCAAGCCCTTGAAAAATGTTCAAAAAAACTCATCACAATCCATATGGCCGGTCTCCACCCTACTTTTCCTTATTAGGATAGCGATGTAATGAGCTAAGCAATGCGTCACGCACAATGCAACTGGCGCTTGTAATCGAAAATTTGTTCTCTCTGTATTCTTTTCCAAGTTGAGAATTTGATCGATTGAGGAAATACTGCATATCTTCTGATGTACAAAGAACTGGCTTCCATCCTGGTTTGGCAGTTTTCCAGAATCCATCTTTCTTGGTGATCGTCTTGTGGGGACGTACAGTAACTTGAATGGAATATATAACTCCATCGGCTTTGAGGATGATATCGATACCTTCCATTTGCTTGCAAATATAACAATGATTGAGAGCTGGGTCGAAGGTGCCAATCGTTTTCATGGCAAGGCTGCCCCGTCATGATAAAGTGGAGAGGCACTGTTTCCACTGTTTCCATATGGACAGGGACTGATCAAACGTTTTTACTTCCAAGGGTTGAAGGCCATTATACAACGCCTCGAAGACGGCATTTTCAAATAAATATCCCCTAACTTGACCATCCGGCACGCCCAATGTTTGGAGAGTGGTTACCTGAATAAAAAGAAAAGAAACGACTGAAAAACGACCAATGCATCCTCAACTCTACACTGAAGTCGCACGGGTGTTAATAAAATGTGGATCAGCGGCCCGCAGACGGCGGGACCCAAAAAATACAAATATTTGTAGCACAGTGATTAGGGAGTCTCTCTATAAATCAGAAGGTTGCGGGTTCAATTGAGCTTGATGAACGTCACTTCTCTGATCTGTTTACCATCCAAGCTCGCTAGTCCCACATTCGCATGTATATCAATGCATAAACACGGGTGGTTTATGGGGAAAATGTGGTTCGGCAGCCTGCAGACGACGGAACCCACAAAATAATCAGTTTTTTTTTTAATAACACACCACTTTAATTTTAAGAGAGCGTGGTCGTAGGAGCCTGATAGGGACAGTTAGGCGAGGGGTTATTGCGTATATGTATTTCTAGTTATTATTATTATAATCTTATGTTCTTATCGGCGGTATTGGTTAACTCGAAATGCAGTAAATTTATTTTGCAAACACAATGGAACACAATTATTATTATTCCCGAATTATTAGCTTTTGGAAATATTTGTATATAAATTTGAATGTTTTATTATATATGTCATTCGTTGTTATTATATATTATTAGTTGTGATTCAAGCAGCCAATTGTAAATTACCTATAAGCAAGATTTATAACTGTATATGTAGAAAAGAAAAACATTTAATAAAGTTTCTATTATTATTATTATTACTATTATTTAATTATTACTATTATTCAATTATTATTATTATTATTACTATTATTTAATTATTATTACTATTATTTAATTATTATTACTATTATTTAATTATTATTACTATTATTCAAACTATTATTATTCAATTATTATTATTATTATTATTATTACTTAATTATTATTATGGCAGTGTACAACTTCTGAATGCCTCAGTAAAATTACAAGCCATAGTCAGGCGCGAACGTTTTGCTAAACTATTGCGTAAAGTCAAATATACTGTTCGGAAATAAAAACGATCTAACTGATTGGCTCAGCCACTTTTGTATTGTTAGTCAACTAAAATCTCAAAAGAGCGTGCAATGTTCACGCTACTGCTGATCACAGACTTCTGCATCCGTTCTTAATGTTTCTTCGCTTCTATCTCCGACTAGCTTTTGTACTGTTTGGTTAACCTCCTTCGAAAAAACTCCGAGAACATCCATAATGATGTTTGTGCTGGGTTAGGTAGCTTGGGAATTGCTTCTTCAGTTCCCATCTTAGGGCCATATTTCTGGGTCTTCTCAGCATCTTTAGACTGGCGATTATCTAGCCATGGGCAGCTCATTTCCATCACCTTCTTTTCCTCATTGTCAACAATCCTAGCATCTATTCTATGAGCTCTTACTTCTGTATTTTCGGCATAGAGAACCCAAAGGGCTTTCGCTCTACCACTCTCATACAGTGGTTTGGGCATCACAGGCAGAGACGTAGCCAGGTTTTCCAGTCAAGGGGGGCCGAAAACATTTTGGGGGGGGGGCCCGGCCACCTCAAAAAAGTAAAATATAACCAGCATGCCTGATGGCGACCCCCACATGGTAAAATATCTTGATAAACATTCTCAAAATATTCCAGCCATGAAAACGAGTCATACCAAGTGGGTTGAAAACATCTTTCTCAACTCCCTTGCCTCTTTTTCGGGTAACTGTTAGCAAAGGTCTTGATAATGCTTGAGACTGAGATGCTGACGATGATCCAGCGGCCTGGAATACGTTTAACATGTCGGATCGAAATGCAAATAGAAGTATTGAGCAAATTTACAAATCGTCCGCCATATTTACATTTTGCACGTGTTGCACTTCGGTCACTCTTCGGAAATCAACGGAAAGAATTCGTAATATGGTAGCCACTGATCTATCCAGTATAACTGATCAATACATATAAGTCTGAAATCGAAGCCATTGTCATTGAAGCAATGCTGAAATACGCCCAAATTCTCAAAACATTATGTAATAAAAGTAAAATATTATATTTGCATGACGTATGGCGTGAGAAAATAAAATATATATTTTGCTAGTCAGAATTTTACCAGTGGGGGCCCGAGAATTTCGCCAGGAGGGGCCCGCCCCCCCCCCCCCCTCTAGCTACGTCTCTGATCATAGGTGAACACCAGGGCGGGACTGTTGTAACCAGATCCCGATCTCTTAAAGGGACACTCCCAGCCCCAAAGTAAGTGTCATTCAAATGAAAGAACTATGTAAACTTGCCTCAGAATGAGTATTAGTTTCCTTCAAATCATTTTAGTTTTGGAGAAATTTGATTTTGTTTGTCGTAATTTTCCCACATTGGGGGCCGCCATTGTTGCTTTGCTTGCAACTTCCCATCCTAAGTTATCTAATGTGGACCCAAGTCTGGCCATTAGCAGAGCTGAAGAAATTGGACAGGGAAACTCGTAAGGTTCTAGTGGAGAATGGCGCGAAGCACCCTCTGGCATCAACGGCGCTCGTCTATCTTTCAAGAAAGAGTGGTGGTTTTTGCCCAGGTCGAACCTAAGGACCGCAACCGTTTACTTCAAATTATACACGATACGAAATACGTTCATTTCCGAAGTTTGCCTTTTCATTTTCATGTCGCCAACGCGTTGTTCGGTGAAATGAGAAAGCTGTCTATTTACACAAGAAATCGAATTATTTCACTGCACGAGTCTTCGGGTGATAAATAAAAAAAAACTACAGATATTTTTCGAGAGGAAGGAATATGCACAACTCCGACGGTAACGAGAAAGAAATAAGCTTAGTAGTTTACAGGATGCGCCTCGAAGTGGAAGAAAGCAACTTTTAAACGAAACAGCATTGCAAATTATACAGCGACGATAATATGACATGAACGACGAGTTAACAAACTAAACTACGGGAAGAATGCGGTGTGAATGTTTTTGAATTATATACTATTCGTCAGATCAGACGAAAAGCTTTGACGGGGAAAGACACGTTTGAAAACGTGATATTCAAAACGCACTAAAATATATATATCACTTTGCAACAATAATAGCGTTGTCACTTCCGTGTTCACATGCAGTTGCGAAATTCGGAGTGAGGTGCGGTATTGCGGAATATCAAAATATCAAGTACTTATATGTGATTTTGATATATCATGATATTTCTTAATGTTTCCTGTACTTAGTATTGATAATATCATGATATATCAAAAGTGATATAAGTACTTGATATTATGATATTCTCAACGTCTAAAATATCATGATATTTTGATATTATCAAATGGTGTTTTGATAATATCAAAGTGAAATATCAAAATATTAATTGTGTTTAAACTATGGTTTGATATTGTGATATATCATGATATTATCATAATATCATGATATTTTGATATTATCAAATGGTGTTTTGATAATATCAAAGTGAAATATCAAAATATTAATTGTGTTTAAACTATGGTTTGATATTGTGATATATCATGATATTATCATAATATCATGATATTTTGATATTATCAAATGGTGTTTTGATAATATCAAAGTGAAATATCAAAATATTAATTGTGTTTAAACTATGGTTTGATATTGTGATATATCATGATATTATCATAATATCATGATATTTTGATATTATCATATGGTGTTTTGATAATATCAATAGTGAAATATCAAAATATTAATTATGTTTAAACTATGGTTTGATATTGTGATATATCATGATATTATCATAATATCATGATATTTTGTATTATCAAATGGTGTTTTGTATAATATCAAAGTGTAACATCAAAATATTAATTGTGTTTAAACTATGGTTTGATATTGTGATATATCATGATATTATCATAATATCATGATATTTTGATATTATCAAATGGTGTTTTGATAATATCAAAGTGAAATATCAAAATATTTATTGTTTTAAACTATGGTTTGATATTGTGATATATCATGATATTATCATAATATCATGATATTTTGATATTATCAAATGGTGTTTTGATAATATCAAAGTGAAATAAAACGTAAATGCTAACACTAAAACTTGAACCAATCGAAACAGTAAACCCTATTGTAATATTTATCGCAGTATTGTATAATTTATAAGTGGGGACTGTGATGATTTTTACGTTAAAGTACATGCGAGACAGTATTATTATACCGATGTATATATTTCAAGCGCTATTTATATGTCGCGCTTGATCTTTATTATACTATTGTACTATTACAAGTTAGAATTCTATGCAAGCGATATTAAATGATTTTGAACACAGTTCTATATATTACATAGTTAGTACTTCATTTGGCGTTTTATGATGTCTCCTTACGACACATTTTGGGCTTGTCATATTCTTTTCACATGTGCCTTTTGTCCCCAAATATAAAGTAAACAGTTACACATGGTTAAATTCAATGCCGACGATGTAGAGTTTCATTTTGACAGTGATGATGATGACGACGACGACGATCATTTCGAGGCAGATACATAACTTGTGTTACTTTTATAGAAATTTGAAGCGGTATAACTTGAACTTTTCTGGCCAAAATCAGAAATCTTCTTAATTTATTTGTTATTGTTTTTGGACTTGCGATATTAAGCAAAACGTCGAGCAATAAATTTGCGTTTTGAAACGTTTTTTCTATCCGCTTATTAGCCATCCCGGTTATAAGCCCCCGGTTATAATCCCACTCAAAAACGAAGTTGTATTATTATAAGCGGGATTCTACGGTATTATATAATATATGGACTAGTCAATGTGAATAAAGTTGTTCGCGAAGACACGACTACGGGGTTTTATCATAGAACGAAGGCAACAATTATACATTATATCGTAGAACGAGGCAACACTAATATATTATATCACAGTCAATATTAAATTTGTTCGCGAAGACACGACCACTGGGTTTTATCGTAGAACGAGGCAACAACACATTATATCACAGTGACGAGTAGTAGTTGTTCTGGAAGACACGACTACGGGGTTTTATAGCCGTCAATGTGAATAGAGTTGTTCGCGATAACACGACTACAGTCTACGGGGTAAGGTTTTATCGTAGAACGAGGCAACACTAACATATTATATCACAGTCAACAGTAAAGTTGTTCGCGAAGACACGACTACGCCACGTGTACCACGTACGCTACATTATCGCCGTCAATGTGAATAGAGTTGTTCGGCAACAATATATTGATATCACAGTCAATGTGAATAAAGTTGTTTGCGAAGAGAGCGACTACGGGGTTTTACCGTTAGAACGAGGCAAACGATATATATTATTATATCACATTGAATAGTAGACACGACTACGCCACGGGGTTTTATCGCCGTCAATGTGAATAGAGTTGTTCGCAATAACACGACTACAGTCTGCGGGGTTTTTATAGTTAGAACGAGGCCACACTAACATATTATATCACAGTGAATAGTACTGTTGTTCTGGAAGACACGACTACGGACATTACGGGGTTTTATAGCCGTCAATGTGAATAGAGTTGTTCGCGATAACTAGAACGAGGCAACACTAACATATTATATCACAGTCAACAGTAAAGTTCGTTCGCGAAGATACGGACTACGCCAAGTGTACCACGTACGCCACATTATCGCCGTCAATGTGAATAGAGTTGTTCGGCAAACAATATATTGATATCACAGTCAATGTGAATAAAGTTGTTTGCGAGATTAGTGTAGAGAGCAGACTACGGGGTAGACACAGCAAACCATGTCAAGATTAGTGTATATAATGCGTGGTTTTTTTTATAGAACGAGGCAATGGATTATTATTTGATAATCTCATATATATAATCGATTTTTTATGTTTGTGGAGTGTATCAGATAATGAAAAACAGTGTTTAGGGTGATTTACCGTGATTTATTTTTATGACGTTTAGTGGTAATATAATAATAATGTTGATAATAATCATGATATATACAAAATATATTCCTGCTTTCTGTTGTTGAATTTAATATCTGACACTATTGCACGTAACGTATTATATGTTTTTTAAATAAATAATTATAAAAATATCATGATATTTTGATTATCATGATATATCACAATAACAATCCATAGTCTAAACACCAATTAATATTTTTGATATTTCACTTTGATATTATCAAAAAACCACCCATTTGGACTACATATCAATAAATATCATGATATTATGATAATATCATGATTATATCACAATAATCAAACCAGTTTAAACACTATTTTAGTCTTTTGATATTTAACCTTTGATATTATGAAAACACCATTTTGATAATATCAAAATAAATATATTTGGACTTGATATTTTTGATTATCACAATATTCAAACCAGTTTAAACAACTATTTTAGTCTTTTTGATATTTCACTTTGATATTATCAAAACAAACCACCATTTGATAATCAAATAATAAATTTGATATCAAAATATTTTGATATTGGACTTGTATATTTTTGTATAATGGTCATCATAATAATGTTGATAATATCAAATTTTAATGATATTGAGTTTGTATATTTTTTGATATTGTTACGGTTTGTATATTTTTGATATTATGATGGTTTGATTAATATCAAAATATTTTGATATTGGACTTGATATTTTGATAATGTAGATAATATCAAATTAAATTGATATTATGTTTGATATTTTGTTTTTCTGCAATCCCGCACCTTAGTGGAAATTCGACGTCCTAATCAATACGGCAGAATTGAAGTTTAAATATGATTGCGTGTGAACCAATCCGTTTTCAAAAAAAAGTTATGCGGTTTTCATATTTGTGAGAACGTTCCATTTTATACAAAAATTCCGTCGCACGTGTAAAACGAGACATGAATAAGCTTCATCCGTTTTGAATAACTTCCGCCCGAACTATTCAAACCTGTCAGGCGGTTTTTATGATTTACGACGCTTTAGTTTCTTACTTTGAACATAGGCATTCGAATTCCGTTCAAATCTAATTTTGCTTAATGATGATTTTTGACTTTCCTATTTAACTTGAAAGATTTTTCACCAGAGCGCGGAACAGCTGATTGGAAGTTGGACAACACTCGATCCGCTGAAGAAATAGTGGCGATTTAGCTTGTTTTGAAAAGTCGAGTTGATCCAGCATTGCAAGCCGATCGAATTTCCGATTTCGCTTCATGTAATCCACAGACAGAAATGGTTGAAACTTCATGCCCAATCCACTTTTTCGGGACCCTGTGGAATTATTAGGAATCGAAAATGCTAAAAAGTTTGGTTGTAGTGCCGAAATGTCGTGAATAATAGGCCTAAACAATTTCGAGAGAAGGCCCTTCGTCAGATATAGGCTCTTTCTAAGTTTCTGCCACGCGGCTGACGCACGAATAAATAATGATTGGCCGGGGGAAACGGTTTTCAGAATTAAAAACGGTGTCACGCGCGCCTTCTGCCTCAATCATTTATATTTTTGTAATATTTATTATTACATTAAATTAGATTCGACGAGGATTTTCACTGTAAATGGTGCCACGAGTTGAATAAGTCGGAACATCATTTCGCAATCTAGGTTTTGAAGAGGCGACAAGCACAAATGCGTTTCAACTGCGAATTTCTTGCGGCGACTGTATTTTCTCGTTCAACAGGACATGAAACAGAAAAAGAATGAAAAGCCAAAATATGGAGATCTATTTTGCTTTTGGTGCCCCTCTCTACATTTTAAACTAAACCGAACCGGCAACCTAACCGGAACCGAGCCGTAACCGCGAGTATTAGCGTTATTTTCTGAGCCAGTACTGTATGGCCATTGGTTGGTCTGTATTGCTGTAAAGTTTTAACCGCTAGTCTTGATCTTTGTCAGTTTATATTCACTTATCTATCCGATTTTAAACCTCTTCCTCCACACTTTTCTTGGTAAGATAGACGAAGCCGCCGTTGATCCCAGAGGGTTTGCTTTCGCGCCATTGAATGAAATGAGATGATATGAATCAAACTTTATTTTAAAAGAGTGTGACTGACCCATAACAGTGAAAAAACTGATAAACTTGCGGCCCTCATTCTCCACTAGAAATCATTACGAGTTTCCCTGTCCAATTTCTTCAGGCTCTGCTAGATGGTCAGGAAACTTGGGTCCACATTAGATATACTTAGGATGGGAAGTGCAAACTGGTTGGACGCTGTATAACTTTGTAGGAAATCTGATAAATGGGGGTCTGTGACCATATCACCGATTATATCTTGTGTAAGTAGGCTTTGGCTTGCACTCTGTAGAATCTACAGCATCCTCCTGTTTCACTGTTTCCATCACCCCTAGGAACTTGTAATAGGATCCATCTTTTAGACTGTTAATCCTATCCGAATCTCCTATCTTCCATCGACAGACGTCTTCGTATCTCATACCTCCTTTTTTTTTAACATGTACTTACGGAGCATTTTCTCTCATTGCCATTCGAGGCTCGACGTCTGCCATCCGGGAACTTGGTTGACTCTCAGCACTCTTTCTAGTTTACACGGGAAGCTGCGAAGGATTTTTTAAAATCGTCAATTCATTGTATATGTAGGATCTGTTATCTTCATTCTAATGGTGTTTGGACAGGCATGTATCCTTTCTGTAGGCCTTGGGCATAGTGCATCACCTTGTGGTGAGGCCTTTATTGAATCGTATTCAGTTCCGAGATTTCGTCACCTTGTCTTGTACTAGCTTTTTATTCTTGTTTGTTCCCAGCTTGAACTGCCGTTTCTGGGATCACTCTTCCAATCCATTGCGGAAATCTATGGAGTACCATCATTTCCCTCAACCATTTATGATCTATCGAATCATAGGCCTGTCATATTTTTATACGTAATCATAAACTTATTAATAAAGTTTCCATTAATTATTACTATTATTTAATTATCTTCAGTTACTATCATTCAATTTTCTAGAGGTTTGTTGATGTCGGAAAATGGCTGTGAAAACATCTCATAAGAAGAAGGAATAGTATAATCTGGACCTATGATCTGGACAGATTCAGATGGTTACAGATTTATTACAATGTTAAATTGACAGCAATATGAATGTGGTTAAGAACGATGAATTGTGATCCTAGTTGTTACTGTGATGTTGAGAGGACGAAAGCTTGGATTACATGTTGATTATGAAAAATCTCATGATGGGGGAATTGAGAGGCTACGAACGGTTTGGGTTTGTATCGGCTCAGAAACCTCAGAGATAATAGCTGGCCTACGTCCGAAGAAATGTAAAAGAAACGTCGAAGAAATGTAAAAGATAAACAAACGGGTACAGATTCGTCACGGGGTCAAAAGGGGTGTTTGTTCAACCTTGGTTGAAGAAGAAGATTGTAAATAAATCTGCAAACGGCCTATGAAACGAACAAACACAAGCCCAAAATTTGTCACAAGTGATCAAGCAGGGTTAATGTTGGCATTAAGCGATCAATAGTCAGGGCACCAATGGGTATGTCGAACGACTCTCTTGGATATCAAAACAGGATTGGAATCAAAACATGATTTACATGATGCTTTTTTTTAAAACAGGCGCCGGTACGAAGTCAAGTACATCTCCAAATGGGTACTCCGCGAACAACCCATAACTTGTAACATCATGAGTGATTCAGTCGAGTATTGTGTTTCTGAAGATGAAGCTTGTTCAAAACCCAATCCGCCCAAAAACCTACCAGTAATCAATGTGCCACCATCCAAAATTAAGGACAAGAATTGGTGGGAACTTGAGTTACCAAGGCCTGTATGGATAAATATTACCGAAATTTACAATGAAATTTGTATATTTTAGAAGAAGAAATATTTTCAAGATACCTTACAGGGAAGAGTCTGGGAAAATAGCTTTATCGAAGAGGCTTTTACATTCTGGCCTGAAGCAATTCAATTCCCCAGTTCAGACCTGGAACTCAATTGCTTTGAAAGCTTTCAACGGTTCTTCCTTCTCTCATATTACAAAAAACTTCAGCAACGTGCCAAAGCTTAAAGAGCACAATGCAGTCATTGATCGGAGAATTTAAGCTCTCTGGAGACGCGGAGAGATTTAAATCTTCCTTGATGAAGGAAATCATATTTCATGCAGAAAAAGTTTGTAACCTCGGAAGAAAGCTAGAAACTGTTGATGATATTCTCTAAGGTTTTTACGAAATTGATCATCTTGCAAGGAAAAGCTATCTGCAGCACTAAAATTTCTGGTATAAGGGAAAATTCGTCAGGGGGCCTTCTTACTCTAACTACCCTGAAGTCTTGGAAAATCTGAAAGCAATAGCACCCCACAGCGCGTCAGAAAGTTGTTGATGAATGTCTCCTGCCAAGGCCCAGTTAAATCTTGTTCCAACTGGTATTTTTTGATGGTAATTGATTGAAGCGCGGGGTGCTGAAGCAGCGATCCATGGCATGAGCCACGTTTTTGTGCAGAAGAAGAAACATGATGGAATCCTGCTGGTAGATGCATCAGTAATGCTTTCAACCAGCAATGAACTAGATCTGTTGCTACTGCATAATATCCAGATAAACTGTGTCCGGAAATGTCGC
>JAYKKM010000319.1:0-157500 GCA_035772405.1 Chrysogorgia sp. JL179-B06
TCGCTCTTCTTCCAGGCACATCTAAATCAATGATTTTGCGCACCGGTCGATTATCTTGATCCATTCTCTGCAAGTGACCAAACCAACCCAGCCTACATCGACAAATATGTTAAACATCCCTAATGTAACCAGTCCCAAACGACCTCTTACATGTAGCTCCTCTGACATCTTCATTTCTCTCAATGTTGCATTAATCATCCTGAAAATAAATCAAGATAAAAACTTTACCCTTTTTGAATAAATTACCGTTTTGGAATTTGGAATAAATTATGGCATTTGCTCGGGACTGACACGCAACGAGGTTGCCTGTAGAAGTGTTCAGGATTAGGCATGCCAGCAGAATGATGCTAGAAATTTTCTATAGTAATGTTTGCGTTTATAATGTCAAAATTCAATATGACCATTTGAACGTCATACATCTAATTCGAACAACATTTACTCGAAACGAGCAAGCCTCGCGAAGTTATAAATTTTCCATTCAAGCGACACTTTTGCCAAATCGAACCTCACATTTTGCTGACTTATCTAGCGGTCGAGCGATCATATTTCAAATCGAACTAACGAACGGGAAAATATTAGAATATTACGTGCAGATCTCATCTCACTATGGAATAATGTCATTTACATTCTGCGTCATGAACGCCTAAGGTTTCAACACCTAATCTCATATTATTATACATTCAAACTTCATTCTAGCTCGTTTCTTAATTGATCAACGTACTCCAGTCAATTCTCAATGTCATTTCCGTCGAATACTGTGAATTAGGTGTCGAAAAAAAATTATTGGACGCTAATGACGTCACTAAGAAAAGGGCGTGAAAATTACAAAATAAAAAATGGCTTGTAGTAGATTACTACCAGACCGGTCACTTTGTTTGTATATTTTTAGTAAGACTATTTTGAACAATGTATAATAAAACAATTATTGGATTCGGCTTACGCATGACATCAAGAATTATCCAGACCTCAGTCAATGTTATCAGCCTTCGGCTTCAGCCGAACGGTCTGGATAATTCTTGATATCATGCTCAGCCTCATCCAATAATTGTAGAATATTACCACTGAATTGTAAATTCAGCATGCAATTGCCGGTACAAATATTTTCTAATTACCCCTACGTTGCTTTGCATCTCTACCTCACAACTGACACCTCGTGTGTGTTGTTCTCAACTAAGTCTAAATATATCTCTAAACCGTAGAACTAATCGGAATCACTCTTTTTCTACACTATCACATATTTTTTTTAGATTTTCTACCCACCGCAATACTATAACAACATATACACCTAATTACAGTACGCTTTCGGACTTTGGCTAACAATTAAAACATATTAATAAAAGTACATGGTATCTTTCTGGATAAGTCTCAAATGTTCAGGCAACTTTAAATATAACAGAGAGTTCATAAAATGCTTGGGAGAATCAATTTCAGTAAAAAACGCCACACATCCACGGTTACTTTCAAAGGTGGTAGAACATCACAACACTGGACGTTGATGGTTGATCTGCAAATTCTTCTCAAACAAAAAAAATAAATCTGGGATATGACGACGGTTCCATAATCTTTCAATTCTCTTTGCAATTCATTTTTTCTATTTTCTTCCCTTCTTTTTTGTTGATTTATTGTTTGTGGATTGTTTTGGTCTGGGTAAGGTCGCCGATCAACCATGTCGACGATCTGGAATCGTGCTTGGTCATCTCACCAGATTTGTTATTTGGTTTCATCACTCTCGACTTGCATTTTCCATCTTTACCGCTGCCACCAGACTTGCTACGTGCCGATCGAGCTAGGCGTTAGACTTAGGCCTTAGCGTACTTGAGGCTATTGCTCTAGAATAGAAATTTATAATTGAAAGCTGATGGCGATTGTACTAGCCAGGATGGCATGAATTGGCGTCAGCATGCATTATTAGTATTACTGGCAGTTTTGATAGAGAAAAACTGCCCGTTGTACTAGCTAGAATGGCGTCATGCGAGCATTAGTTGCGCATTAGAAAAAGGCGGACACATTTTTCCACGAGTGAGACTTCTGGTAGATTTATTATTGTGTGCCCACCATTTCCAGAGCTAGCAAGTGTCGTTTGCGATTATGATAATTCGTCATTCGTTGCTTTCGTGAGTCACATGAAACACTGATCACCTCAATCAATAGGGCCAATAGCGTAGCGTCTGGCTGCTATTAATAGCTCAAAATGCGGACAAACAAACCAAATTTGACTTATAACAAATGATTGCAAATGAGCTATTTTCTTTTGTTATGGCCGCAAGAATTATGGGTAAAAGCGGACAAACATGGATACTTACGCCATCACGACAGAGTGCTATTGAGCTGTATACCTGCTTGTTTGTAAACAGATTAACAAGACGCCCGCTAGGCGTTAACTTGGGCTATTTTTAGGGACATGGCGCGCATATTGCGTGCGGAGTTGGCATGTTAGACAGTTGGAATTAGAAAACCCGCTCACTTGTCTTACATTACAAAGGATAATTCTTAATGCATTGATTTCTGTAATCAGGCGCTGAAGGCATTGTGCAGCGCTCGTTTAAAGTGGGATACTTTTAGAAGCAAGTTGGGCTGAGGACGAAGAAAAATCAGGCGTCTATACGCAGGCTAGCCGCTCCCCCCAATGCAGAACGCCTGACACGCAGACGAAATTTAATGTAAACATAGCCTGCGTAGCCGGCGGTTTTTTAGGGGTTGGGGTTTGGGGTAGAGCAAGCGAGCTACAGGGCGGGCGAGGCGGAATGCGGGCGAAGTGCTTTTCCACATAAGATCGCAGCCAAATCGCAGCGAAATTCGAGCTAACTCGGAAACCACGGCGATTTGCAAATACCAGCCTTGCCTCGACCCCAAACCCCAACGCACCCAACCCTAAAAAACCGCCGGCTAAAGGCTAATGTCAACACGGCAATGCTATTTTTTCTAATATCTGTTCGATTGAAGGTCTTTGTGTGTCAAAATTTATATAAAAATCAACGGCAAGGTATACGAAACATATCTGTTACGAAATTACATCGCTTTAATGGACATAAAAGCATTAAATCATCGGGTAAACGACGAATAGATCTTGAAGCCATGTCCTTTGATTTTAGAGACGAGTCTCGCTTCAATAATCGCTAATACGCATTTTCTCATATAAGTATAACATCTGATCTTCACATTTTAAGTAGACGAAACCTACAGCGTTCGATTCGCCAGATTCAAGTGATCATTTCGATATAGAATTGATGTAAATCGGATAAAAACACAACATTTCATGATTAATATTACGGAGTTTCACGGGATAAATGTCAACACAGTATAATAATATTTCCCTGCCCTTCGGCTGTCCTTTCCGTCTTCATGATTGATCTCTCATCTGTGTTTCTTTCATCTTCACATTTTAAGTAGACGAAACCTACAGCGTTCGATTCGCCAAATTCAAGTGATCATTTCGATATAGAATTGATTTAAATCAATTTCATAATGATAAATATTACGGAGTTTAGCGGGATAAATGTTAACACAGCATAATAATATTTCCCTGTCCTTCGGCCTGTCCATTCTGTCATCATGATTGATCTCTCATCTGTGTTTCTTTCATCTTGGAGAGAATCTTTGCAATGGTTTGCAGGTTTACAGGTCTCGGTAAACTTTTCCAACTGCTATTCATTGTCAATAAAATGAAAGTCCGAAATCGCTTCAATTTCGACTATATGTTGTTGTTGACGTTTCGTCCACGCTTCTGCGAGTTCTTTCTTAAATCTCTCATCTGTGTTTCTCTCAGTCATCCAGTTATCTTGGAGAGAATCTTTGCATTAATTTGCGGGTTTACAGGTCTCGTAAATGCTAGCCTGCGAAGCAGGCGTTTAGGCCGCGGGGACTGGGACTGGGGTGAGTGCAGATGGAACGCTGCACGAAAGACCCATGTTTTTGGATTTCTACGTCCACCAGAGGACGCTAAATTCTGATTGGCTAACTCAACTCATTAGTATTCAGGGTTTCCTGTCAGGAAATAAACATTTAAAAATGGCGACTTTAGAAAAACCGTGTTGGTAGATTATTTTATTTCGAAAGCTTTAACCGATCTTCAATTCGTTTCTGGTCGTAGCTTTAAATTAAAACAGGAACAAAAAGTTGCTGCGAGGGAGCTGCTGCCAGGAAAAGATGTTTTGATGGGATTACCAACGGGATTTGGCAAGAGTTTGATTATGGATTTGGTAGATTTACCAGACGTTCATGCGAGCGCGTGATTATCAGTCGGCAGAGGAAGCAGCTATATTGTTGTGATTTCTACCTTGTCCTGTCTTCAGGTGTTTCAACAATGCTCTCTGGGCCTTCGGAGAATTCCTTCGACGTTTCAGAATAGAGAGACTTACGGCTAAACGTATATAAGTGATGGTTTCTAGCTAGGTTGTCTTGCATATGAAATTTCTTGGCCAAATCCCATTCTGGAGTTACGGTGTTCGGCAGTCAGATGTCGCTTCATTCTATCAGAGCTATTAATGTTATCGGTTGGTGGAACATTGCTGTCTCCTTTTTTCGCATGTGTTTGATTTAATAAAGTTATAAAGTTCAAAAGCATTTCTTATTTATTCTGCCGCAAGACCTACAAACCCGCTCGGAGAAAGTTGCACTGCCACAGGACGAAATTTTAAATTTAAGTACCTTTAAGGTGACCTTAAATCTTCTTAAAGTCAATAATTTAACTTTAAGTGGTATTTAAGGGCATTTAAGCGCTTAAATACCTATTAATGCTTTACTAAAGTTCCTTAAATGGTTCGCTAAGTGTCTTAAAGTTAGGCCTTAAATCTACCCTAAATGGTTCGCTAATGGGTCTTTAGTTAAGCTTTAATTTAACTTAAATCTAGTAATGCAAAGCCGATTGATTCACAAGCCTCAGCCAGAATCAACTCTGTGCTTCCATGTCTACACGATTGCTTGAATAAATTTTCAAAATAAATCTTGTTTCCACCAGATGCAGTCAAGCTTTTTACGGAGTTTCAGACATGGATATTTCACGATTCGGCCCGAAGTGAAATGTTTTAATCATTGAGGAAACCCCGCTAGTCGCTGATTGGTTGTTTTTGACAGTTTTTCATGTGGGCGGAAATCCAAAATCATGGGTCTTTCGTGCAGGCGTTCGCTCCTCCCTTCCCCACTTCGCTTTCCCCCTCCCCCACTTCGTTTCCCCCTCCCCCTAACGCCGCCACGCAGGCTACGTAAATGCTTTTCAGACTGCGATTCATTGACAATAAAACGGGCCGAAATCGCTTTAATTCGCTATTTATACGCCCACGCAATAATTACATTCTCGACGTATAAAACGACGACGAACATGACGAACATGAACATGACGAACACAGAAATCAAGCTGGATTTAAGACTTGTGCTCACCACAGGTGGCCCAAGTAATAACGTCTTGTTACACAGTTGCTCTATCTTAGCATATCTGAGCCATATATGTAAGGCAGCACTTCACTTGCGATAGTAACTTCTAGTATTACGTACGTGCAAACGAACAACGTCATTTACATACCTAATCTCATAATTGACACAATTGACACGATATGTAAATTCAGCATGCAATCTATGAACTAGCAGTAACACACAGGTTCTATACTGGTCTGGTTTTGTAGATCAGATCGATCAGCGTCTTTGTTGTGAGTGTAACTCGAGTTGGTTCATTGGCAATATTCTGCATACTCAATAACTACAATAAGTCAAATATGTTTAGTAAATTTTTCGTTTTAGAAGGGATATCTGCTGTTGTATCTTCGTATAAATCGAGGAGATTGCAGTTATATTTATAAGTAGGAAAATATTATTGGTTCATCCAAGCTTTTCAAGTACATCGTATAAGTTTCCAAAAATATTAGGCGATTCTATAGTTACGACCAATACATGACTGAGAATAATGTATTATTCGTTGGAAATTTTATACCTGATCAAAAATCGTCTTTTTCCACTCGTCTTTGGAAAGATTCTTCCGCTGAGTGCTTTAGATGTTCTGCATAGTATAAATAAAATGCGCGAGGGATAAATTTTAGACCATCAATGTGTAATTATTGGTCGTCAATAGTAAGGCTATAATGTGTCTCCGTTATCCCATGCAAGAATATCCTTTGCAGTACTCTTAGGGTAGCTGTTTGAGTCGGGCTAGCCCGCGGTTAACCGGGCTGAGTTGTGTCTCGAAAATCTTTCCTCGACCCAAAAAGATCATTTGAATTATCTTTATACTCTTCCTACAGACAAACTAAGCAATTCTGCTTTGAAATATCATTCTGGGGGTTTTGGGTGTCTGTACTGTTAAGAACTTCGTTAAGCGAATCTGACCAGACGGGAGCTAAACCTAACCCCCTACTTAACCGGGGGTTTCCCTAGCCCCATTATTACCTCTAACATCTCATTCCATTTTGAAGATTAGAGGATTATATTATTGGGGAATGTGAATTCATTGTTTTCAGCAAACCGCGACCCGCACTTTCATACAGGGACTATTGGATATATTCACTCAAAAGAACAACGGACGACGAGCCATGCATGTGGAAATTATAAGAGCTGATAGAAAGCTAGTAGAACTAATCAGATAGCCTACGTGGAGGCGTTACGGGGAACTCCTGCACGAGAAACCCATGTTTTTGGATTCCCCCCCACACGAAGAATTGTCAAAAACAACCAATCAGCGACTAGCGGGCTTTCCTCAACGATTAAAACATTTCACTTCGGGCCGAATCGTGAAAATCCATGTCTGAAAATCTGGAAAAGCTGGACTGCATCTGGTGGAAACAAGATTTCTTCAAGCAATTGTGTAGACAAGGAAGCACAGAGTTGATTCTGGCTGTGGCTTGTGAATCAATCGGCTTTACCAAGCAGTGAAACTTTGTCCGAGCGGGTTTATAGGTCTTGCGGTAGAAAAATAAGAAATGCCGAACTTTATCGAAAGAAGGAGAAAGCAATGTTCCACCAACCGATAACATTAATAGCCCTGATAGAATGAAGCGACATCTGACTACCGAGCACCGTAACTCCAGACTGAAGGATTGGTTAGATTAGTTAGACAAGTCTGTGATTGGTTAGAAGCTTTCTGTGATTGGTTAGGATCTCCTGTGAGATGGGGGAAATGAGTCGTAATTTAAACCAATGACAATCGACGTTCTAGAGCACTGCGACCTGACCCGAAATTTCAACGTAGAATGTTTCTGCGTTGTTTTCCCTATGAAATTTCTTGAAACCATCACTTGTAATAGTACGTCTAGCCGTAAGTCTCTTTATTCTAAAACGTCGAAGGAATCGAAGGCACAGAGAGCGGCACTGTTTAAACACCTGAACCCTGAAGACAAGGCCAAGGCAAGGGAGAAATCACAATAATAGCTGCTTTCCTTATTACCTCCGCTATCAGAATATGCAAAATACATATCGAAGAATCTAGTGTCCCCTACACTATCTCTGCCATTGCTATTGAATCCCATCTAAAGAAAATCAAATCCAAAGTAGTTGTAATATGCGGGTTCTGGGACAAATCACCAAAATCCACCAAAAAAGTGAATTTTCACTTCCAAAATTCACTGAAAAATTGTCATCGATATCCACTAAAAATTTGTAGTTTCAAAACTCACTTGAGTTTTGAAAAAAAGTTTTACTCTTTGTTAATCTTATAATGTCCCAACGCCAGAGTGTTCACTCCATCAGGTATAATATGCCGCTTGTCGTCGTTACTACTTAGTGCTATCTTATTTACTGTTTCAGTATATATCTCATGCTTCCTACTCCTAAAAGTATTCATGCTCCTAATTTGTGACTTACCGGAAACTATCTAAGAATCTAATCTCCCGATATATATGGATCTTTTCAAACACGTTCTAAGTGAGTTTGAAAAAATAACTGATCAATGTGTACACCAAAATACCGTTAACGAAGGAGGTGTTATAACATGCACTTCGTGTGGTGAGGGACTTAGAGAGGAAGTGTCATATCTATGGGATCTCGAGGATCTTGATCGCATTGCTCCTATGAAACGTAAATACGATCGTGTTGAGAGTTTTAGTAAAGTGATTGATAGATTTCAGGGGATGAAGTACATATATGTTATTTACCGGTTTGGAGGTCCGTATGGAGAAATATTTCCCGAGGTCTCAAAAATGGCCCGAGGCCGCAGGCCGAGGGACGTTTTTGAGATCAAGGGAAATATTTCTCAATACGGACCGACCAAAACGGTAAATAATTTATTTATTTTTTTCCTTAATATCCTGGCTTGTTTTTTTGGTCGTCATCAGTATTTCTAGTGGACAAAAAAGAAAAGTCTGTGCTTTTTCCTCGTCAAAGGAAATTGAGAGTTAAAAATATCACTTATATGTCTTTCAATATGTTCAATCTCGTTTGAGTTCATTTTCAAATGTTTTTAGAATATTTTACGGCTTATAAAACGCATTTAAAACTGAAATTATGTCGTATGGGCTCATACGGACCGCTCGTTAGCCAATCAGAAAGCAGGATTTGGTAGGATACGGACCGAAAAAAAATTAATGAACATACTACAAAAGGTGTTCGATGACTTGAAGAGTTTTTTCACAAAAGATCAAGTTATCTCAAAGAGAGACATCAGAGATGCACTCAAAAAGTTAGGGTTCTCAAAATTTTATTCGGAAGTACATTTCATACATCACACCATCACAGGAATTTCTTTGAATAAAATAGAACCATATATTGTAACACAGATTCTCAGAGACTTTGAACGTATCTCTAATGGATATTCTAAACGAAACTTTTTTAACACACAATATGTACTTTTCACTCTATTAAGACGTTACAAATGTAGTTTTCCTAGAGAAGAGTTCTTCATTCCGAAGTCGATGCGGGAGAAGGATTTTGATAGTCTATTGTAAACATTTTAATATTTTTTTAATATTAAAATTTTGTATTCATTCTGGAGAAGGAGACTCTTGTTTAGTTTCTTTATTCCACACATGATTCCCAACCGTAGCAGCGCCAGATAGTATCCCTAGGAAGGAGATTAAAGGTGTTAACCACGTCATTGCAACTTTCAAGTCTTTCCTTAGGAGAGGATCCATTTTTAACTCACTCTCCATCTCTTCAGGTTTTTCTATTGCATTCAATCCACCTATCAATGAGGAGAATTTAGAGATTAGTTGTTCACACAAGAATTCTGTAGCTACATCCATTCGTTTAGCTTCATATTTCGCGTACATTCTTTCAATAGTTTTCGCGTTCGCTTTTTTTATGTATACGACTCGCTTTTTGCGACCTCACCATCGCTAGCAAAGAGTAGTAGTTCGCTCCTTTTTCTCTCTATTTCTTCGTCGTTAACAAAAGTCGCTGGGTCTGTCATCTCTTTATTTAACATTTTATATTATATCCATATGGATGTCGAAGGTTGATCTCCAAGCAAGCATGTTCTCTCTCCCTTAATTCGTTTGTAATTTTCGCAATATCTTTTTTAGAGACTCCATTTAGATAATTTTTGATGAGAAACTTCATATCATCTTCGTTTACATTGTGGAAGGTGACTAGTTTTGAGAGGTTCTCTCGATATGGTTTTGCGATAGATGTTAACTGTTGTGTTAAGACAATCGTTGATAATCCATAATGTCGGGCGGAGAAACCTAACTTTACAAGTTCACTGGTTCTATCTTAACATCCTGTCCACTTGCACAATCGTCTAGGATGATGAGAGTGTTTGTATCTTTATAAACGCGTTTACAACATGTTGTAGCATTTGGTTTACTCCATCCTGTTCACTAGGTAGGATGATAAAGTTTGGATCATTAAAGTATTTCCATTCATGGTATGTCTTGTTTCGTAGTATGGTGGGGAAAAGTAGGACAATATGGTCGAACGCTCCCTTATACTCTTCCTCTAACATTTTTAAGAGATAGAACGTCTTTCCACAGTAAGTTGGACCTACTATCATCATGTTGAATGGCATCGTATATTTATCAATGGATTTAATATTGTATACTACTTAGGTTACCCGACGCGATGTTTAATAGTGCGTCCGATAACACGAAGGTTTGACATATCAAGTCCACAGTAGTAGCTCGTTTCGTGATCTCCAGCAGGATACCACTCTGGGTGTTCATAATCTTTTTCCCTGAGCCATGTGCACGTTTATCCTGTGTGCTCCTCAGATCTATAACCAATGCGAATTGGTCTTTATAGAATTTCCTTAAAGACATCTCGTCGTCGACTCCAAACACCCTTTTGGCTTCGGAGAAGAATCTTGACTTTGGAATACCATGACTGTACACCGAGTTAGGAACTCCTTCTATAGTGACTTTTACACTGTCAATGTTTGGGTATACATATTCTTCGGAGTCAGTCCTCACCTTGTTGGTGAACAGGAGTACCACACCTTTCATGCTTTTCCTTGGTAGGTTAATGTTTTCGTTGACGATGGTGTCACCTTTTCCCCACACTTTGGTTTGCATCAGTGTCACATGTTCGTATGGCAATGACTTTCCGTCTAAGTAGAGAGACATGATTTCATTTGCCAGATCCGCGTTCTCTATTGTCTCATACTCAAGTTCTAGATTCTCTAGAGAGTATCCACCTACAGCCTCGTTAGATTGTGCCACCATGATATCACTAGCCTTTGGTAAAGTGATGGTATATTGTAGGTTATTACTCATGTGGAATGGAGCGTACAGTCCAGAGTCTCCCAATATCTTGTCGAGTGCAATTTTTTGTTTTGTTTTGATAACACCATATACCAACCCATCAGAGACTTTTGCAGCGTCTCCACTACTAGCTCCACCATCATCTTTAGAGATTATTTTTCGAAGCTTCTCCCCAGCAACTCCATATTCCACCATGTTATCTCTTTCGCTAGTGGACTTCCAGAGATCCTTATAGTTATAGACACCAATTGTGCTCTACCCGACGTTGTCATATACAACTTCTCCAGCCAGTTTAACAGTCAGTCGACTCTGCAAAAGTTTAGAGAGGTTGTTCAGATACCAACTCTTGACATTCGCATTCTTAAAGTCAAACAAGAGATGTAGACTTCCTGGAACCAGACAAGAGTCTGGTTTTAGTTTGGGAATGTCTATGTAGAGACTCTCATTTGGACTAGCCTTGTTAGGATTCAAAGTCACAACATGTCTAGTCCGACGTCCTTTGATCGTCGACATTGTAGACTTTTTAGCGTTCGGTGATAAATCATTGTTCGTAGTCATTTATTATAGTACATTTTTTTTTATTTTCTTCTTCGCATCTCCAACAGGAAGTAGATTGCAGCCATCACAACAAACCAGAGATTCTGATATTGCAGAAGCACCGGTTTTGATAATATTGTATGCAAGGTTTGTTAGACTTGTTGCCCATGGTCCTAATTTTGCGATGGCGTCTTTCACTGCTTTTGCGAATGATAGTGTAGCTCTCGCTCCTCTCGCTATCACAGCTCTCGCTCCAACTATGACGGTTGTGATTAGAGATGCAATAGTGATACCTAATGCGGAAGCTCCTAACCAGTTCTCCTTGAACCACCTCTTCACTTTTTGTAATCTTGACACATCTTCCTCCTGTACTACACGAATCTCCTCTCTAATTCTCTGTTGTTCGAAAGCATCTGCTACTGTATCTAAGTCAGTCGACTCTTGAAAAAGTTTCTTAGCAGTGATTAGATCACTATCAAGGATGTTATCACGACTGTTATCGCTTCTTTCTCTGAACTCGTCGATCATTATTTGGATACTGAGCTCTTCGGTCACCAATTCTAGATTCTGGTAGGATTGTGTCAGATGGGTTTAACACTCCATTTACCACACGTTGATCTTGTACACTAAGTCTCTCGAATACGTCAGGTGATAACCCAGATCCTCTTATATCTATCAATGGGATCTCAGTCCTCTCTCTCGTCTCGTCCACTGCCTTATCAACGAGCTCTTCGAACTGTAGCACGGCGGTCGCGTTTCTTTTAGCCGTGTTCTTTTCATATTTATCACCATCTCTATTGAGAACTATACTGTCGACTGAAGAGAGTTCACCATTCTTAAGTTTCACTTTGAACGTAACCTTACCATCTTTAATAGTAGTCCTTCTCCTGAGCTCTAGCACACTCTCCGCATAAGGATTGAGTCTGTCCCCACGGGAGTCCTGTACGTACTTGTCTATCTGTGCAAGCACGTTGGTTCTCACCGAATCATTCAGAAGACTATTGATATAGGTAATCTTTTCAGTGATCAATGGATCATTATCAGTTAGTAATCTTTGATTAAGATCGTTGAGACTTGCGTCAAGATCTTCTGTATTTAAATTGTCATACTCTGGAAATGTTTCATCCATCTCAATCCAATCCTCACCTTCAGCCATTTATTTATAAACCTTTTATTTCACTCTCTGATATCCAAAAGTTGTGTTTATCATCATAGCCAACCCACTTTACCAAGACCATCTTTTTCTTTCTCTTCAATATCTTCTCCACACGGTACGTGGCGTCCTCTGTCTTTTCTACAGCAGACAACTCTTCCTCGTAGAACTTTCTAATGATCTCTTCCCCACCTTCATGATCATTAAGGATGTAAACGTTTGGATCTCCACGAACCACCCTATTCACAGAGAAGATCTCCTCTGTAAAATTTGCTTCATATCCTTTGGTCATGAATATACTTTTGTATTTGCTTATTCTCACCTTATCTCCCACCTTATATTTTGGTAGTGGGAATCCACCAAGGGTGTGACCAAAGAGTGTTGTCCACACCTGACTCTCTTTCTCCTTTGTTACATCTGCTGGTTTCATGAGAGTAGAGCTGTGTTTTGTGTTGTTATAGTTTTCCACAAGATCGTTCAGAATGTCGATCCATTTATAAGTTTCCTTGCTGTAGAAATATTTCCACATGCTAGTCTTTAGAGTCCTGTTAAATCTCTCAACCACGGCTGCTTTCTTATCAGAGTTTGTTGAGAAATACTTCACACCACGCTTTTCCAAGAGAGTTTTCACACCTAAATTATAGAACTCTAGTCCATCATCGAATTGTGCTAACTTTGGGTATATCCCAAATCTTTCGTGAAACTGTCGTAGCAACTCACCCACAGCCTTTGTCATGTTCTTTGTGTCTTTCCTATACACAGGGATAGTGAAAGCATAGCGACTGAGGATCTCAATAGCAGTAAGTATCCAATAGTATCCCTTGTTCTTATCTTTGTACTTTCCCATATCAACGAGATCGAGTTGGACTTGTTCTCCTAGATATGAGACCCATGTCTTTCGAAAGTCATGACGCCTAACCACAGATTTGTATCGAGTATAAGTATCCTGAGTTTTTAACCACTCTTTTACAGATCTCCTACTCACGTCTAGACCCTCCTTTACAGCTTTTTGATAGTCTCTCCACACCTTGATATCCGGTCACAGGATCGTAGTATAAATCTCTAAGACCTTGTTCTGTCACCACGTCACTGTCCATCCTTTATCGTATATACATGAGATATCAAGCAAAACGCTACCAATCTCTTGGTCATGGTCAGTGTTTGTCTCAATATGAAAAGATAGATTGTTGTATATACCACTACGGATTGGAACACGACTCTCAACATCCACGTATCGTGTCACACTATCATTTAACGATGTATCCGTTGTAATGGGAAGGACGGCGATGACACTGCTCTTTTTACCTTGTGTGTTAATACTCTCATCTACAAGAGTGTTGCAATGAATTTCTATGAATCTTAATCCTCTACAGATGTCCACCTTGTTAGGACTAGTTTTCGTTCCTATTCCCATTATAGTATTTGTTTCAAATCCGAGTAGCTCACCAAATTTGTATAGTTTAATAGGTTGAAGAGTTTTTATTGTACATGTAGAGTTGTGTGAGTTCTTAGTCAGTGTTATTCCAATCTCACTGTCTTCCAAAAATCTCTTCGAGAGAGTTTCGAAGGTCCAGTAACCTTCTTCGATCGTGTGCTTTTTCGAATTATATTGAATGGTATCATTATATCCTTTATAGATATTCTTGTAATTCCAAAATATGGATGCAGTCTTCACGAGTAGAGTGCTATTCTCTGTGATCTCTATACTTTCATCCAGTGTGAGTGTTTTTCCACTACCCTCGATAAACACAGATAATTTCTTCATTTTTATTATACATTACAATAAAATGATGCGAGATTATTATGGTGACAAGATCATGCAAAACTATGCAAAGTCAAAAGAGAAAGCGAAGTCAGATCTTTTAAAGAGATATCCTTACGCTACGATGAGTAAGTTTGACTTCGATCCAGTATTGAAGCAAGATGGTAGTGTCACAAGGGTGGACGTGTACTTTATAAATAGTAGCATTCTCTCGACTGACATTACCAGCACCACGTTCAAGAACGACAAGAGTATGTGGAAGTGGCTCCATAATAACACACCTTTCCCAAGAATATGGTCGAGTGGTGGGACAGTTCAAAAGTTGATACTAACAGAGAACAATAAAACTAGAGATCTGGGAAAGTCACAACATTTCCTCCTTATGTACTCAACTACCAAGTTAACAACTTCGACGTCTATGTTGACGACAAAAACTCCTTCAAGTCTAGTCTCCCAAGAATAGTTATCGACACGAAGCTATTCTACCAGGATGGACCAGATGGGGGCAAGATCAACACAATATGGACTCTAACAAAGAGTTACTACCAAGCGATCGCTGCCATGTACATGTACATAGCCACGTACAGATCTGGAGTCTCCTTACAAAACATAACCCCAACCTCTGATATCCCAAGACAGATCACTAGTCTCATGAGATTTCATACGTATTTTACAATGAGGCGAATAATGTTTCGTAGCAAGGGTGGTACCGATATTGCTGATATCATCAGACTTTACATACCAGATTGGCGACTTTTGAGAAACCATCTTCCCCTAGGTGGTGATTGGAACCTTCTCATCAAAGACGTAAAAGGAGACTACAAGCGTTATTGTCCAAGAACATCTAATGGAGTAACCATGCAAGTTGGGACAGGAGTTACTGAATCAATCGATAGAGGTGTACATGTATGCTATACTTGGCGCACAAGCAAAGGCTAAACAAAGTATTGTAGGAGATAGAACGAGCGCTCGCGAGGTTCAGCAGGTGTTCAGGAATATTGTCGAGGACGCTGTGGTTCAATATTCACCTAGTGTTTGGATCAATCTTATGAACAAAGCAATAAAGGACACAAACGTCAAGCTGGACATGGCAGTGACTCCAAACACCTGGCTGATCCCTAGAAGCATGGTTCTACTAAAATCACCAATCCCTGGCTACAATAATCTACTTAGAGAGTCGTCTGAGAGTGGGATGATATTTGGTTATAACAATGGGTTAAACTACAAAAACCCAATTCCACCTAGAAAAGTTCACAACAATGGAGGAGACAATTTAGAGACGTTAGATCATATCACTACTGACAAGACTGATAAGACCATCACGACTGATAAGACTGATAATACATCGTCAACACTTCCCATTCTATCCATAACAGCAGTAGTTGGAATAATGGTGAGCAAGTTTGTGTTCTAAGATAAAGTATGCATTTTGGTTATACCAAGAACAAAGCATTTACTAGTGATATGAAGAACGAGACTTTGAGAAATGTCGCTGATCCTATTAACGATGGAGACGCGATCAATAAGAGAGTGTTAGAGAGATATTTGAAAAATTATAAAAAGAAATCAGGATACAGGTCTGTTTTTAACATCAACATGACGAGAGCGGCTATGAATAGTGGTATTACATATCATAATGGAATAGTTTCGAATCGAGTCAAAATAATTAAAGATAAATATTCCTATCTTCATCAAGATAGTTATGACGTATCATGCCCTTCGCTTAATAAAAATGATGAAGAATACTTCATCTCTAGTTCAATATCTAATCAAAAACCAGAGAGAATGATTTTTATCTGCCCTCAGCTCACTCACACTAATGTGTCTATATTTATAGTTCTTACATTGCTGATTTCTCCATCGACAGGTAAATGGGAATATGCCGTTGGAAATGACGATGGTTCCTACGACAAATTTATAGGTTACAAGACTAGGTTTCCCAACCAGTTATCGTACGGAGGTGGGTGGCCAGCTAAGGAATATAATTGTACAATTCCAAATGGTATTAAAATAACTGACAAACAGTTGATCTCATGTCATTGGTTGATGACTGGGAGTCACATACGTGTGAACAACATAGTATCGACAGACTCGAAGTTCACAGCGAACATCATGAGCATTGGATCTCCATTCTCTTCAATATTTTTTAACGAGCGCTTAACATCACTAAATAGAGATTCGAAATCTATTTTAGGTGATATATATGGTCTGAAAGTGGTGAGTGGGTTTTTGGAATCAAAGGACATCGACGAAATAAACAACAAAATGATGGTAGAATATAATGTTTAAGTTTCTAATATAAGATAAATGAGTACATTTTGGATATGATACTATTAATAACAAACACATAGAAAAGTTAGGTTATGAGACTGTTTTTGATGTTAACATGTCTAGAGCAGTACTCACACCTCACACTGGTAGGAGTAGAATTAAAAACATTAAAGATGGAAATTCCTATCTTCATCAAGATATCTATGGTAAAAGTCCCTCAGCTGGCGAAGATTTCATTTCAAATAGAAGATCAACGAGAATGATTTTTAACTGTCCTCAGCTCACTCACGCTAACGTTTCTATATTTATAGTTTTCAAATCGTTGTCTCCTCCATCGACAGGACATTGGGGTTATATTGTTGGAAATGATGATGGTAACTACGACAAATGTATAGGTTACAAGACAGGATCTAACGACAAGTTATCATATGGAGGTGGATAGCCAGCTAAGGAATATAATTGTACGATTCCAAATGGTGTCAAAAGAACTGACAAACACTTGATCTCATGTGTGAATGGTATAAATGTCACATATGTGTGAATGGTATCATCTGATTCAGACTTCACAGCGAACGTCAAGAGTATTGGAGCACCGTTCTCTTCGATATTTTTTAACGAACGCTTTACGACACTAACTAGTACTTCGAGATCTATTTCAGGTGAGATATATGGTCTGAAAGTGGTGAGTGGGTTTTTAGAACCAAAAGATATTACTGATATAAATAAAGAGATGATGGTAGAATATAACATCTAATATAAATTATGCGATACAAACAACATATCATTTCTTTTAACCATATTTACAAAGAAATGGGTGAAGTAAAGATTAAAGAGCTGAAAGATATGTACATCTATTATCATAAGTACGCAATGTGTTTGAAGTGGCGGTGGAAAAGTCTCAAGAGACAACAATTACTCTTGAATATGATGAGTATTGGGTTGACAACTTCTGGAACAGTAATTGGTGTTATAACTTTGAATCCTATAATTCTAGGAGTTATGTCTGGAGTTGGTGTGTTAACACAAGGATATATTACAAAAAAAATATTAGGCGTTAAGGGACTATAAGACCGCATTCACTTCGTACAACAAGATTCTAAATCAGCTCAAATATTTTTTACGAGGTATGTCATATAACAAAGTAGCATTCTTATCTGACATTAAAGTAATTGATGATTATATCGCAGATCTTGGGTTATCAATCGGAGAAATGACAAGAAAGTATGAAAAAGATATGATGTGTAAATTTTGTTTTAATAGTGAATTCACTATTAAAAATCGTACACTTCGTTTTACTTGAATGGGTTGTCTGGAATGAATTTCTTCTGTTGTGCATATTTCACAGCAATAGTTCCAGCTGCGACTGCTACGGCAAGTTTCAATGTTCCTTCGATGTTGTCTGGTGCTCCTAGAGATTTTCCAAAAACTTTCTTTGAGACCATACTCACACCAACTCCAGCCGCGGTGTAGAGTAAAGTATCGTACAATTCGTTCATAACCATCTTCCTGTCTGTCATTATCTTTATTATAGTACATTTTTTATTTTTTAATCGAAGGATTCGACAGTCTTTACTGACTTCGTTGGAATGGTTTCCTCGACTTCATCGTGTCTACGTGATAGACAAAATGATCCAATAGCTGCAACAATACCAACCACTCCAACAACGTATCCATAGTTAACACACCAAGAGTCACTATCCTTATGCTCAAACTTTTCACGAGCCTTCTTCTCCTTTGCATTTCTACTGATAGCAGCGAGTTTCTTACCTTGCTCTACTCTTTTGGATCTTTTATTTTTTCAACAACGTTACTAGTTATCTGTGGGTTACTCATAGTCTCTTTATTTAACATATTAAAAAATCCTTGCAGTTACCTTGCAGTTACCTTGTAGTTACCTAGCAGTTACCTAGCAGTTACCTTGTAGTTACCTAGCAGTTAGTGTACCTTGTAGTTACTGTACCTTGCGGTTACCTTGTGAAATTTCAAGTAAAAAAAAAATGTATAAAATAAAGACATGACATCTATGATAGCAGGTGGACTATTTAATGCAGTTGCGTTTGCAGGAGCTGGTTTTTTATTCAAAAGTTTAGATGGAAATAATTATAGTGAAGAAATGAAGCGTCATAATCTTTCTATTGAAAATCTCGCTAGAGCAAAGGAAAAATGGAATGAAGATGAGATCAAACATAGAGACAAATTACCAAAACTTCGATTAGCATTGTCAAACGCTAACCGCAATATAAATGATACGAATGTACTGTAGCTCTAGATCATGAGTTGAACGCAACTTTCAAAAAAGAACCGCAACTTAACGACTACTACACTCCTTCACCAGAGATGCAAAAGTATCAATCAATCGTGGAGGGAACTATTGGTGTTGGTGTTGGATGGTTGGGATACAAAGGATATAAATTGATAATGACTTAACGAATTATTAATATAATATAAAATGGTACTTGATATTGTATTCTCAGAACCTAAAATGATTTCATCTAAATATTCGTCCAAAAGGATTTATATAAAATCAAAGAGCGGTCCCTTGATTTTGAAAACTGATAAGTGTTTCTCGTTTGGTGTACAAAAGAATAAGTTTGGTGGTTTAGCATTACCAATTGTGATGGATCAAGAAAAATTTGTTGAGAATTTTAAAGAAATTGTTGAAAAGTGTAAAGATCACCTAATAAGTATCCGTGAATCTATTGACTATTTTGATCTTGAAATGGATGATCTTAAAAGATTTGGAAATTGTTTGTTTGAAAGAAAAGATAAGAGTCCAATATTATATGCAAAAAGCTAGAAAGATCTAAATTTTATGAATCAGAAACAGAGGTATCTCCATCAAAATACTTGAATAAAAAATGTGATGTTAATGCATCTATTTTAATAGATAATATATTTATTAATAATAACACTATCTCTTTACAGGTGAAATTGCTTGAAGCGAAAATCGTGTTTTAAGAAAATAATGTTTATGTAAATAAAGACATGACAGAAAGATTTACTGTTAAACAATTAAAAAAAATTGCAAAATAAAATAAAATCAAAATCAAATCAAATGGAACCAGCGAATATATGAGATCTGCTCTCGGAATGAAACCACTGGACTATCCCTCTAGATATGATCATTGTAGGAAGAAAAAGCTGGCACAACCTATCATCAAAATTAATGTAAACACAGGAGAAGAAACAAGATATACGAGTATATTTGAATTATCAAAAGACTTAGGATTGTTCGCAGGATCTATTACCTATCGTTTAAAAAATGAAAAAAATCTAATTAAAGATGGAGTAACATATGCTTTCGTCGGGAATAGACTTTTCTTTTTTTATGAAAAAGAAAATGATTTAAATAATATAGTATATAATAAAAAGAAATGATGAATAACATTATGGATGAACCTGTACCTGTAGCGACCAACGTAATGACACCTACACCTATAACACCAAAACCAAGACCAACCCGAAAACCGAGAACGTTTTTGAAAAGGAAGATGAATGAGTGCTACGATTGGCTTGTAGATCACACGCCAGAGCCAATAAAAAGACAAGCTACAGCCGCTTTTAGATTTTTTAGGGAGAAGATAAGCTCTCTATACAGCGAAGTACCACAAGTGAGTGAACTACAAAGGAGTGAAACCTCTCTTCAGGGGTTCTCAGACACGTTCACAATACCAGCTCCATCCGGAATAGACCCAAGTGTTTTCCTTACGAATGTGAGAGGGTTGATCCTAGACCTTTGGCGTGAAGAGATAGAGAAGAAGAAGGGTATAAAAACCAAGCTCATTTTGGAGTTTGTCATGGTCAGAGCGACAGACGACGGTGAGGTCGAAGCCACATCATCCTTCCACTCTCTAACACAGACGATGGTAATTGGCACAGACTCTTGAGAAACGTACAACAAGATGTCAGGTAAAATCTCAGAGAGTTTCTCCTCATACTTGAAGAAGGGAAGCAATTGGAGACTACCTGTACTTCGAGTTGTAAAATTAGACATACATGTCGATACGTATACACCGATGAGTGGTTCGTCTTACATTCCCACTCCAAAGGCGTTGACCTCGAAGAAAGCTATAGTGAACGTAAAAAATAAAAATGACGATGAGTGCTTCAAGTGGGCTGTGTCCGTCGCGAGAATGGAGGAGCACGATCATCCTGAGAGACTGAATGATAAGCTGAAAGAATTTTCAAAGAAGTTTGATTGGACAAATGTAACATTTCCCACATCCTTACAAGACATTAGAAAATTCTCGAATGACAAATAAGATAGAAATAAACGTTTTCGGAAACGAAGGTGAAGATGTATACCCCCTTCTCATCCAGAGAAACTCTAGAGATACCATCAATCTCCTCTACCTGAAAGAGAATACGAAGACTCATTTTGTGTGGATTAAGAGCATGAGTAGATTGTTATCTATAGTCGAATCAACAAACATAAAGGTAAAAGAGTCTTTTGTTATCGTTGTTTGAATAGCTTTGTAAACGAGATCGCACTTAACAAGCATGAGGAATATTGCTCGAATGTAGAGTGTATAAAAACAATCATGCCAGAGAAGGGTAGTAATATTAAAGTTCAAGAACATCTTCAAAACACAAGACGTACCTTTCGTGATATACGCCGACTTCGAGTCCTTCATCGAAAAGATCGATGGATGTGGGGGAAATCCAAACGAAAGCAACACCATGGCATACCAACATCACACCCCATCTGGATTTTGTTTCCATTTGAAGTGTTATGATGATAATATACATTGGGAAAATCCAAAGACATACACAAAGACAAAGTCGGGAGAAAACCTAGCTGAAACATTCGTGCTAGAGATAGAGAAGACTGTGAAAGAGATCTATGAAAAGTTTAAGATCGCGAAGACTATGATCTATGGACCGGAGGAGAAGAAGATCTTCGAAAGTAGTAGAACATGTTGGTTATGTGAGGAGGAGTTCGACAACTCAAAGAACAACAAGGTTAGAGACCACTGCCATCCAACTGGAAAGTTTAGAGGTGCTGCACATAATAGTTGCAATCTCAAATATAGACTCCCAAAATTTATTCCAGTGATCTTTCATAATCTATCTGGATACGATGCTCATCTATTCGTTAAGAGCTTGGGGGTGACAGAGGGTGTAGTGAATTGTATCCCTAGCGTTGAGGAGAAGTACATCTCATTCAGCAAAAGCATCGTAGTGGATATTCACTACACTGACAAAAAAGGTGAGATTAAGGATATCGTTAGAGAGATTAGATTCCTAGATAGTTTTAAATTTATGGCTTCTAGTCTCGATAAATTAGTCGGTAACCTGGATAAAGACAAGTTGCTATCCACGAGGATTTTTCGAGAACTTCGAGTATATCCGTACGAGTATATGGATTGCTTAGAGAAATTCGACGTGGGAGAACTACCTCTGAGAGAGGAATTCTACTCGAAACTCATAGGTTCCGGAATCTCCGACGAGGACTATCTACACGCGAAAAAAGTCTGGGAGAGCTTTCAAATGAATACGATGAAAGACTATCACGATCTCTACCTTACGACGGACGTAATGCTTTTGGAGGACGTGTTCGAGAACTTTAGGAAAGTTTGTAAGAACAACTATGGATTAGACCCAGCGTGGTACTATACATCTCCAGGACTGTCGTGGGATGCATTATTGAAGACTACAAACGTAAAGTTAGATCTATTGACTGACATAGACATGTTATTAATGATAGAAAAAGGAATTAGAGGTGGAGTGTCTACTATAGACACGCTAAAGCTAACAATCCATATATGGGATACAGGAGAGATAAAGTGAGCGACGATACTTTGTTCGATAAAGAGAGACCTAACATGTTTCTACCATACTTAGACGCTAACAACCTATACGGTTGTGCAATGAGTATGAACTTACCAATGAGTGATTTCAATGGATGGAAGATCTAGAGAGCTGGAGAGAGTCTCCTTGTATATTGGAAGTCGATTTAGAATATCCAGAGGGTTTACATGATCTTCATAACGACTATCCATTAGCTCCTGAGAGATTAACGATCGGAAAAGTGGAGAAGTTGATCCCTAACCTATCGAACAAGAAGAACTATGTACTTCACTGTAAGAACCTAGATATGTATCTTAGATTAGGGTTGAAACTCACAAAGATTCATAGAGGTATAACTTTCAAGGAAGGAAACTGGATGGAGAAATACATCACGCTGAACACAGACCTAAGGAAGAAAGCTACTAACTGCTTCGAACAAGATTTCTTCAAACTAATGAACAATAGTGTGTTTGGTAAAACTATGGAGAATATTAGAAATAGGGTAAACATAGAGCTCGTGACAAATGAAGATAGAATGAGGAAGCTAGTGTCGAAACCAAACTATCACCATAGAACTATATTCAACGAGAACTTAATGGCTGTGCATATATATGAAAAGGACGAGTGTGGAGTTTAATAAACCCGCGTATCTAGGGATGAGTATATTGGATTTGAGCAAGACAGTGATGTATGAGTTTCACTACGATTACATCAAACCAAAATATGGAGATAAAGCAAAGCTATTATTCACGGACACGGATAGCCTAATGTATGAGATAGAGACAGAGGACTTCTATAAGGATATATCTAAGGATGTGAATGAGAGATTCGACACCTCTGGGTATGGAAAAGATCATCCGTCTTGTATCCCAATTGGGATAAACAAGAAAGTATTGGGGAAAATGAAGGATGAGAATATGGGAGAACAAATATTAGAATTTGTTGGATTGAGAGCTAAACTCTACGCTTGTAAGACGTTGAGAGGAGAAGACAAAAAATGTAAGGGTGTGAAGAAAAACGTAGTTAAGAATTCAATAACCTTCGAAGACTATCGAGACTGTCTCTTTTCCGGCAAGTCACAAATGAGGAGCATGAATACTTTTAGGAATAGGAAGCATGAGATATATACTGAAACAGTAAATAAGATAGCACTAAGTCGTAACGACGACAAGCGGCATATTATACCTGATGGAGTGAACACTCTGGCGTTGGGACATTATAAGATTAACAAAGAGTAAAACTTTTTTTCAAAACTCAAGTGAGTTTTGAAACTACAAATTTTTAGTGGATATCGATGACAAATTTTCAGTGAATTTTGGAAGTGAAAATTCACTTTTTTGGTGGATTTTGGTGATTTGTCCCAGAACCCGCATATTACTACTACTATCCAATCAAGCACCTGGCCCAGATGGCATACCGAACTGGATTCTCAATACGTTTTCCATGGAGCTCTCTGAACCTGTGACAATTATATTCAACACCTCTATTAAACAGGCACAGGTCCCAAGGCAGTGGAAAGAAGCGGATGTTATTCCAGTCCATGCAAAGACAACCCCAGTAACAGATATATTCTCGGATCTTCGACCTATATCACTAACTGCTACATTGTCAAAAAATTCTTGAATCGTTCCAATTTCGAAGGATCATGGATGTTATTCATTCGATATTGGATATAAGACAATTTGGTTCATTAAAAGGATGTTCCACCGTGGATGCGTTAATTAGTATATTCCATTGTTGGTTTTTAGATGCAGATGGCAACGGAGAAACTGTACGTGTTTTCCTATTAGATTTTAGCAAGGCATTTGATAGAATTAACCATCAAATCCTCATAAAAAAGATGCGATTGGATTAACTATTCAATTAACTGGGTGATTGACTTTCTCATGCAAAGAAGACATAGGGTGAAGTTGGGGCCTGTGTTATCTGATTGGAAATTTGTAAATGGCGTACCGCAGGGTATGGTGTACAGAGAATGATGATCATTTCAAAGTCCTTGGTCTTCTTTTCTCGTCTGACCTTCATTGGAACTTGCATATTGAATACATCGTGGCAAAAGCATCAAAGAGACTATACTTTCTCCGAGCACTCAAACGAAGCGGAGTTGAAATGTATACTCTCTAATCCAAGTATTTTTTACATAATACGCATGCCAGGTTTGGAATTACGGTGCTCCAGATTATTTAAAAGAAGAAGTTGAAAAAATTCAAAAACGCGCCTTACGAACAATATATCCCGATCTATCGTATTGGGAAGTTATGAAACTTAATGGGATTCAATCACTTAGTCAAAGAAGAAATGATATATGTATGTCATATTTCAAAAAACTTCTTCACTCCAGACGTGAGAACTTAGTCAATTATACTCTTCGTAATAATAACCATGTCAATTTAATTGACTGTAAAACAAATAGACTTCGAAACTCATTTTTACCTTCAAGTATTTTAGCTTATAATGACTCATTATCTTAATATTTAGAATTTTTAGCGATATATAAATTTCGCATGGTATTAACATATGGTATTATGTAGTTTTAAAATTTTTCATGTAGTATATGTTATTAAGAGTCCTTTACCGTGCTCTAAAATATTGCATGTAATTAATTCTATATATTTCAGCTTTTAGCTGCTACTCAGATTAACATTTCATTAAAATCTAAAATTTCCCTGCCGATCGACTGCGGATAATCACGCGCTCGCACGAACGTCTGGTAAATATACTAAATCCATAATCAAACTATTGCCAAATTGCGTTGGTAATACCATCAATACATCTTTTCCAGCTGCCAGCAGCTCCCTCGTTACAACTTTTTTTCCTGTTTTAATTTAAAGCTACGACCAGCAGCGAACTTTCGAAAGAAAATGGTTTTTCTAAAGTCGCCATTTTGAAAAGTTTATTTCCTAACAGGAAACCCCTGAATACTAATGAGTTGAGTGAGCCAATCAAAATTTAGCGTCTCCTGGCGGCTGCAGAAATAAAAAAACATGGATCTTTCGTGCAGGCGTTCCCTCCCCCCTTCGCCTTTCCGCTTTTCCCCACCCCCTAACGCCGCCGCGCAGGCTACTAATCAGACTACCTGGACTAACTCATATCTATAGTGGATGTCTACTATATTAAAAAAGTGTTTTTGTATTGAGAAAGGAAAAACTAGTCTAAATATTGTGTTAATTGACATATATGTGTTTACGACTTACCACACGTCAGCAACTTATGATAGGGAGTATGTGTCAACGAACATTCTGAAAATCGGGGTTGTCATTGTCACTTTGTAACTGGCAGCATATGCATGATATATCAAATTTCTGCATGTTAAGAGGATAACATAAGCTACATATTATATATAATATGCTGCCGACACTAGACAGATAAGGTCCCCTTCCCTAATGCTTTCACTGCATCAACCCCGCGGGCGGCGGGCACTGATTGAATATATATGCATTCTGCCGCCAAAAAGGACGTGTTTATGATGTCCGAAATAATATTCTAATGAGTTTAGTATTTTTTAACGGCAACCGCACCGAGGTCGACGCGCTTTAACAATATCTAAATGGAGTAAATTAATGGTAACTACATAGCAGTGGCGTATAGATAGAACTAGAAGGGGAGAAGCATTTGCGAAACATGCGATTGATAGGGCCTTCCGGCTGGGAATTGAACCTGGCGACCCCACTAGACAAGCGCTCAGTTTTCGAGTGAGCTACGGAAGCCGCGTCGCTGCCGAGTTCAATTGACAATTCCCAGCCAGCCCTACATAGTTTATATATATATATATATATATATATATATATATATATATATCAGTATATATATATATATATATATATATATATATATATATATATATATATATAATATATATATATATATATATATATATATATATATATATATATATATATATATATATATATATATATATTATATATATATATATATATATATATATATATATATAATATATATGTATAATAATATATATATATATATGTATATATATATATATATATATATATATATATATTGTAAGGGCAAAATACGGGAATATCACAACCCGTATCGAATATATCTGATATAGATGCGCTCTAAATTTCTCCTTGGTAAATGTTTGCACATTAAATGCGAGAATAACATACTTCTGGTAATAGCGCGATGGCATGCATTTCAGAAACGCATGAAAACACTCATGCCACTATATAATATAGTATACGAGCTAGTGAGTAGTGGCGCCATCGCTATGAACCATTAAAAATGCACACGAATACAGATTTCTGTTTTAATTTGGAAGCAAATATTTAATATTTGTCTGATTTTAACCGTAATTTGTAAAAATTGCAGTTTTCAGAATCGATACAAAGAGGAATTCTTCAGACTTCCGGCATTACTCCTACAGCAAGCAGCCATGCATGTAGCCTACGTCGCAGACGTGGTGCCGTATTGCATAAATCATACATGTATAAAATTCAAAAACACTATAAAGTTGGTGTATCACTAAAAATAGGAGATTTTACTCTGTGACCAAGTGCCTTTTGAAGAAGTCACCTTTTAGTGTTTTTGATGCACGTGCGTTGTTTGAAACTGGAGCTGAATAATTAAGGATGGGACTGAAGCAGCTTATCATGCAGTTTATATTACCCCTATAGGTGTTTCGATTGGTGCTTTGAGAATAATTATATCCGGGCGCATGTCATCGGTGAAAGCACAGTGAAAGGAATGAACCAATTACCCTCACAGTCTACAGCGCCGAGTGCATTTAACATAAATAGGCGGACGGTGAGCCGCGCAAAGGTTGCTTACTCCACAAATTGTGCCGTTCTACTGCGATATTTGGCCTCTACTGCCGTTAAACTCGTACATCGAAATCAGAACCAAAGGTTCCATACAGTTATACAGAAGAACATTATACGGAGGATTTGCGCACATCTCCCTTTCAAGCCGTGAGAATTGATTTTTGTTATATTAAGGCTAGGAGAGTTAAGTTCAGTACTATACATCTGTACTAACATTAGGTTTATTATAGGGTATGTGGTAGCAAAGCAATAATACTTGCCATTAGTGCCGCCTATCTATTCGCACTACGACAGCAAGTTAAACACTAGACATATTTGCCACCATTGTATTATATTTGTATCATATTTGTCAACAAACCGCAAATGTCCCTTTATATTGCTATTTAGCTAGACGAACCTCGGAACAAAACAATGGAAAAATCCAAAACGTTTTCGTGCATCGTCGTGTTAGTCATCATGCAAGACGTGTGGCTGACGAGTTCCGGAATGAGCGTACCTCAAAGCCCTCCACGTAAGTAGATACGTATCATGTATTTGTCATGTAGTTCAGTGATAGCCTTTGTGCATGATTTTTTAACTTGAACCAAGCCATTCGTGAAACGTCGCAGGAAACGTCAATTTAGTTACAAGTGCATAGTCTATTCTTTCTTTGTCGAAATTAATCTTCCAACTAAAAATAAACCAAAAAGAAACTGTAAAATGTTTCAAATAGCAAGGAGTATTAATTAATCTAAAATTTCTTTTCACGCTAATCTCTTGATTGTAGGTATTCATTGCTCGTTAGCTTTTGACCATATAATTTCTAGTTTTTGTAACATTGTAGAATTTACGATACAGTAGGTTCTGTAGCCTGCACATGGAAACTATTAACTCATCTTTGTTCTTTAGCGTGCCACTGAGATCTATTGCTCTAAATAAATAATACTACCGGCTCATAATGGACACCTCTAGCCTGAATACCTTGTCAAAATAAAATCTGTTGAGCGGTTTTTTGTAAATCATGCCATGTTGTTTTGCTTTTCTTCTGTACTCTATACTTCCTTGTGTACTCTAGACTTTCCGCCAGCCACCAGCGTTGTTTGACGATTGCGCACCTTGTGAGATCACACTGGTAGTATTTGATAGCACTGTGCCGATACAAACTCGGCGTATGCTAACAATATCATAAACATAAACCAAATGCTTGGCCTTTACGACGACCTAATATATATTGGAATCAATGCAACTATTAACCAACCTGCAGTATTCATCAATTCTAGATTTTTCCTGGATAAATTAGATAAGTTCGAAATTTCTACGAGATGATAGATATTGAAAACGAATATTCTAATGTTTTAGAAGCAATTAACATATGTTCGTCAGTTGTCTAGTATTACAAAAAGCTGGAATCCGCAATTTTTGTCGATCAACTCGACCTTTCTCGTCACTCGTCGCTTGACTTACGTTCTGTAAAATGCAGTATTTGTATTAGACTGCTCGCTACTAGTACATTTATTGAATTAATTAATTATTTATCAATTGTTCTAATTTCGAATTATATAAACCAAGGTTTGTATCTGGCAGCAATACTTTCATAATGATATGTTGAAGTCTCTGTGTATTGTGAAATTATTTTATATTTGATGAAAACTGTATATGGTTTGAGCTATAGCCTGAACACAAACCTTTTTATTATTACCAATGGGTAAGCTTTCAAATAAGATCCGAAAGCATTGACATTTCTGGCATGTTTGCTGAAATGGAATTTGTCTTTATTGGTATAGAAACAAGCAATTATATTATAGAACACTGATTTAAAAATTTCCGGAGAGCATATCCCTTGCTACAGATTTTTAGCGAAAGCCCGCTTGAATTTACGCTCTGCTGTCCCTGCCTTTTGTCCGGGGCCAATGCAGTTATTCAGTAAATAGTGAGAGGGACAAGAGCAAAATCTGCAAGCATGGTAAGTCGCATGACACAATTACTACTGAGTAAAAAGCCGTTATACAGACCCGTCAGAGGAGTTATGGCTTCTAATTTTTAAGGCCTTCGGCTTTTCCGACATTTGTTTTTTCTTTTCTAACTGAAATGTTTTCAAGAAAGTCTCAAAATGTTCATTTACCGAAAATTTTGCGTTTTTACGAAAATTAAGATTTTTCCGATACCTTTAGGGTTGAGTTGCCATGCATTCCTGGCAACGACACCTCTCAGATTCCGCGTAACGATTTTTCGTGCTTCTAAATATGACATGGAATCTGACAAATATGACATAATCTACTGTTTAGCCTAAAGCCTAAAGCAGTTTTCCACACCCAGGTCCACCAGAGATTCTCACGTTATCTGTCACTTTCTTGATTCTAATCGTAGTAAATTTTCTGATTAATTTACTTCACATCCGTCGTGTGGCCATAAATATTCCGCAAACATTTACATAAGAGATTACACCAACACCTTCTAGCATTGGAAACGAATAAATCGCTAGTGATGGGTACATGAAGACGTGCTCCAGAATATTCTGAAAATTTGATGCTTGAACATGCTTTTTCGGTTTTTCCAGCATTTACCTCGAGATACTTCTTATATAATGAATATGCAGTCAAACATCGATCTTTACGAAGGTGTGTCTCACCTCTGCCACCCTGGCTTTCCTATATATGGACTAAAGTACGTATTAAGGTAGCGTAAATACATTGCCATACTATAACAACTTTACTTAACTTAACAGTAAAAAACTAAAACTCATGGCCTTCTATAAATACATATAAAAACATCAAAATATTAAAGATTATATAAGATTTAAAACATCATATCAGATTCATTAACTACCTAACTATAATAATTTAGTCTATATCAATATTTCTATGTTATTTCTAAAAAATAAACTCCTAAATCTCCTAAGTGCATATTTAATTTAAATACATTGCCCTATAGTTATACCAGGGACGTGCGTCGGGTCATTTATGTTAGCATTAGGCTGTTCGTAGGTGCTAAGTATTAGGGTTAGTATTCTATATAAGGAAAAGCAGATACATTGCCCTAACGAGCAAATAGGTTTCAAGATGGCCGCCATATCACGACAACGAATTGCTCCTAAAAATAACAATAATATTAACGAATGATAATATTAACCGTCTATTACTATAACTATTATTACCCTAATATTATAACCCTAAAACTAACACTAACACTAAAACTAATACTAATAGGAACACTAATACTAACACTAATACTAACACTAATACTAACACTAATACGTGTTATAAGTACCAATCAGCTTTCAGAATATAGTGCTAAAACCTATAAGTTGCATATAAGAAGAGTGTGTAGGTTTTTCGGGGGATAGTAGTCCTCGCGTTTTTTCCGGATACTGGTCGTAGGAGGAATAACCCTAACTGGACGTTTTGGAAGTTTGTATATGTAACTGGTGCCTATAGGGCTTCCAATGTTAATGACATTTTAATACATCAATTAGGGGCGGGACAGAGGGGCCGTCGCAGTGGGTCGCACCCCAAATATCAATGGTGTATAGGCACCGCCGCCCCCCACCAATAAATATATCTCATGCATATGATATCTCATATATATCTCAAATAAGCATAGAAGCTAGTCTCAAAATGTAAGGAAATGATGTTTACGAGACGCCCCTGCCGCCATTCAGTGGTTTTCTGGTATGTCCGCCAAGCACGCACGTGATTTTTTATTCATTCTTCTGGCGAACAATGTTATTTCCTATACAAATAAATGAATACAACTTGTTTCGAAGTTTCTATTGACCCGATAACACGAAGTCGAAATCCATTTTCACAATTTATTTACAAGTATTTACAAGCTCATATGCACAGCAACGCATACAACGAACACGAATGTCAACTCACTGTTTGTTTATGTTCACACCCCCGGTCACCGTGGGGGGCCGTCAATCCTATCGAACATTTCCCCCTCCCGAATTAGGAGTAAAACTCAAATTCGTCTAACTCTATTTGCGTAATTTCCATCGGAGATATTCTTGTAATGGGTCTTTTAAGAATTTTTCCTCTTATTCTAACATCAACAACACGGACAAGTCCGTCATGCCCTGGATATATCTGTTCGACACGTCCGATATTCCAGTCGCGTCTTGCGACATTTGGTTCTATAACAACAACAACATCTCCTATCTTTAGATTTTTCTTAGGTGAAAACCATTTCTTACGGGATCCAATGTGTGGAAGGTACTCCTTCATCCATCTTTTCCACACATGACGTATCAACTCTTGTATTCGCCTCCAGCGATTCTTTGCATTGAATGATGTTGTATCCACACTGTCAGGGACGATGTCTCCACCCATTTGTCCGATAAGAAAGTGGTTTGGAGTGAGCACCGGCTCATCATTCGAATCGGTACTCAACTCAGTCAATGGTCTCGAATTTAATAGGCTCTCGACTCCTATAATTATCGTTTGGAGTTCTTCATCTGTTACTTCAGCGTTCCCCAACACTGCGGCGATTGCTCTTTTCGCTGACTTTATCATACTTTCAAACACACCACCAAAGTGTGGAGCTGATGGCGGGTTCCAATGCCAGGTTATTCCATTGTTCGCCGTCGTTCTCTGTATATCTGGCTGTGGTCAAGTTGTTGCACCAATTCTCGAATTTCTCTTTCTGCGGCTACGAAATTTGTTCCGTTATCACTTAGCATTTGTTTGGGCCATCCCCTTCTGGCGGTCATTCTGACAAACGCGTTCATAAATCCACTGACGTCCAAGGAGGTAGCCATTTCCAAATGGCAGCAATGCGTTTGTAAACACAGGAACAGACAAAGGTATCGTTTCGCCCTGGCTTTTCCTCGTCCTTGAATAGTAAGGTAAGGTCCTCCAAAATCTGTTGCACAGTTTGTGAACGGTCGACCAGTCATTTCGAGACGTAGTTGTGGAAGTGGTGCCATCTGTTGTGTCGAGGGTCGTACTCGGAAACGCCTTGAACATTCTGTGCAGTCACTGATACATCGCTTCACCTCTTGTCGAACATGGATAACCAAATAATTCTCTCGCAAATGGTTAATGGTGTAGTTAACACCCATTTCGTGGCACTCCTTTTCATGATGATACTTTACGATAAGCTTCGTCACGTGATTCTTCTTTGGCAAAATAATCGGAAATTTCACGTCTTTGGATAACTCGGTAGCATTTCTAAGTCTCGTATTTGAGCGCAAAATTCCGTTGTCCAACATTGGATTGAATGGTAGTAGTGAACTTCTTTTCGGTATAAACTTTCCTTTCTTTAGTGCCACGACTTCTTCTCCGAAGACCTTGCGCTGCATTTCCCTGATGATTTGTTCTTCACTATTTCTCAGCTCGATCGGCATCAGTTCTCCATTTGTTCGTTGCTCTGGAGGAACTCGACAATTTTGAACAAATCGGTTCACCCAACTTCTGACCCGCACAAGAGATAGTCCTAATTCCAGACGATCTCGTTGATTTACACGGTACCATTTCGAATACCTCTTTGGTTCCAATCGCCACTCTTCTATGGTATTTGAAGGTGATTCATGGTTGCGATTATCATATACTATTTCGGCACTGTTACATGGGATCGAATGCGATACATGTGTTGTTGCTTCCCATGTTTTCGTTCGGAGCTCTTTACTAGCCTCTACTGGGTTCGAGAATTTACGAGGTGACCAATTTTCCTCTGCGATGAGCAAGAATTTTGGACCATTCCACCAAAGTTCGGATTCAGCTAGTTCCGAAACGGCCAGGCCTCTTGTCCCATGATCAGCGGGATTCAATTTGGTCGGTACCTAACGCCATTGATTAGGACTTGAGTGCTCGTGAATCTCACCAACTCTATGGGCGACGAAGGGCTTGTATTCTCGACTTTGACCTTGGATCCAGTACCCAACGTTAAGACTATCCACCCAATACGTGACTTTGTTCAACGGTTCGTTTAATGCTGAACACACTTGTTTGGCCAATCTCAGTCCAATAATTGCTCCCATGAGTTCGAGTCTCGGAATACTGAGTGCTTTGAGGGGCGCTAAACGGGTTTTCGCTGCGATTAGCCTGGTTGTAACCAATCCTCCTTGATATTCATGTCGACTATAAACAGTCGCAGCATACGCTTTCTCGGAAGCATCTGTAAATACATGAATGGTTAATGCGGTTGTGGGATGATCCATCTTAAGACATCTTGGAATTTGAATCTGTTCTATACTTGACTAGATTCTTTGAACCACTCCTTCCACTGCAGTTGTTGGTGCGTACGCAGACAGGTGTCCCAGTCCACTGCCTCTAACCATGCTTGCTGAATTAATATCTTCGCTCGGACGATATACGGTGAAAGAAACCCGAGAGGATCGTAAATAGTCGCGGTTCTTTTTAACACATTACGCTTAGTAAATTCGAACTCGTGAGAAGGCTGTGTACATCGAAAGGAAAATGTATCTTCATCAGCCGTCCACAATACTCCCAACGCTTTGGTTTCTGGAAAGGCACTCTTATCAAAATCGACTTCTACTGCTCGATCAGCCATTGGGACGTCTTCCAAAACTTCTTTCCGGTTGGATATCCATTTTCGAATATGGAATCCTGCTTTGTCTCCAAGCTTTGACAATTGATCTCGTGTCTCCTTTGCTTCCTTTATCGTTGACACTGATGGCATTAGGTCATCATGCATGTAACAATGCTTATGGACTGCTTCCGCTGGCATCGGATATTCGGTCTTGTGAGTTTCTGCGTGCATCTGCCAGGCAAATTGAGCGCAAAATGGACAATAGCAGCCTCCGAATATAAACCTTGAGAATTCATACACTTCTGGTGGTCTCGTCTGGTCACAATCACGCCACAAGAATCTGTGAAAGGCTCTATCCTCCGGGGTCAACACAAGCTGGTGATACATCTGACTAATATCGCCCACGACGACCACATTCTCTTTCCGAAATCCCACGAGGATGTCGAATACCTGGCTTTGTAGTTTCGGACCGGGTAAGGATTCTGTGTTTAAACTCTTCCCTTCGTAGGTTGCGGAACCATCAAAGACAATACGAACCTTCGTTGTAGCTTTGTCTGGTCTTATTACTGGAAAATGCGGCAGAAACCATTCACTTTCTGGCTTGGTTTCATCCTCTAACACTTTACGAATGTACCCTTTTTCAAGATAATCTTCCAGCACTCCTTGATATGCTTTGGCCAAGTTATCATCTCTCGCCAACTTTCGTTCTACTGATTGAAGTCGTCTTTCGGCCATTGGACGATTATTCGGTAAGCTAGGTCGATCATTTCTCCAGGGTACAGCTACTTCATATCGCTCGCCATTGAACTTTAACGAGTTCGTTGCTTTCTCCCATGCCACTCTCTCTAACGGCGTCATTTCGCTAGTCGGTCCAGTGATGGCGGCGGTTTCAAGCTCCCAGAAACGTTTTACCATACTGTTGAGATCTTCGTTGACCATGTGATTCTTCGCGTGATTACTTTCATCTAAAGAGATACGTGTACGAAATGTGTGCAAATACCCAGTATTGCTATCTTTCATTTCACTTTTTTGGCCCATCCGTCCGATCGCTGTCCATCCCAGTGGACACAGTCGTGCGCTAGGTTCTTTCATTGGGAACATGAGGTGGTAATGGTCAGATCCAAGAAGTACGTCGACGACCTTCTTTTGCGGCAATTTTGGGAAGGGAATATCCTTCAAGTGATCCCATTGGTTCTTCTTTTGAATCCAACTTGTTGGTTTCATACGCCCACAAATTTGTTGTGCTGTTTTTGCCACAATGACACCGTCCACATTTCCATCTACACTCTCTATCCCAATCTTGACTGTTGCAGACATGAAGCTTATACTTTCTCATTATTTGCAACTTGAACCATCACTTTCTCTTTTTCTCTTTGTAACCCCAACTCTTCCACCACATCTTCATTCACATACGTTGTGTCACTTCACTCATCTAGGAAACAGTTGACTAGCAATCTTTTTTTTCCATTCTTTAATATGACTGGTACTGTTCGAAGTGCAATAACTGTATCATCATGTTGTTGGATGCTCTCCATCGTAGTTGTTCTCTTATTGGAATCCCCCTCCATGCCTGAAGGTGTTGTCTTCGGACGTTCTTTTTCATTCGGTTTCTCGTGTAGTAGCGGATGATGACTTCTATTGCAACCTGTTGCTGTACAGGTTCTACTTCTGTGACAGTTCTTTCCCAGATGGTCATCCCCGAGGCAACGATAGCAAAGTCCGAACCGCTTTGCTGTTTCCCATCTCTTTTCGGTAGGCCATTCTTTAAAAACCACACATTTCCAGATTGGGTGATTTTCTCCACATGCGATACATGGCTTATCCCTCTTACTGGCATCTTCCTCTCGATTGATACCAAATGACTTTCGACGCTTGTCCCTCCAAGACCCAAATTTCTCATCATGCTTTCGGTCATCTTTCTCATCGTGTGTAAACCCACGTTTAATCTCTGAAGCTTGCATTTGATATTCAGCTTCCTCGGCCACCCAACGATTCAATGCTTCGAGCGACTCTTCTTGTTTATTATCTTTAATCCATCGATAATATCGTGCGAGAAGAGATTCAGATATTTTCTCTAAAACAATGTTGTACAATGTTCCCGCCTCTAAATCTGACTTCTGATTGTTCTCTTTAAGAGTGACAACTGTTCGTTCCAAAATATCCGCGAATTTCTCCAGTTCTTTTGAACTTCCTTCCGATAGATTTTTCAATCGTCGCAATTCCTCCAAATGCGCTTGAACCTTTCGTCGTTCACCCCCGTATTTTCGATTAAGCCTTGCCTTTGCTGCTTCGTATGCCACTTCCGAGTACCCGAGGCCTTTGATCGTTTCCGCCGCTTCGCCTTCCAAACAACCTTCTAATCTTAGCATCTTAAATTGAGACGTTTGCGAATTACTGCTTGCGTCATGAGACGTTTGTTGTGAACTATTATTTGAGTCGTTATTTCCCGCATGAACGACTTCCGACGGCTCCGTTTTTTCTCCTTGCTGACTGAACACCAAACTGCTCAAATACTTCCGAGCTTGACTTGTTTCTCTATCGATTTTTTCGTTGAATTATTCGTATTCTTCGCCGAATTTCTTCGCAGCGTCTAGATCTTCCTCTTTCTCGCAACATGTTTCTAAAAGTTCGATAACAACCAACGCTTCTTTTCTTTCTTGTTCGATATTTTCCAACATCGCTTTCGCTTTCGATTTGTCCGTCTTATCATCGGATAAAACAGTGGCTAACTCCATTAACGACTGTGAAACTCCCCTTTTTGCAAGACGTTTAGCCTTCTTTAAATCTTGCATCGACGACATATTTGTCAAAATGCTTCGTCTCCAAAAATTCCCACGGTAAAGTTCAACGATCGATCGAATAAACTCACGAAAAAACTCTCGAATAAACTCTTTAACTCAAAATCCGTCACGAAGGACCATTTGTTTCGAAGTTTCTATTGACCCGATAACACGAAGTCGAAATCCATTTTCACAATTTATTTACAAGTATTAACAACGAACACGAATGTCAACTCACTGTTTGTTTATGTTCACACCCCCGGTCACCGTGGGGGGCCGTCAATCCTAACACAACTACAGTGTGCTGGCGCGGTATAATATAAAAAGGAGAAATAAGAGAACTTCAATGAAGTCTGTAAATTACTAAATAACTAAAGGTCAAAACCAGTGACCGATATTTTGAATTTAAGGCTATACCTGCCACATAGAAAGTTATGAAGCCAGAATTAGTTTGGAAAAAAAATACGGTTGCCGCAAGCACATCTCTATTCTATACCACGAGCTAAATCCTTCCTCTCCGACATTTACGTATCGCTGATTAAATGGTTATCTGTGAAATGCTTGGAGCATACCACAGACCTCTTCGACGGCGTCCACTGAGCACATTTCTGTTCCACATAACTTCTGGACGATCATCATCGTAAAATTGCATAACATGAAGTGATCATCGTCTGCATTCAGAGTGTTACTACAGCTGGCTACGATGCACCTACCTACATGGAGGCATTTAAAACAACTTCTCTCAATGCGTAGCTGCTGCTAGGTCCATGCATGCCCCATGCAACTCGTCCATTATCCCAAATGAGTCAAATCTAATGACGGCGATTCTCTGTTCCACGTTGAAATATCGAAAATCGGACTAAATCAGGAAAAATACAGTTATTGTTTTTTGAAAGAAAAAAATTTGGGATTAACGGATGGCGTATTTGGTGATTTACACCCTTTGATTTAACCGGTGCACGAAAAAGCTCCATACCAAGCTCTGTTGTTCGTGTTTCCTTACAACGGTTTGCACATGGCCATAAGACAACATATTTGTCTTAGAATTTAAAACATAAACATTCTTCATGAGTCAATTTCAGTTTGTTTGTTTGAGTTTAAAAATAGCAACGGTGCGAATGCTATTGTCTTGTGCATACAGCGAAGACTTGAAGGGAGAGCTGGTTTGTTTTTATTACGAATAGGTTAGATTATTGCGTGGCTAGTTTGTTCCGCTCCCAAATTCTGTCCCATTATACCGATCTTCCATGATCTACACTATTTTAGTAGAAACTGACCATGGTCTATTACAAATGCTGCATTCTGATTGGCTGCTCAACCGTTGTCTATTCGTGATAGACAACGTTTGGGAAACAATGGCAGAAAACTCTCGTTTTGGGGAGGTTTCACATGAGTTTCGGATATTTTTTGGAGAATGCATGATTTGTAATAGTCCACTAATTTGTTTCTACTAAAACAATTAGACAACTCGTCCTCGTTGTCTATGAGCGAATAGTCAACTCAGGCTTCGCCTTCGTTGACTATTCGCTCATAGACAACTCGGACTCGTTGTCTAATTGTTAAATAGGCTACGTATTGAATTTAAGATCCTTTTGATCACCTATAAGGTATTGCATGGTATGGCTCAACAATATTTAATTGATTTAGAAACATGAATGTCATCGTCTTTTATTAAAGTTTCCAAACATTAAATCCAAGAAAACGCTTGGCGACCGCACATTTTTTATGTCGTCACCAAAAGTGTGGAATGCCCTTCCTCTTGAAGTAACACCTTCGAGTATAATTTCAGGCCTGAACTGAATATTCAATTGAGAAGTTTTAAACAGACAGTTTGAACTGTGTTAGATATAATTTGTAAATCCAATGCTTGATGTTTTCTTCACGCTTGATAGCTTTCAAAAACGCACTAACGATCAAAACAGAAGTAAAAATACAAATAATTATACGATAAATAACTTCCTTACCCTTAGACAGTTCTATCGTGAGAGAAATCTGATATATTATTATACATTGTCTTTATGCTAAGTTTTTGAGCCCTCTCGACGATTTATTAGTTATAATAATATAGTCGCCATTTTGAAAAAAATTCGTCATGTTTTAGAAACCATACATCAAAATTATGATTCCGAGAGGGGACTGGAACGAATAAACTCAGTCTGGTATACAAAAAACACTTTTTCAAGTATGATTTCTAGTTATGTGATTATCATTTCAGAGTTACTGGCCTGTCAGGCAATCAGAACTCGTTTAAGCTCAGGAATTATACTAAAGGTTATTATTAGTAATATAGTATTGCATTATTTTACAACTGTAAAGCGCATTTGAATATTTTATAAAATTTGCGCTATATAAATTTTAAAATTATTATAAATTATTAATTATTAATAATGGGAATCATTGTCGAGGAAGTTTCTTTGTACTTACAGTTACAAATGTCAAAAGTATTATGCTTGTACATGCAGGAATTCGATGGAAGTACTGAAAACGATGCCTAAATGGTAGATGAAGTGTATATGTTCGAACAATGTCGGGGCACCTTAAATTAATTGTCCATTTTCCCTGATGAAAATGTGCTCACGAAAATTAGGGACCGGTCATTATTTATGGAGGGTTTGGGGCCGAAGAGAAATAGATTAAAAAAAAATTGTACCCTACCAAATTAAAATCAGACATTTTACCGACCCAACAATTTATGCATGGCTAAAACAAATCTTTTACCCAACCCTTAAAGTACAGTAAAGTACGTTTGGTTTGTAGTAAAATGTTTTTAGATACTGTATATAGGTTTGTGTAATTTGTATACTACATATATCCCGTCTTCCTACTGGGCTATGTTTACACCACCATGAAGCGTTAAAAAACGTTTTTGGCACAAAATTTGATCAGTGTGATCGCGTCGTGTGTTCCCAAATCCCACGGAACTAGTCTAGCGGTGGTTGATGGTTCAGTTAAAATTTAAAGCCATAATAAGGAGCTTAAGCGCGAAAAAGAAAGCGGTAACGATGTTAAATAACTAGAAATAATAATGCCCAGAATTGACAAGTACTTATTAATAGTTGGTCTCTAGGGTTTTCATACTATTTAATTCCCTATCGAAATTTGGATCTTTAGATTGTTCGCATTATTATTTTCATGAATGACTGTTGAACAAACATGGCCGAGTTCGCCAAAAATACACAGGATCGATGTATTTTTGTGTATAGTTGTACAGGATTTGAAAGTTTACAAAAGGATTATTGGTAGCTATAATGTTTAGTATAATGTATATAAAATATATTTGGTGTGCTTGTTTGCTTGTGTTAATTGATCAAATATCTGTTTACGTTTTAAGCTGGGGACGGTTTTGAATAGTTTCAGGGTAGTGTCAGGCTGAGTAATCTATTGCATTTACATACATGTATATCAACCTCATGAATAATATCATTCAGGATATCTAGTTATCAGCCCATAAATGGGTGTTTTCAGAGATAGTTCCGTTACAAAACTTCCACATGAACGCACGTGTGATCACATGTGATCACACGTGTGATCACATGTGATCACATGTGATTTTGCAACAGTTCATGTGGAATTTTTGAACAGTTCATGTGATAGCAAAGGAAACTGAGCCATGGAATATATATCCATAGAAATGGAATATCTGCCCTAGTTTTGATGGTGAAATGAAGACTTATTCGTCCAATGAGTTATCCAGGCTTTGAACAACTGGCCCCTGTTAACTAGCGAATACCATAATTACCTCCATTTATATTGTTCTCAAGGGGCGGTTTAATTCCTAAATGCCCTCTCATCAATATACAATTTTCCCTCGACACAGGAAATTTCTAATTTTCCCTCATTAACATACATGAGTGAACATCCAAACACCCCACCCACCTACAGTATTCTCAATGTTCTCATTTCCAAAAGAATTTCAACTATACAAATTATATCTCGACACACACAGCAATTATGGCATTATAATCTAATACCATAACATGTTGGAAGTTAGTAAATAAATGTCCGTCAAGTATCAGGAGGATTTATGAAAGATCCTGGGGACTTTCACAAATCTTCCTTTTAATTTTGGAGATATTTAATCACTAATATCCCTCCTCTTGTGGTTTTATAGTTATATATTAATAACATGTTTACCTCGATTTTGTTTGTTCTCACTGGGTGATTTAAATTTTCCTCTCAAAATAGGTAGAATGTCTAATTTTCCCCCTCATTAGCATGTGTGAACATGCATCGGTTGATAGTTTGCGATGAATTTCAAACAATACAAATTATATTTTGTCGGTAAACATGGTATTACAAACTAATACCATGCATGACATGTCGGGAAATTAGTATTAAATGTCCATCAAACCTCGGCTTTCGGGGACATTTAATTAGTAATTTCCTTCATGTAATGGTATTAATATTTAAATAATTCTAGTCAGTTTATTGAATGAAAAAAAAACCATTATACTTAATCAATGTCCAACAATTCAATTATTAAATGTATTTGTATCATGTTTTAAAATTATGGACATTTAGTTTAACTAAAGAAATACCTAATGGTTTTCGTGTTTGATGGCTTTATCCAAACACACTGTATGTTCGAGCAACATCCAAAATCCATCATTTTGGCTTTATCCAAACGCGCAAACCATTAGGCGTTTTTTTTATAAAAGAACAATAACACACTAGTTTTGTTTTCTTTAAATCCCGTGTTTGGATGGCCTGATCCACGGGTATTGACCAACCAGGGCTTGCGACCTCAAGTCGATTTAATTGCAGGCTACAAGAAGGCTACAAGTAAAGTAGACACATGTACGCTTTGCGTACCTATTTTTTATATTTGTATGTACAATGCAACGTCCTAAACAACGAGTTCTAATGTTTTAATCAAAGATTAGCATGAAGAAATAGTTCTCCATAACTAGTATGCATGGCGAGTTTTACCCAAACCGGCATTAAATCAGTCGTTTACATTATACTTGTCCCAATTCGCGCTTGGCTTTTACATTTTGTACTTGTCATGAAGTTGTCAGGGACAATATTAGTTAATTTATCTGTATTTACAGGCGTTTTCCTGCTTGTCTAGATCTATAGTATTCTTTGCCAAGATATTTATTAATAATTTAATCGCGTTTTTGCATTTAGAACAGGAATCTTTTTATTGTTTATAATGAACGAGGCAATTTAAGAAGATTAAAAAAGCTAAATTGATTAACCATTTCTGTTTGGATAAGCCTACATTAAGAGACAACCGTGTCGGTTAATTATGGTCGATATTCGTCTCCTGTGTGTGTGGCTTTTAGGATTCCATAGAATCTGCTGCCTTGAATCCTTAATATGACGTGAAATAGCATGTGCAGCCGTAACCCTATTCCTGAACTACAATATAATAAAGACCTTAACCAGAACGAAAACAAGTACTGTGACGATTCGATGACAATCTTGGATTTGACATTCATGACGTGAATTACTGAAATAATTGTTAATAATCGAATCGAGTACGTCATTATCTTAAACACGACGTCATTGAGAATATTTTAAAAGTTTTCGATCCAACGTAAATTTAATTTAGACGAATTTATTGTTGAACAAAATAACAAGTATTGCGGCGATCAAAAAGACTACAGTATATTAAAGTGCACCTAACCCCCCAAATTATAATGCTATGTTTGAAAGGGCACTTAAAATGATGAAGAATGGCGCTAACAGTTCTTCGATATCTATTTTTGTTCTTGAGGATTCAGTTATATATGATTTGTTAATAAGGCACAGGATGACGTCAAAGCAGAAAAAGAACATTGTGGCAATTCTAAAAAAATTTGTGTATATCTTCAGTTATCCAACGAAATTACTTGAAACTTTGCACGTGGATACATACCACCAAACTAAAGAACATGGTTCAAGTTATGTTGTCACCATGGTAACAGATTAGCTTCCAACCTCTCCGTTCCCATACAGAAGAACGAAAATAGATATCGAAGAACTGTTAGCAACATTCTTCATCATTTTAAGTGCCCTTTCAAACATAGCACTATCATTTTTGGGGTTAGGTGCACTTTAAATAATCAATCTAGCGGCATAAGTAATTTATGATATTGGTGGCTGCTAATTAAGTTTGAACAAGCCAAAGGCAGAATGTAGACTCAAGCTACCGCTTGTAGCCCAGTAATTATCTGTGTAATTACTTAATTATTGGACCATTTTATCTGTATTCGAGGTTTTGCATATATGAAAATGCTAAATATTACCTGAAAAAATGTAAAATACGGAAATAAACAAAGTACACCTACTTGTTGTTATCATCGAGGATTGCGATATTACAGTATGAAGCTACGAAGCCACATTTTACTCTTTTTTATCTTTTTAACGACTTTTTTATCGGGATTTTTGCATGTCGACATTCCGCTGCTTCCTCCCTCAGCAACGGTCAACAACTGTAGTTTCGCAAACAATTTTTTCAAATTTAAACATCGTGTGCACCGTGCAGGTGCACACTTTACACAGCCGGCGTACATCACACCATCGCTTCGCTCCCCAAGATGCGTTGCATCCCCTAGTATTTAACTAGTATTTAATTAGATGAAACGTTATGACGTCGTCTAAAAACGAACACGCATTTCAGACGTTGTATCCGTCTGACCATTATGGATGTTATGCAACTATCAAAAGCTTTTAAGGTAACTGATGACAAGATGGTATTATTATAATGTACACGAATTATGCAGATACGATCAATTAGATAAAGTTTAGGCGCCGGTGTAAGGTTTACAGATATAGTTTGGATAGTTGCATAACACGGATACAACATCTTAGACGAATTTAACTCTTTAGACTAATTTAACTTTTTAGACGTCGCATAACCATCGCATTTAATTGATTGAGTAAAATTCAAAGTGCCTTGGCGATTAAGAAGCTCGGTTGCAAGAATCACATTCACAGTTAACTTTGAAATAGTAATTATCCGTGGTTTCTTTCCACTGACAGAATTGAGGCTAGTTATTTAACATCGTTACCGCTTTCTTTTTCGCGCTTAAGCTCCTTAATATGGCTTTAAACTTTAACGGAACCACCGCTAGACTAGTTCCGTGGGATTTGGGAACACACGACGCGATCACACTGTCTTCAAATTTTGTACCAAAACGTTTTTTCACGCTTCATGGTGGAGTAAACATAGCCCAGTAGGAGGACGGGATATATGCATGTAGTATACAAATTACACAAACCTATATACAGTATCTTAAAACATTTTACTACAAACCAAACGTACTTTACTGTCTAGTATAGCTATAGTCTAATGCAATTGCTGCAATATGATTGGCTACGCTACACACTATCTACATTATTAACAATTAGACAACGACCCCGAGTTTTCTATTTAACAATTAGTCACTGAAGTCGAGGTGATTATCGGTGAATATTTACCGAGCTGCGAGGTAAATATAACAATAATCACCGAGACTGAGGTGACTAATTGTTTTAGTATAGTTTCAGGCTTGAACTGAATATTCAATTGAGAAGTTTTAAACAGACAGTTTGAACTGTGTTAGATTTTATTTGTAATTCCAATGCTCGATGTTTTCTTCACGCTTGGCAGCTTTCAAAAACACACTAACGATCAAAACGGACGTAAAAATACAAATAATTATTACGATAAACAACTTCCTTACCCTTAGACAGTTCTATCTTGAGAGAAATATGATATATACAATGTCTAGGTTTTGAGCATTTTCGACGATTTTTTAGTTATAATAATATAGTCAAAATGATGATTCCGAGAGGGGACTGGAACGAATAAATTCAGTCTGGTTACAAAAAACACTTTTTCAAGTAAGATTGCTAGTGATGTGATAGTCACCGCTCTAACAACGTTGTTCACACATGATATAACATGTTGTTCAAGCATGATGAAGTAACAAGGCCGAACAACCATGTTACAACAGCAATGAACATGGTTGTTCTATCAATGATGTTTTTCCCTGTTCCAACAACCGTGAACAACCATTGTTGGTTGAACAATACTGAACAATGTTGTTGGAACAATGATGAACAACATTGTTCGTTCAACAATTTTGTTCACGCATGATAGCCGCATTGTTACAGTGTTGTTCAGCCAACAACATTGCAACAACTTGTGCGATTTTTAGCTGTGTACGCGGTGACTTACTGGTCAGTCAGTCAATCAGAACTCGTTTAAGCTCAGAAATTATACTAATTAACAATTAGTCACTGAAGTCGAGCGGTGGGTGTAAAACATGGCATAGGAAATGGCATGGCATATGGCATGGCATATGGCATGGCATATGGCATGGCATATGGCATGGCATGATTATTTTTTTTATTTGATCTAATTAATTGACTCCATCAAGTAGGGATGGGCCGATACCAAATATTCGATACCGTCGATATCTGCAAGAAAAGTATCGATACTGGCGAGAAATGTCGATTGTTTCGATACCGCTGAGCCTGCGGTCTTTTGCCTTTTGGTCAGCGGACTCAGCACAAACCAACAAGGGTTGAACCTTTCATGTTACTCCATCACCAAATGAATCGAGGTATATAATCGTCATGAAATAACCGCTAACCCCAAAACAACTTAGATCCTAACCCCCCACTTAATGAGTTTTCTAACTCTAACCACCTCGATTCCCTTCATGTTATCCGGTGATGTTTATATTGGTGATGGAGTAACATGAAAGGTTATCCCTAACAAGGCGTATTTACATTGGTTTTACTGGTTTATCGAAACATGAACGACGTAATGACGATTCATTTGCAATTTAAAACCAATGTAAATACGCCTTGTTAGGGATAACCTTTCATGTTACTCCATCACCAATATAAACATCACCGGATAACATGAAGGGAATCGAGGTGGTTAGGGTTAGAAAACTCATTAGGTGGGGGGTTAGGGTTAGGATCTAAGTTGTTTTGGGGTTAGCGGTTATTTCATGAAGATTATATACCTCGATTCATTTGGTGATGGAGTAACATGAAAGGTTCAACCCTTGTTGGTTTGTGCTGAGTCCGCTGACCAAAAAGCAAAAGACCGCAGGCTCAGCGGTATCGAAACAATCGATATTTCTCGCCAGTATCGATACATTTCTTGCAGACCTTGGTATCGACGGTATCGAATATTTGGTATCGGCCCATCCCTACTTGATGGGAGTCAATTAATTAAATCAAATAAAAAAAAATCATGCCATGCCATATGCCATGCCATATGCCATGCCATTTCCTATGCCATGTTTTACACCCACCGGAAGTCGAGGTGACAATCGTTGAATATTTACCGAGCCGCGAAGCGGCTACCCTGGGTGCCAGAGGTTCTTATTCGCTCGTTGGGGGATAACGGTGACTAATTGTTTTAGTATAATTTCAGAGCTAATCAGGAAAACCGCGACTTCCGTTTGGATCGAAAGAGTAAAGCCGGCTGTAAATTTAAAGTATCAGAATTCGTTTCAGCTCTGGAAATATACTAAACGCTAATAGTCCGAGAACGTTATCTCGGTCATTATTTACTCAATTTCAATTCTGAAAACAGGTTTGAAATTACCGAGTCCAAATACATGACGTACGTACCTTCAGGTGATATCAACATAGCATGTTCACCTGCCCCTTACTCCCTTGCAAGTTAACTTCATCAACGTTCTTTGTGCTTCTATAGTTACATGATTTGAGCGATTTAAATTGTAAACGCGAGTTTTCATATAACATTGTATCAAAACTAACTTGGCATTAATTGAGATCGCGGACCAACCCGTTTCGAAATCACTCTTGATCTTTTAGTGTGGGTCTACCGCGATCGGCGTGTGTATTTGTAAGCATTGTGAGCGTAATTATTTTCAAGATACTTGTCAGCCACATTACTGATCAACAATTATATAAGCCATTAAGCCTATCGGGAAATATTACGCAAGAATTCCAATAATAACACAGGAACCTAGACTCGGCTATAGCCCGAGTAATAAACAGCCGATTACATTTTAATTCTGCATCTAATCGTCTTTTGATAACAATCTGCTCCTGGAGGGTGGCATGGATTAAAAAAAGCGAGGATTAAATGCAATTCATCGAGGGAAGAAAATCTGAGTGGAGACTAGGACTAGCATATTCGACATCTCCACGGAAGCAAACCATCGCTAACCATAACCACCATTATAACCCTAAATAATTATAATTCTAAACTCTAAACCTATCCCTAATCCTAATTCAAAACTAATTGAGTGCAAAGAAATTGAATTAGTGTTAACTAATCCCAGCCTTTACTCGATATTTACACTCAGTGGTTGCCTCTGGTGTTTACCATTAAAAAATCCGAACAAATAAAAAGAGATACCGAAATACGTGTGTATGTGTATCAACTCTATTTTGCATTTTAATGATTATTTGTAATTGTTGTTAATTTATGTCTTTCATCATAATTTTGTCTTTAGCTCTAATTGAACAGGATATAGTCCTTGATGACACCGTCGATGAAATCATCAACAAAATAGATGGATTTGGTTTTCGTACTAAACGAGATACCATCGCCAATCACATCAAGCTATGGCCCATGGGGGTAGTTCCTTATGTGATCGATGCAAATATAGGTACATATTAAACGTTATAATTGCCCTGCTAGCAAAGCCATATTTTATGGTTTCTTGGTCTCATTTATAACAGTATACTAAATTTCATCAATTCAATCTATTGTTCGCCGATTTTAAGATGGGAATTCGTTTAATTTGTCTTGTTGATATACTTACAATAGACACTTCCCGAATTCCCATGTTGTATTCTGTTAATTACATGTATCACAAGAAATGTTTTGCCATTTTTAAATGCTGAAGAACTTTAACTATAGGACAATGGTTAGTCTAAATAAATATTTATGCGTTTATACATTCCTTGTATAATTCATCTAAAAAGATAATATAGTATTGAAGAGAGATAAAACGATACGTACAGGGTATACGCCATTCAACCAATGTCGCACCTGATTGGTCAGTTGATTTCCACCCTAGTAACGGGGTAGCAACCGGGAAAGACAGTGATATTTAAATGAATAAAATAATCTCCGTGATTGAACTTCATACTTGTTTTCTCACAAGTTTCCAAGAAGTTTGGAAACGTTATTCTATATCTTTGTGTACAAAACGTTATCTTACAGAAGCGTTATTAAATAGCAACGCATGCACTGTTCGTGCGGCTCACAATAAACTCTTGTGAACTTGAAGAGTAATGGATAATGCCTATTTTCCATACTATTTGCGTCGTTCTTGAAAAATCGTAGTATTCCACTCAATGTTATAATCTCCTTTACCAGCTTGGTTTTATGTTTGACAAAAACAATCCGAGTCTGAAGACTTTAAATTACCATATATAGCAAGGCATGATGCATAGAATGACGTTTTTCATGTTTATTCAAAATACCTACATCGTTCTGAATCGTGGAAACTTGTAAGAAAACAAGTATGAAGTTTCATCATGGAAATTTTTTTTTCATTTAAATTACTCGGTCTTTCCCTGTTGCTACCCTGGTGCTAGGCAGGAAGTATACTGACCAATCAGGTGCGATATTGGTTGAAAGGTGTATTTGCTCACTTCTTTATTTTTTTCTTTACAAGTAAATAACTACGCCTGGCTCAGTTCTTTTTTAGCCCAAATATTTTCGGAAGCGTTTCCTGATTGGTTCAATAATTATTATTTTTATTTGTTACATCTTCAATTCACATGTGAAGACCCTGTACACGATTTCGCATTTTCATATAGAAAATATAAATTTTGACAACCAGGCTTACGGAAAATATTATTGTGATACATGTAATAAAATATTTTTAGCAATTTTCATTAATTATTTGAAATAGAATATATAAGAAACGACATTTATGGCAACATTCTCTTATTTTCTAGGTCCGCCAATTAGAAAAAGAATAAGACGAGCTTTTCGCCACATCTCCAAACGTTCATGCATAAATTTCGTTCCCAAAACTACGAAAGACAAAGACTACCTCACATTTATTAATGGGAATGGGTACTTATAGATGTTTATATATTATTTAGGAAAAGAAAACAAACGAATTGTGTAACACACAAATATGTGCAAGCTGCTCGAAACAGATTGCTTTGTAAAACAAGAGCTCATTTCTTTTTTTATTATCTTTTTTAATAGATGCTATTCGTCAGTTGGTAGGATAGGTGGGGAACAAACCATTTCATTGGATCGTCGTGATTGTATGTTTGGCGCTACACACGAAGTGATGCATGCCTTGGGTTTCTTTCACGAGCAATCGCGTGCGGATCGAGATCGTCATATTAAAATTCTTTGGTGGAATATTCAAGATGGTGAGGCTTTCGTCACACACACACACACACACACACATATATGTATATATAATACTACAGAGGGTGTAAAAACCGTTGGCAGAGTACTCAATGGAGATCCAGAGCATATTATAGTTGAAGTTAAGAGACTCAAATACTCTTCAAATAAAATAGTCTATCCCACACCGTCAGGGCCGGATTAACGGTTCGCGGGGCCCGTGGCATATTATCAGCGCGGGGCCCCTTGACCCCCCCCCCCCTGTGAATTCAGGTTTCCCTGAAATCAGAAAGATTAAAAAATATCAATATTCCACGATTTGAAAAGTTTCCTGTGTATTTACAAAACAGAAATATACATCAATAATTGAACTAAAATCCAACGCAGTTTATATAGCATTAACAATTATATAAGTATTATTTTTACAGCAGCAAAGGTTAAAAGTCAAACTGGCTAAACAACAGGAACAATATTCAAATACATGATCGTCATGTCCATGTAACGTGTCTGTTATTAGAGTCTCATTCTCAGGCCTTGTAAACGTTATGCTTACGGGATTTCTTAAGAGCAAACTCGTTAATTACCTTCTTTTTTTATTTTTGGGGCCTCCCTAGCTTTTTTATTTATGGTATCTTGCTTTTTTTAGTTTTGGGGCCTCGCTTTTTTATTTATGGGTTCTTGCTTTTTTATTTTTGGGGCCTCGGTTTTTGTTTTGTTTTTGGGGCCTGTTTTTTGAGTTTTGGGGCCCCGGCGCCTCGCTTTTTCATTTGCGGTACCTCTTTTTTTAATTTTGGAGCATCGTTTTTTTTACTTTTGTACGTGGCCTTGCGGTTTTTGGGGCCCCACACTTTTTGGGCCCCGCGCTAAAAAATCGAAACTGAGCAAAGCGCGGGGCCCCTAAAAGCGCGGGGCCCGTGGCATAAGCCACTTCAGCCATATGGTTAATCCGGCACTGCACACCGTATGTGGCACGAAACTAACTATTAAATATGTCTAATCTAATCTAACAAAACAAAAATGATCACTTATAATAATAATAACAATAATATTCAGTTTAGTAATTCCAGTAATTACTGAGTTATACCATTGTTTCGTGCATTAGATTAAATAACATATAATAACAAACATTTTCCTCAATAATAATTAGTAATAAGCTAGGAAACTATTAAAAGGTGTGAATTTACATATATTTAATTGTAATAAATTTGCTAAAAGTTTCGTTGCATGTCACTCTCACAGTAAGACATACCATGGTACATGATTTCGAGGGCCCTCTATTTGGACCGACTCCAAATGACTGGACAAAGTGTCTGGTAAGGCAACCGCGGATAACTGAGCAATAGATCGTAATAAGATCGTAGGGTTTCAGACCTGCTTTACTGAATTGTCGAAGGGCATTAAGACGCGAATTAGCTTTCTTTAGAATAAAACCACGTGGGCATTCCAGGAAGTTCTTCGGACAAATATAATCCTAAAAGTTTAAAATGTTGTACTCTTTCAAAACGTTGCCATGAATGGATGTACATAGAGTGATCGCACGGTAGTCTATATTGACGAAAGTTTTTAAACATCTCTTTGCATTTTCGCGGATTGAGCTCCATTCCACGGGCAGAAGCGAAATTATAAATTTCGTCAACGACTATAGGCAATAGGCTAGGAAAGCACCTTGGGACAATTTCTAATACTGTGATGTCATCAACACATTTAAAGAGACCACTCCAGTATTTTAATAAAATTAACCAATATGGCAAACAAGAAAGTCTCATTCCTTCATTGCAGAGGCAGACCACCTTTGACTCTTTTCCACGAAGACTGCCAGGGTCAGTGAGTGAGCTAAACACAGCAAAGATGTGGAGCAAAAATATTATAAAATGGCTAAAGGATATCCAACGATAAATTCCGCTTGTCTGAAGGATCCAAGGATAGAATAGTCAAGGATAAAAAGATAGACGACAGCGAACAGTTAAAAATGTAATGCAAACTTTTGCCCATTCAGGATTCTTCAGAGCTGTTAAAAATTGGTATAATGATTGAAAATACTTGAGCTAATAAATTATATATACTTTTTGCCAAATATGCAAAAGTAAACTAAAATATACATAATAAACCATCTAATCGGATTGAGCAAATTCAAAACTACCACAATAACAACAATAACAAGAGCGTGCACTGATCAGCGCCTATTAATCAAAGAGACTTACTAAATGGTACAGCTTTCCACATTCAAACCGTATAGCATAAATTAAAGATGTGAATATAGATCCTAAAACAGAGTTGACTTTAATTAAATCCTCTACTTAGTTTTACATATATTTAATTTTTTTAACCCCGATAAAATCAAAGTTGTAAATCATGGGGCGCCTCATTAAAATGGATGGCCACTTCCATAGATAAAAAATTGGCCTCTGAGTTTACCGGATATCGTTATCGGGATCCCGCACATCCCCAGTCTCTTTCTTTTTCTTTTCTTTGGTTCCTTCCTTCCGTATTTCTAGCTTGCTCTTGATTTCCTACTTTTGTATAGACCTTATTCATAAATGGCCAACAATTTAAAATTATTTTATATGCATATAAATTGGCCCTTATGACCTCGTTTTAAAGTAAGAATCCTTTTCAATTTTGTACATGAAAACGAGTTCATAAGGACCAATTTATATGCATATAAAAGATAAAATTAATTCGGTGGCATTATGAAGATCTATACCAATAAATAATTTATTTCTCTAGGGATGGAACGTAACTTCCAAAGTTATCCCAACGGCGTGACCGATACGCTAAATCAACCATACGACATTAAAAGCATAATGCATTATGGTAATAAAGCATTCACGAAAAATGGAAGGGAAACAATAGTATCTCTAACTCAACCGTGGATAAAAGTTGGTGGACAACACCAGAAATTGACTAAGATTGACACTAGCCAATTAAACAAATTGTATCAGTGCAATCCTAGAGGTCGCAGACATTTGCGGAGACATGGTAAGTCGTCGTCTAATCTTAGGATCTGATCAGCTAACCGCTGGTTTTCCGGCACCCGCGATATCCTCTCCGCCCAAGAAACTAAATAATGGTATAAAAGTAGAGTGCTGCAAAATACGAGTAAAAATACTAGAAGGTGAATGTGGTATAGTTATAGTTATGAATGCACATGCTCCTCCATGAGCCTTCAATCTCAGAAAATATCTGACCCTGACGGGAATCGAACCCGTAACCTTCCGGTGAGTAGCTCCAATTATTGAACTACACGGACTCAGTTGGTAGAGAGGTTACAATGTGCACTGGTTCGCGTACTAGCACTAATCTGCGAGTATCAGCACGTCATCTATTTATTATTTGCATTATTTGTATATTGGGAAATGTGGTTGTTTGGTGATGCGGTTATTTGCTCTTTAACCCTTCAATTTCATTCAACGTCTTCGTCCTTGTCGAGAATGCAACTCGCGCAACCTTCTTGGTGAGGCGTAATATTTACTAATTGGATCCATGAATACTGGCGATTTGATTTTTAAGAACTGGCATATGAACATACTCTTTGTTCGTTCGTGATTTCATGCAAGATATAAATCCAGCCGTGCTTCAACCTTTTGGCCTTACTGCAGTGACGTTTGATCAGTTTAGTTCAAAAAAGAAATATGGAGATTGTAGAGCTAACATGAACGTGTGTGTCACAAATAATGCAAAGCAAATTTTCAAAAATCTTTCAAAGTTGTTATGATGCATGTTTGACAAAATAAAAATACAGTAAACAGACAGACTATATGATACTTTAGGCGTTTCAGAAAAACATTGGTGATGAATCATGCTCAATCTGCAAACATCAATAGCTACCCATTAGTTTCTTGCATCATCCTTATCTTTTTTTAAATTTCTTATTCAGGTACTTGCAAGAATATTCTTCACGGGTGTCACCGCTATTCTGTGGAATGCGATTCTTGCGAAAGTAATTACCCATTCATGAAACACTATTGCCAAAAATCGTGTGGATTTTGTTGGTAAGATTGGTACTTGATTATAGTTTGTAAATTAATTTAGTCCTGTTTGCGCGGAAAGTTTGTCGCTATACATAACTTCTTTTCTAATTTTTGGTCTTGGAATTATTGCCTTGCGTGAAATTGTGGCAAGATATTTAAACCTATAAAGTTAGTAATGTCTGTGTCGCAATTTACTCCAAATGCAATAAAGGAAGGATGTCACAATTAGGCAGGGGTCACGGAAAAGGCAGCATTTACAGTTGATTTACAATGTCGTACCTAATTTCGAAAATGCATGTTTAATTAATTATTCTAATTAACTAATTATTCTAATCAATTATTATAAACATTTTAATTATTCTAATTTTTAGTTTATTTGTATTTTTAGTTTTATAAGCTTTGTCACAGTAGACTATAGAGAACAAATATTTACACAATAACATACACAAGATGATGTCATGGTAACCACAACAGCTTTGGTTAAATACTCATGCAGTCCCTAAATTTCACATACATTAAACTAAATAATATAAACATGGTTTGGCAGATAATATACGGACAGGTATATTTTACGAGTTGCGAATCTATTTTTGAAAAATGCGAGAAACAAGTAAAATACACGCCCATATTATCTGCCAAATCATCGAATGAGATATTATTATATGACTCTTGTTGGGAACTCAATGTCATTATTTTCGTTCTCGTTTATCGCAGGATTCACCAAAGGTGTCGTTTGTGTCCCCTTAAAATAGTCGACAGCAGTCACAAATTCAGTATCTAAATTGTCAGAATATTAAAAATATTAAAAACGTCAATGCCTTGTTCTTTAGTATCATCAATTATTAACAGGAGTTTGCATCGACCCCTGATTTTAGGCTTTTAGCTTTGAATTTCGGACCAGTATAAAACTGTTAAAAATGGTATACTGTAGCACAGAGAAATACGGAAATTTAGTGTGTATTCCGCTCTCAGATTTCACTGTACTCTTAGACTTCTGCATCATATTTTTAAAAACGACATTCAAAATAATGTTCTTTTTGTTCATAGATTTTGTGTATATGTTACTCGGCATCATGCGAACAAGACCGTTCGACTGTGCTGTACGGAGAAAATCTGGGTTTTGGGAATCTGCATTTGGAAGAATTATGGCTGTTAAATAAACACATGTTAACTAAGATCTAATTAATACATATTCTTATGTATTATAAAAACTAACTAAATGTAACCCATTGTGATGTTATATATATATTATATAGACAATATGAATAATAATGCATTTGCATGTTTGTATCAATAAGCATATGTTACTAATATTATAAATGATCCTTTGTATCAAAGGTACATGTAACTCCAAAATCCTTTCCATGGTGTTTATTTTCCCTTTATCGGCTTTGTTTTTTTAAGGAAATATATTTGCTTGCTAAACATTTAATCGTGCAGTAGTTGTCTTATTCTTTACCCGTTAATTATTTGTAAATATGCCAAATATCACCAAGGGCCGAGCATAAAAGTTACAGGGTGCACGGCCACCCCGTGCGGGAGCGGAGATAAGACCCTGGGTACGAGGTTGGTGCAGGAGGAGTTCTCGTTCTTTCTCGGTGACATGCACTCTGTCCGCAGAAACATATTTCATTAAATATTTCACAAAAATTGACAAAAACTTACTAAATATTAATGTTTTCGACCAAAGATTATCCGAAATTGTACTTTGTATAAGCCATGCACTGATAAATAATTTCGCACAATCTTAGGTTTTACTCTTTCCTGTCCGGTTGTTGAGTAAATTGATGTAATTAATTAACATATTTTAGAATAATACTTAATAAAACTTAATAGGTAATTGTTGTTATGAATACCGCACACAAGTTTAATGATCTATTGTTTGGTAACAATCTTGGCTATAGATTTTCCGGGCGGAAAGCGTAATCAGAGTACAATATTGCCATAATATGTTTCCATATTATTATGGCAATACATTTACGTATAGGGCTCTTAACTTTATACTCCGATCTATTGTTTATGTAATTTAATATTGGGGTATGGCCCACTATAATGGTTATACGAAACCTTGTAACTAGTGAGATTGAGATTGTCGCTCGAGGTGAGCACATTTGTAAGCTTTGAGGAATAAATGTTTTATACAGATAAATACAGTCCCTTTGAATGTGATCGCGCTCATTGTAACTCTTGAACCTGAGTGGAAGGAATATCCATAACACTGGTTGAAAAAACATCCAAAATTGAACCACCTCTTTGTTCTACTCTGGAAAGCATAACTGTTGCGAAAGCTATGCTTTTCTGAAAGCCCAATAAACGGACTTTTACCAATACGTTTAAGTTTCCCGAACAAGACACATTATGTTAATATAAATTAGCATTAATTAAATAATAATTAATAATTATCATAAATTAGGTTTTACACGCCCGCGTAGCATCCTGAAAATTCAAAATGCCACCATTCGCAGAGTTTTTTTTGTGAAATCAAATCAAATTTAGCGTATGAGTGGATCTCATGTGCTTGTTGATTTTCACTAAATTCATAATTTTGCGTTACCGTTGCTGTGTTTTTCGATTGACGACTTCATCAGTATTCTAGGACTGATTTTGACTGCGACGGACAGGAAAGAGCTAAAACATTCATATTTTGCAACGTTTTTAATTTATTCAATGTTTTAACGTTTTTAATCAATTTGTGAAATATTTAATCAAATATGATTTGGAGATAGATTGTATTTATGCCATGCCGTATAGATAATATGCAATGTGTGTGACCGCAGTAATTAGTGTATTTGTGGCATGGTGCTAATATGGATTTCTAATCTATCCAAGCTATAGTGCTAATATGAATATCTATATAATCTTCAACTGAAATATATAAAAGTTTAAATGTTTAAATGAATTAAAACGATTTGGGATCACATACACTGCATGTGGTAAATTTATGCAAAATATGAAACCAAGTCTGTTTCTTACTTCGGGTAGTACCCAATTTTCTATTGGGAAGGCGAGGCCACCGCAAGCCTCGGACTTTCTGGTGAATGAATAAATAAAAATGTTCAAACAGGGTGAGCTATGCTAAGCTCGATAGCTGGTATCCACAGGGCTCCGTATATATTTATTTTAAGAATCACGTACAACAACATTAGGAAATTATCAAAATTTACAAAGGTTACAATGCGAGTAACTAAAATACAATGGTTTACAAAAGCAAAATACAAAGCTGGAGGGGGAGTATTGTCACCCGAGCCGAGAATTTACGAGACCAACTTTTTTTAGTGTAATTTTGGGTGTAGATTACGATTTTGCTTGTTGATCAAGTGTTTGAGGGGCGTTTCGGAGAAACGGGGGGTTAAGGGGGTGGTCTAAGCCCCAAATTAGGACCTGGACCGCTATAATTGGCGTATGCTGTTGCCGCGACCCTGCCACATTTCTACATTTTTGACGTTATTTTTTGTTATTATTCTTGTAATTTACCAGTGGCAAATCCAATAAAATTAAATAAAAAATAAAAACAAATTGGGGGAAATTGACAAGTCCAGCTCCAGTGTTCTTTTATGATTAAAAAGCCTACTAAAACGTTGCATATAATACCAATGGCTCAAAATTAGTAATTTTAGTCCACAAAGCACCCGATCCTATTTTATTCCAGGGGTGAGGTGCAGGGAATCTCGAGATTTCAACCCTTGGGAATTTGCATTTACTCAAATTTGTAACGAAATACATACCACTGATGTGTTTCATTCGTACAAACTATTCTTCTTCATCATCGTCCGATGTTTCAATAGGATCTCCACCGCCATCCAACCCATCAAGGTCTTCGTTAACAAGTAACTCACAAATATCTTCTGGTCATCTTTTCAACCATGCGAAATCGGTGCATGGGTTTCCATTGTTGGCCGTTACGACTGTCGCCACATTCTTGCAACGTAATCAGTTTGTTCTTTGTATGTGCTTTAAGAGGCTGCTTTTGCATGGTCCTTGGCAAAGTTTCTCCGAACATCTTCATGCGAGCATCAACTGAGGACAACTGTTTTTCACCATACATGACGCAAACATACTTCTCAAGGACAGCACACGTATTCACGTCAACATTATCTGCATTTCCTAGACTGCAGAATGCATTGAGAAATTCTTGGGAGTCTTGGACAATCTTCCAGCAAACTTTCTTACCTTTTCTGAAGAACGATGACACATAATCATTCCCAGTAAATGCATGCACACCTAAAAGAGCTTGTTTTTTTTATACAAGATGTTATGCCATTGATCTGATTGCAACAGTTTGATCTAAACACATTTAGAGAGCTTGCAATGAAATTGCTTCGTAAAATTCCGCAGAAGTACAAAATTGTTGATGTTTCATGCGACACATACAGGGAAGATTCCATAAAGAATGCAGAGCGAAGTCACAGAGGTGAGGCAGAGCAGTTCGTGATCAAGAATCGTGATATGAAAAAGGTAACAAAGTTAGCTGGAAGATTGTCGAAGCCTCCCAAGAAATTATCAATGCATTCTGCAGTCTACGAAGTGCAGATACTGTAATATCGACGAGAATACGTGTGCTGTCCTTGAGAAGTACATGTATGTTTGCGTCATGTATGGTGAAAAACAGTTGTCCTCAGTCGATGATGCTCGCAGGAAGGTGTTCTGGAGGCCAAGGATCAGAAAGTAACAGATCTTTTTTTGTTGCCACCAGGTAAAAGCAGCCTAAAAGTGCAAATTACAAATTACAAATGTGCAAATTACCGATTTCGCATGGCTGAAAAGATGACAGAAGATATTTGTGAGTTACTTTGATGAGTTGGAGCGCCGTGGAGATCCTATCAAAACATCGGAAGATGATGAAGAAGAATAGTTTGTACGAATGAAACACATCAGTGGTTTCGTTACAAATTTGAATATTAAATGCAAATTTCGCAGTTTTCCCCTTCCCAAGGGTTGAAATCTCGAGATTCCCTGCACCTGCCCCCCTGGATTAGATTAGATTGGATACCTTTATTTGAATAGGGTAAACTCAATCAGCTATAATAAAATTATATGCTGTTATCAATAGAGGCCCTATAACAATATGTATACAGATTATATAAATTATAATTATCAAAATAAAAAAGTGTTAAAATAGTAAAAGTAATCAAAATAGTAAAAATACGTATATTACAAATTGCGATTGTACACGGTACAGCCATGATAAAAAAAAGATTTCTTACTACCCTCTAGTTTTACGCTAGGAGGGCGAAGATGGTTACTTTGTCTAGTTTGCCTAGATACAATTTCTCTTTATGACCTTGAATACATGCAACGTTTAACAAATTTGAGTACATGCTGTTCACGACGATTCTCAAGAGGTTCTTATCTTAATTGTGCCATTGCCTCATCACTGCTATGTGATCTTACAATAATGCGAGCAGCAGTCTTTGGAGTCGTTCCAACGAATCACTATTTACTTTCCGACAACAGGTCCAAGCAGTGTCACAATAGTCCAAAATAGGCAAAATAAAGGACTTATATATTTATGTTTGCAGTATGTTTGCTGACGTAGCTCCTGACACGATTAAGCATTCTCAGTCTTTTCCCAGCTTTACCGATTAAATGCTTTACATCATGAGCATTAAATGTAAGAGTTTCGTAAATTTACTTTAATTAATTTCAATATTACGTCCTTTTAGAACATTTTAGACAGAGACAACAGATCTCAGTTATATCAGTTTTGTCCCTCTCGGTATACGATATCCGCATAATTATGATATCGTCCTCGAGTGATAAAACTTGGATATTAATATCCCTCATATAATAGATAACCTATACATATAGTCTAGAGGCTGGAGGGGGAGTATTGTGACCCGAGCGGAGAATTTAATTACAAGACCAACTTTTTTTAGTGTAATATTGGGTGTAGATTACGATTTGGCATGTTGATCAAATGTTTTAGGGGGCGTTTCCGAGAAACGGGGGGTTAAAGGGGTGGTCTAAGTCCCAAGTTGGGGGAAATTGACAAGTCAAGCTCCAGTGTTCTTTTATGATCAAAAAAGCCTACTAAAACGTTGCATATAATACAAATGGCTCAAAATTAGTAATGTTAGTACACAAAGCACCCGCTTCTCCCTCTCCCACAAGGAGTCTGACACATAGCCATCAAGTGAATAAATATGAAGGCTTTTCTTAAACTATCAGAGACATAAAAAGCGACCTTTTGATAATGACGTAATGCAACCATCAAAAGGAGTCGGCGGGTCTCAATCTGGTCTCAGAGTTTAGGTATATTGGCATTAATATTGGCATCAGTTCACTCGATTAAACTACATATTTTTTCCTTCACCATAAATCCTTAGAACATGTATAGTTTAATCGAGTGAAATGCAAAATATATTACTTGTAATATACCCAGAATCGTATTCCGGCGTTACCACCACTATATATACAGAACTCGTGACTATAGGCTCTCGGCAACGGCCTCCATAGCTCAGTGGTCAGAGCACTGCACTAGTATATAGCATCGCATATACTATATTTAATATTAAATCCTCTCATACTGTATATCAATTAATTATTATTAAAGCCATCTGTATAAAAGAAGTTGGGAATCGCTTCGCTACTTTGGGAAGTGCGCTCGAGAAGCCTTTCTTATATATAAATTAAATTATTTTGTACCTCTGGGACTCAATTTAAGAGACTTTATTTAAATATTCTACTTTATAAACATGTTATATTATTCCTAAACTTTGCATATCTAATAAGGGCCTGTCTATAAAAGCCCATGAACTCTTGAAAACTCGTGTTTCTTGACAAAGGGGCTGGACCCCGAAACGTTGAAAATAAAGTTTTTTTAAAAAGTTTTTATCGTGATTGAATTATTTAATGTTTTTAAACTTTGAGACGGGCAGGTTCCTTGACAGAATTATATATATATATATATATATATATATATATATATATATATATATATATATATATATATATATATATATATATATATATATATATATATATATATATATATATATATATATATATATATATATATATATATATATATATATATATATATATATATATATATATATATATATATATATACGTGTAGGTTTTGGTCTACGAAATGCAAAGAGTGCTCAACAACATATAGTTAGAGCAAATAATAGATTTTCGCTTACCTCAAAACTGGTCTGCTACAACTTGTTTCATCTGTAAAAGAATCTTCAGGCAGTGACCTGAAGATTCTTTTACAGATGAAACAAGTTGTAGCAGACCAGTTTTGAGGTAAGCGAAAATCTATATATATATATATATATATATATATATATATATATATATATATATATATATATATATATATATATATATATATATATATATATATATATATATATATATATATATATATATATATATATATATATATATATATATGAAGATTCTTTTACAGATGAAACAAGTTGTAGCAGACCAGTTTTGAGGTAAGCGAAAATCTATTATTTGCTCTAACTATATGTTGTTGAGCACTCTTTGCATTTCGTAGACCAAAACCTACACGTATATATATATATATATATATATATATATATATATATATATATATATATATATATATATATATATATATATAATATATATATGGTCCCGGTTTGGTCTTAAAATGTATGTATTCCAACACTCGAAATTTCCTTCACCATAAATCCTTTCAATATATATATATATATATATATATATATATATATATATATATATATATATATATATATATATATATATATATATATATATATATATATATATATATATATATATATATATATATATATATATAAATAGAAAACATTTTCCGTGTTTACATACTGTTATATAAACACGAGTGGAAGTTTGGGAGAACGAGAAATCATAGTGGGAACACGAGCCCGTAGGGCGAGTGTTTCCACGCGATTTCGAGTTCTCCCAAACTCCCACGAGTGTTTATATAACGTATGGGAACACGGATAAAAATGTTTTCTATTTCTTTTATAAAATAACCTGTAGAAAGCAAATAAAATGTACAAATATCTTTTTTATCTACACGTAAATTCTCCTTACTGCGTATGATGGCGCCGTGATGGCTAATTGATGGCGTTATGATGTCTAATTGATGGCGTATGATGGCTAATTGATGGCGTATGATGGCTAATTGATGGCGTAGGATGGCTAATTGATGGCGTATCACGATGGCGTAATCCATCCATGTTATATAGCCTGATATAAACACGGTAACTGACCAATCACAGCGTGCGTAAGACACGACTTATTTTGTAAATATATATATACTGTATATACTATATATACTATATATATATATATATATATATATATATATATATATATATATATATATATATATTTTCTTTAGATGAAGAGAGGATTTAATGGTCAAATATATGTAAGTAGTATAGAGAGTGGGGGTACGAGGACAGTAGACGCCAACCGCAATATAAACGTCAAAACATCACCAAATTTGTGTCGAGCCACAACTCGGCAATGTTTTGGTACTCACGTTTTACAATCGACATTGGTGAGCTCACAGCACCAGTCTCTGTGCTATTATGGCAATCGTTAGTCAATCTAGACACCCCTCCCATGTTTTCTACTAAGTTGATGCCAAGTACTAAAAAGTCGCGACTTTCGCTAGAAAATAGAGAGTGTCGTTTCAAATAAAGTAGAGTGTGGGACCCCAAGCGTTTTCACATATCTGGGAAAATATAATATGACATTTCAATAGAAAATGTCGTTTCACAATTTTCACATATTTAAAAAAAGTGTCGTTTCAACATTTTCACATATTTCAACATTTTCACATTTTTTAACAAACTACTGCTGTCCCGATTCACGCGCGAAAAAAACCCACTAGATTTTGATTCTAGTGGTGATGTTTATCCAAATGGATAGCGAAATGGTGCTCTTTTGATTGGCTAACAACATTGACTAACAAATAGCCAGTTGTTTCGCGAATTAGTCCGTTTGCTCACTATTCTCAGTGTTTGTCTCACTTTTAAAGTGGTGATCGTACACATATTTCGACGTTATAATTCCTCCAGACAACAAGCCCAAGAAAGGCACGTATGGTGTCACAACCGCGACAATGCTCTCAACGTCTTTCTTTAGTAACGGATCTTTTTGTAGTTCGTCGTTTAGTTCGTCGGGATTTTCAATGGCGTTCAACCCATCTAGTAAGCTAGCGAATTTGCTGATTAGCAAGTCGGTGAGAAAGGCGTTTGCGATTTCCATTCTCTTCAACTCGTATTGGTGCCATATCTTGTCGATAACCTTTGCGGACGCTTTTTTGATGTACGCTTCAGACTGACTTACCACACCGTCACCGGACAGTCTAATTAGTTCAGATCTCCTAACGTCAATATTGTCTTCCACAGTCGAAGTATCATCAATCCCCTCGACTAATTCCTCAATCGTAGGATTTTCTTCACTTTTGCGTTTTACCATCACGCTATTACTTATACCCATATTTTATTGCGGAATAACAACTTCATGACTGTATGGGTGACGCAGTGAGATTTCAAGTCTAGCGTACTTATGATTTTTTAATGCGGTCACAATCGCCGACGATTTTTCTCTGCTAATGTTTCCAAGGTAATCGTCGATAACAACCTTCATACCACTTCTGCTCGGACAGTAGAAGCAAATGAGCTTACTAATGTTTTCTCTATACGGTTTTGCGATCGACGTCAGTTGTTGTGTGATGACAATAACGCTAAACATAAAATGTCGCGCACTAAAAGCCAAGTTGACTAATTGACTAGTCCTATTCTTAACATCTTGAGAGCTCGCACAGTCGTCCAACACAATCAGAGTGTTAGTGCCTTTAAAAATGTTAGTCACACACTTGAGAACAGCGTCGACATTGTCTTGTGTGCAGTCTATCGCTAACACGTCGGGGTCGCGTACGTATTTCCAATCTTGATACGCTTTGTTCCACTCAAAAGTGGGGCAAATCAACACAATGTAGTCAAATTTACCACGATACTCAGATTCCAATGTTTCCAGCAAATAATGTGTCTTACCACAAGCTGTCATACCAACAATTAACATATTAAACGGAGTCTCCATTAACTCACGTTTGATTTAATACTGACCCGATTGAATGCAACCCATTGTTCACGAAGTTGACCAACCCATCACTCATCACAAACACCCTGCACATAACATTTGCAGTCGTCGCTTTTTTAGTGATCTCAAGAAGCACGCCGGATTGTGTGTTTACAATATTCTTGCCAGTGGCGATGTTGCGATTATCTTGAACACTCCTCAAGTCGATGACTAACGCAAAGCCATCTTTATAGAACTTCTGTATGGTCATGAACTGAGCGTGTTCTTCACCCAACCCAAACAATCGTTTCGCTTCTGCATAGAACTTCGACTTTGGGATGCCTTGTGAGTACACACTATTTGGCACACCTTCAATTGTGACTCTAACACTCTCAATATTTGGGTAGAGAAACTCCTCACTGTCTGTTCGCACCTTACTCGTGAATAGCAACACAATCGCCTTCATGCTTTTTCTTGGAAGATTAATGTTTTCATTCACAATGGTTGTGCCTTTGTCCCATTCGGTGGTTTTCATCAACGTGACGTGCTCATATGACAAACTACGACCACTTGCATAGCCCGACGCTATTTCGTCAGCGAGCTCCTGATTGTCGATCGTCTCGTACTCAAGCTCGAGGTTCTCCAGAGTGTATCCACCCACAGCGCTACCGGATTGCGCCACCATGATGTCTGCGGCCTTCGGAAGTGTGATCACATACTGCAAGTTGTTGTTCATGCTAAAAGGAGCGTACAACCCGTGGTCATTCATAATCTTACCAAGCTTAATCCGCTGTTTCGTTCCAATCACACCAAACATTAACGCGTCACTAACTTTAGCAACGTTCCCACTCGTCGCGCCACTGTCGTCCTTAGAGATTAGCTTTCTCAAGTTCTCACCACCAATACCATAGTCAATCATTTGGTCTCGCGCAGTAACACTTTCCCAAAGGTCGCGATAGACACCAGTGTAATTTTCCCCATTGTTGTCATACACAGTTTCCCCAGCTAGTCTCACAACAAGTTTCTCAACCAACAACTTGCTAACATTGTTCAAGAACCAGCTTTTGGCGTTTGCATTCTTAAAGTCAAACACTAGACCCAACGATCCAGGCACCAAACAGCTACTAACCTTGAGCTTCGGTATGTCGATGTAGAGTTCCTCGCCAGGACTGACTTTATTAGGGTTCAACGTGATCACATGCTGTGTTCTCACCCCTTTTATGACACCCATGGTTGCTCGTCTAAAACCAGGGCTCAACTCTGCTGACGTGACGTTCATATACTTTACATATGTTTTATCGCTACCGTTTTAGTTTATAATAATCATACACAAACCACGCAAGTACCACTGCGAGTACCCACAGATTTTGAGCCAACCAAGCGAGACCCTTTGCACCCAACGTCAACGCGTTGTAAACTAAATTAGCCAGCCCAACAGCCCATGGACCCATCTTCGTTATCGCGTTCTTAACAGCCTGCGCGAACGACTTTGTAGCCATAGCGCCTTTCATAACAGCAGACCTCCCAGCGATAATAATTGTTGTTATAATTCCAGCCACTGAGATTGCTACAGCGCTCAACCCAACTACATTTTCTTTAGCCCACTCCTTAAATCTCTGAAACCTGTCAATGTCGATCTCTTGTTGCTCTCTAACTTCTTCAAGCTCGCGCTGTCCTAGGGTTCTGTCTCTAGCCTGCTCAAGTCCTCTCACTCTTTCAAACAAACTGGCATATTCTCGCTCTTCGTCACTCGTAAGACTACCTTGCTTAGCTTTTCTATCAATCTCCACCAATCTCTCGTTCGATTCGTCTATCGTTTTTTGAAAGTGGTCTGTCTGTGCTTGCAGTGCGCCGTCGTCACCTATTCTCGATTCACGCAACACGCTATCGCTTGGGTTAAGCACACCGTTCAGCTCACGGTTCTCGTCTAGTGATAGCCCAGGTATGTCATCGTTATCCACTCTTGTCTCAATTACTGGGAAGTCGTCTAGGGCCACTTCTGTTGTGACAACTGTTGTTTCTGCATTCTCAGGGATTTGACTAACTAACTTTTTGAACTGCTCAATCGCATTTTTACTACTAGCGTCTTTACTGTAGATCAAACCGTTTTTCCCAGGTATTAGAATTCGTTTGGGTTTTCCATATTTACCATCTTTGTTTATTGGTTTGAAAAGAATAGACCCCGAGCTCGTAACCGACGACCTGTTGACTATTCCCCTTGACGCGTCGTCACGACCGAGTCCCTTTTTGCTTAGTTTACGTATTTTCTTACCTACTAGCTTGATTCTTTTTACTTCGTTTTCTGTTACCTCTTTGTTGAACGCGCTTAGCTCATCCAATCTTTTATAAAGATCGTCCGACCTCTCTTCAAAAGCTAGACTGAAGCTTGTGTCACTGACGTCACCATACGACCCCTGTTTGACAAACTCTGCTGGTGGGACTTCTGTGTTAGTTCCCCTTATTGTCACCGTCTTACCATCGTCAGTGTCAATAAACGACGTCTCCTTTTGTCTACCTAGCCTTCTAGCTAGCTCATCTCTTATCTCTCTCACATAGTCTCGGCGTTCATCATATTCAACGCGAACGTCTTTCGGCATCTCACTCACACCGTACTCAATGGTTGTATTGCTGAGCCACTTTTCGGAGTCAGTGACGCCTTCCTCTAATTGTTTGTCAGTGGTGCTTTCGTACTCATCAAAGTTTTCCATCTCAATCTCGTCAAAACCTCCACCACCACCTTCAGCCATATTACATTAGCTCACATTTTGAATATCGCTTTCTGGTATCCACGAATTATGTTTACTCTCATAACCCGACCATTTGACCAGCGCCATCTTCTTCCCTCTGACTTTCTTTCTTTTCAACACCTTTTCAACTCTGTACACATCGTCGCCATGTTTCCTATTGACCAGCGATAATTCCTGTTCATAAAATTTACCAATAATCTGTTCACCGGTGTGGTCCTCAATTTCGTACACATTCGGATCACCACGAATAACCTTTACCACTTTAAACAGCTCTTCAGTGAAGTTGGCTTCATAGCCCTTTGTGAACACACTCTTGTATTTACTAATTCTCACTGATTGACCAACTCTAAACTTTGGCAATGGGTTGTCTGCAAATTGGTGACCAAACAAAGTGGTCCACACTTCACCCTCACTTGACTTGTCAACATCCTTTGGCTTCATCATAATACTGCGGTTCACATTGCTATTATAATTGCCCACAAACTGATCCAAAACGTCAATCCATTTATACGTCCCATGGGTATAAAAGTATTTCCACATAATGCTCTTGAGACTTCTGTTAAAACGCTCGACAACAGCAGCCTTTTTGTCGCTCTTAGTGCTGAAATATTCAACACCATGTTTTTTCAGCAAACTTTTCACACCGACGTTATAGAACTCAAGTCCCTCGTCAAATTGCGCTAACTTAGGTGTGGCCCCAAACCGATCTTTAAAGTCACCCAACAATTTTCCAACAGCCTTAGTCATGTTCTTAGTGTCTTTTCTGTAAACCGCAATACCAAAAGCGTATCTACTCAATATTTCAATACCTGTCAATATCCAATAGTACCCTCCATTCTGTTTTGAGTACTTACTCATGTCCACTAAGTCCATTTGGAGCTCTTCACCAAGAAACCCAACAAAAGTCGCACGAAACTTGTGTCTTCTCACAATGGGTTTGTACCTAGTGTAAGTATCCTGTGTCGTCAACCATTCTCTCACTGTTTTTCTAGTTACTTTCAATCCGTCTCCCAATGCACTTTGGTACAATTTCTCTACACCAGTGTACCCTGTCTTGGGATTATAATAAATGTCTCTCAACCCTTGCTCTGTCTCCACACCAAGCTCCATATAATTCACACAATATACAGTTCCAATAACACTGCACCAACGTCAGCGTCACCGTTGTTTGGTTTGACACGAAACGTCATACTTGAGTAAATACCTTTTTTAATTCTCACCTTGGACTCAACATACGCATAACGTTGTATCCCTCCATCAAGAGACTGCTCGGTAGGTACTGGCAATGTTGTGATCACATTACTACGCTTCCCATCAGTGCCCACATTGCTCTCCGTCTCAACAGCGTCGCACGAGATTTCTACATACTTTAGACCTCTATTCATGTCAATCTTGTTTGGGCTGTCATGCCACTTACCAATTAATAAAATTCCTGCGTCCTTCGCGAAACCAAGCAAAAGCCCAATGTCACCTAGCCTAAGTTCTACTCGGGTGGTGGGGCCCCTCAGAGTCTGAACTTTGACCCTACTTTTACCTGTGGCCACCAGTTTCTCCACCACGAGGTCTGCGTTAACCGCCCTGAGCGCGAGTCGTAGAGCTCTAACCAACGCGTAGAAATCGTAGTGACCCCCACCCAATCGAGTTGCCGCATGTCTTAACACTGGTCTTCCTGTAACAACATTTAAGAATCGAATATCATCACTACCAGCCACATTTTCATAGTTCCAAAACACAGTGGCCGTCTTGACTACAATGTGTGGGTTATCGTGTGTGGCTACTACACTGTAGTCAAAAGTTACAACTTTCTCCACACCCTCAATAAGCACCGTCAACTTTTGATGGTTGTTGTGTGTGCGCCGCTTTTCAGTGTAACCACCAGAGTCGAACCCATAGTTTAGACTCATTACTTTAGCGCACGTTTAGCTACTCAAGCGTCGCATACAAGTCCAACAATATGTCACCAACGTTGACACCACTACCATCTTGGTCAGTCACATTAAACACTAGCTGTGTGAAAGCGCCTTTGTTTATCGACACCTTCGACTCAATGTTGAAGAATTGTTGAACAGAGCTCTTCAGTGGTTGGGTGGTGGTCAATGGTAGCTCAACGATAACCTCGCTTTTGCTACCATTAACAATATTCTCAGGTCTGTTCACAATGCTACAACCCACTTGTACGTACTTCAACCCTTTGTTAACGTTCACAACGTTAGGGCTGACCAAACCACTTCTACTCACCGTTGTGTTATCGTTGAACCCTAAGAGTTCTCCAAATTTAAACAGCTCTAATTGTTGGTCAGTTCTTATCGCACACTTTGAATCGTGTTTGTTGGCCACTAGCTCGATAGCCCCTAATCCCTTCAATTCGTCGGCGATCATTTTAAAAGTGTGGTACCCAGACTCAAAAACGTGTTTGTTGCTGTTGTAGCTTATTTCATCATTCACACCAGTCTCCACGTTAACGTAGTCCCAAAAGATGGTCGCTTTTTTCACTAGTAAGTGAGGATCTGAGCCAAACGTCAAAAGTGCCTCTGGTAGATCCACAGTTTCTGTTGGGCCTCTAATCAATACTACAACCCTGACCATATATAATGTAGCATGTGTTATGTGTAACATATGGTATATTATATATGCAGAAAGCCCTTCGTGAGTACTATGGAAAGCACTACAAACGCGCGATGGCTAACACATCGAAGGCTGCACATGACGCGAAGGCAGACCTTATCAAAAAGTATCCTCACGCCACTTTAAGCAAATTTGAGTTCTATCCAAATATTTTGCAAGATGGTAAGATCATGAGTGTCGACATATATTTCAGAAACAACGACATCCTCAGCACAGACATAACCAGCACAACCTTCAAAAATGATAAAAGCATGTGGAAGTGGCTACACAACAGCAAGTTCCCAATAATATGGCAAGGCGGTGGAACTATCCAACCACTACCAAAAGGTCATAAAAACCATTGGGGACTTTGGGATGGCTATCCAACGGAAAACGTGTTAAATTATCTAGTGAACAACTTTAAAGTCTTTGTTAACCAAAATAGTTACTTCATGTCAAAGCTGCCAGTCTTGCGAGTCACCACGTCAAAGACAAAATCAGAGTGGGATGACAGCGAATCTTACTACCGCATTGTGTTTGCGACGTATTGTGCGAGTTTCTGTTGTGGGGTGTCATTGCAACATTTATCAGTGTCGCAAGAAGTTCACCCTGTGGTCACAAGTGTGATGAGATTTCATTTGTACTTCACCATTAGAAGACTTCTCAGAAGAATGGAAGGTGGTGAGACCATGAGATCAATAAGTAGAGAATTCAACGCTTCCGAATTGTATGGCAAGATTTCCAAGATCCCCAGAGAACATTACTACCAGAGTAAAGTCCTGAGCGATGGTACAACAGGCGAATCCAGAGTGTTCACACTCAACGACGTTCAGAACGATTATAAACGATACGTCGCGCGACTCTCAGACGGCTTTACCAACATTGGACTACAATATCTAAATCAAAGCATAGAAGCCTTTGTGTACTCCACACTTGGTGCGCAAGCGAGAACACGTGTGTCAGTCGTTGGTGGTTCTGCAGGAAGTCTAGAGACCCAACAAGAATTCCGCAAGTTGTTTTCTGACAGTGTTGTACAGTATGACGTGTCGACATGGATTCTCAACATGAATAAATCGATTAGAGACACCAACGTTGTCCAAAATCTTGCAGTGTCACCAAGTACATGGTTAATGCCGAGTAACTTAGTGATTCTCAAGAATAAAATCGCTGGGTACAACAACTTATTAAAGATTGCCACAGAGTCCATGAAATTTGGAGTGAACACTCGCTTGAATGCAACAACACCAACAATTACGGCTAAAAAAGTCCACCAAGAAAATGTGGTGACTCACTCATTAGTAGTGCCAGCAACCGTGAAGAAAAAAGCTCACCAAGAAAATGTGACGGCGCCAACTAATCTCATGGCTAAAAAAGTTTACCAAGAAAGTGCGGCACCACTTCCCATGAGAAAAGCACTTCCCACAAGTAAGTCAGACACGACAACGTTGGCGATAATCTTAGGGTTCTCAGCAGTCTCTGGCTATCTGCTAACCAAATACACCTTGAAGTAGTAATGAGTCTAAACTATGGGTATGAGTCTGACGACCCTCACGATAAAATACTAAAGAGAACGAAAAGGCATCTGGACGAAGATCCTAAATTAAGCGCGACCGGTGGAAGGATGTCTGGAATAATAGACATGCAAGGCTCAGCGATAAAAAACGTGGCAGACCCAGTCGATGACTCAGACGCTACCAATAAAAGAACTCTAGAGCAATTGCTATTAGGTTTCCTCAAGAGTCAGTCATATAGTGTCGTGCTCGACTTCAACGTTAGCACACACGCCTTGAAAAATGTGGAATTTCACGCCAATGGTTCAAACAATGTGAAAGCTATTGGTGAGACAAGTAAATTAGTGCAAAACAACTCGACTTATGGTCCTATTATCGGCATCAGCAGTGTAAGTCAAAGTTTTCTGTCCCCTGTGTTAACACCACTCCCACTTGAGTCAGGTCTTCATTTTAACTGCCCCAGTATGCAGTGGTGTGATCTCTCCATTTTTGTTGTGGTGAGGTTACCTACTCGCACCGCTGGATCAAATTGGGAGACAATTATATCAAACGACGATGGTCAGTGGGATAAGTTCATAGGGTACAAGACTGGTATGACTAATGGACTCGCGTATGGTGGTAGCATCCCAGCAATGGAGAGCATATGCACTATTCCAAGTGGCGTTGACCTCACAAAAATGCACATGATATCGATACACTGGCAAATGGACAATTCACACGTCAGGGTCAACAACGTTAAGTCAGCCGATTCAGACTTCGTAGCGAATATGGGAAAGATAGGCACACCCTATGGAACAATTTTTGGAATACATCGACCAAGAATACCACTAGCACCTTATGCATACCCATCGTTGATAGAATTCTACGGTGTGAAAATTGTGAGTGGTTACATGACAAACCGAGACATCATAATCACGGGTGGAGAGATGATGAAGGAATATGGTATAAAGTAAATGGGAGCATGTATTTCGAGACCTCGTGAAATATATAAAATAAATAAGACGACTGATCACATGTTCAAAGCTGGTGGATCATTTGGTCGCGGTGACGTTACTCTCGAGCTCCACGCTGAGATTGGTATGAGGTCTAAAAAGACTTACGGCAAACCTATTATGTTACCAGAATCAGACACTGTAGGAGTGGTAGGAGACGTGACCTAAGTTATGTAATGGGTTGGCTTAGAAAGCTGGTTCGTAACATTAGAAACTTTTTCAGACGACGTAGAAAACTGAAGACTAATGAAACGTATTTGCTGCATTGGTACACAACAAACCAGATCTATAAAAAACCTGACACCTATGTCGAGTAGTTTTTTTGTAGGAGACTATAATATAGTGATGACCTCCACAGCGCTTCGATTATTCGATTTCGATGGTCACCAAATCACGACGGTCATGGACAACGGTGATATATGGTTCAAAGCAAGAGAAGTCGCGAGCGCTCTAGGCTATGCTAGACCAAAAGATGCAGTCAACGACCATGTCGAACCTGATTGTAAAATGAGGATAGAGCAGGCCTCATTTATCAACGAACTTGGGGTCTACTCATTGGTGTTCTCAAGTAAAATGGAGCGTGCGAAACACTTCGGAAGGTGGGTGCACTCAGAAGTCCTACCAAGCGTTAGAAAAAGTTTAGCTAACGTTGGTCTCAAACACAATCAGTTTAAAATGATCACTGAGTTCGACCTTCATACGAAAGTTGTTGGTTTTCTTAGGAAATATTATCCAGAAGCTATTTTGATAGCTGCTTGTGGTGAAAATCAAGACACCTCGAGTAAAAGAATAAATTCGTGGAAAAAAGGTTACCAACGTGGGACACCTGACTTGATTATCGCTAATGCAAACCGACAGCATAGCGGACTCGTGATTGAGTTCAAGAATCCAGGTGGTACAGGTAAGACGTCCAAAGAGCAAGACTCTCTGCTGCTCAGATACAAATCCGCTGGTTATCTAACACTCTTGTGCGACTCGTACGACGACGCTATTACCACGGTAATAAAATATTTCTTTGACGTTGGGTTTCAGTGCTCTCAGTGTTTTCGTAAATTTAAAAATAAATCAGCGTTGAGTAACCATGAGAGACGCTATTGTAAAGAGACTTTTTAGACAGCGAGTAATAAGTCGAATTAGCGCTCGTTCTCGTTGTTGAGACGACGTCTGAAGTGACAACTGCTCTAGCATTTTTTAAAGACGTTTTTAACTTGATAAAGGTGTCTGCGAAACTTTCTCTCTTTATTTCGCAAACCTTCTGACCACTGTGTGAAAAAATGTTTCTACGGGAGACATTGGACGCTTCATGTGACCAATGTCTAAATTAAAAAAAGTGGGATGTATTGAGAACACCCCTAATTTTGTGTGGAAGGATGATGACGTCTGCACACTGCGCGATATTGCTCAGCACCACCAACGAATGATGGTCCTGGGTTGTATCTCCAATTGAATGGCGCTTCAACAGTTGTTCCGTAAGTGTCACGACAAACGGCGCAATACGCTTTTAGAAATGTGATGTCGTCTGCCATTGGGAACAACGTGTCGAGCTCACCAATTCTTTTTAAACGCTCTGTCGCTATGAGACCGCAAATAATGACGTGAATGCCAGCTTTGATGTATTCACGGGTAACTGGGAGTAACCTAGAGTACCAATGGCCTTCATCAATTCCGATGACGTCGTAATCGGCTATCTCGGAAGACTCGGAAGGTTGGTGATTAACTTCGCAGGTAAACTGTCTGATCCGACGACAATGGTCTGACGATGTGTGGAGAACGTGTGGTCAGTTCGCCTAGTGTCGCCTGTGTTGTTCATGTAGAGGACTTTGAGCCCTGATTTACTTAACGTGATTAACCTGCGGAGAGTCTCTGTCGTTTTTCCTGCAAACATGGGACCAATCACGATTTCTAGTTTACCGACTTTCTTCATGATTACTATACCTCCAGAGAAATGTTCTCTCCTGTTGCGGCAACTGTTGCTCGTTGTTAAATATCCGCTGAAGCTCCAAGTTTTTTAGATGAGACCTCGAGCTCTCGTGTCTTGAGCGATGCATTGGGTTGTTGGTAACCACACCACATGGGTAACAATTGTACGACGCGCCGCCGTGCGCAAAATCCAGGTGAGTGTGTGAGAGTATATGACTCATAATATCACCCGCACCCACTATTTCATTACACCCCACCCTACAAACGTTGACGTCACAGTTCGCGGCGAGCTCTAGCCACGCTTTGGCTTTGGTTGAGCATGGTTTCCATAGAAGGGTCGCCAAGAACACTTCGAGGTAGCTACCGAGTAGTGTAGCGGCAGACTCGCAAGGGTTGCTCAAGTAGTGGCTACTTGCTAACGTAAGACGTTTGAATGGTGAGTAACACCACACAGGGATCATCTTGGCTAGTTCGTTAACCATCTTGTTGGCTCTAACTTCATCAAGCTCGACCCAAGCCTCGTGAGCGAACTTTGTGTAGAGAATCTGGGTACCAAATTGTCTTGACACCTCCTCGTTTCTACGATCGGGGTCGCACAACTTGAAGACTTGCGAGTACCCTTTTAAGACGTTGGGTCCAGAGGCGCCTTGTGGGGTAGACGCATCGACAAAGGACATTCTCCGCATTGCGTCGATCTCCTCTTCTTGGCGGGCTTGGTCTTGAGTCATCTCTTCTGCGACGTCTTGGACTTGAGTCATTATGTTATACTCCCAGAAAAAATCCTAATTTTAGTGCGTTTGGTCTGGAACTGTGAGATACCTGTGAGGTCAACTGTGAGACACCTGTGAGGTCAACTGTGAGTAAGATAACACGTGATAATGTATTAGATGGCTGAAGACTCACAGACGGCTGTTGAAGCGAAGATCACGGCTGATGTGAAAAGTGTTAAGGTGAAGGACCCAAAACGCGTCGCTGCTGGTAAAAAGTTGGCTGAGATATCGAAAGCTGCGAAAGAAAAGAAAATGCGTGAAATGATAGTTAACGAAGAACAGGGTGGTGAGTGGAGCTATGGTTACATTGTCGGAACACTTGGTGTAATCATTGCCGCTGCTTCACTATGGTACACAATTAGCAGTGAAAAAGAACCTGTGAGTACTGTACCAGCACCTGCGTCAGAGAATCACAAAACTCGTCGTCCAGCGTTAGACACATTTGATTCTTAAACAAAACACACGACAATGTATATGACTGCGATCGATCGAAAAGAACTTATGAACGAATTGTACGATGCGCTACTTGTCACGACTGGTGCTGTGGCAGTGAGTATGATTTCTAAAAAGGCTTTGGGAGAACCATTGGGAACACCAGAGACAGTGAAAGGCACAGTTAAACTTGCTGCAGCTGTTGGTGCAGGGACGCTGCTAGTAAAATGGGTACAATCGAAAAAGTGGATACCGACAGACCCATTTAAATCAGTGTAAGTTAATGGTGAGTGTTGTGGCTGGAGGGATATTTAATGCAGTGGCTTTTGCAGGCGCTGGCTTTATGTTCTCGAAGTTTAATCACACAGGTTACGAAGCTGAGATGAAAAGACACAACCACGCGTTGGAACAGCTAGCCAGTGCGAAAGAAGTGTGGTATGAGAACGAAGTCGCTAAGAAAGATAAGATCCAGCGTTTGCGACAACGGCTCTCTGACGCTAATGCTGACATCAATGACACAAACCATGCGTTGGAAGAACTTAGAAGCGTAATGACCATACGGTACAGCGGACGAGTGTTCACTGACCTCCCGAAGATTGCGGATTACTACCAACCGAGTGCGGAAATGAAGGACTATCAATTGTTGTTTGTTAGCGCGCTAGGTTTGGGTAGTGGAATAGTAGTATGGGTGCTAACTCGGTAAAAAATGTTGGAGTAGTATAAGAGTGATGGACAAACTTATGAGGCAGATGAGCTACGGCTACACAATTGATGAAATCGCGAGTGAGACGCAAACTGAGTGTGGAGACACCTTCAGAATTTACTACTGCTCGGATTGTGACGTTGTGAAAAACGTAAGTGACTGCGGTGGGTACGCGTGTCCAAAGTGCGGCGACATCGAATGGGGTTACACTCAGAGTTACAGCGACATGAGACTCACGCGATTAAAAAGCGTTCACAAACGGTCTTGGTGGATGGGGAGGAGACTACGTAACGTTGTGAAGGGCGAGCATCTTGAGTTGATAAAAGAGGACTTCTTGAAAGTTGTCAACGCATTGTACTCATGCAATTTGGTAAAGGGTAGAAATGTCAGCAGATATGGATACTACATTATTAGGTTGTGTCATAGAAGACGAGTCGAGACACTCAAGAAGGTGTCAGACCTCAAAGACGGGAAGGTGAAAGACTTGTTTGACGATAACTTGTTCGGGGTGGTGTATCCAAAGCTAGGATGGTGCGAAAGTGGTGATCGTTATTACAACGAGTGGCTTAGGAAAAAAAATACAAGTGTAGTGTATAGAAGCCATGAGTGACGTCACAGAAAACTCACTTGTTAGAAATGGTGCAGCCGTTGTAAATCCACTAACAGGTAGAGCAGTCAACGTTCGCGGGCGAGTCTACAATCAACTTGTTAGAGATGGTGTTTTTAGCGACACGACAAACGTTAGTACTATTAATCCGCTGACAAACAGGCGAGCTAACGTTGGTAGTTGGACACATAGCCGTCTTGTCAGAGACCAGGAGGCACAACCCACAGTTGAAGACCATAGCCCACGGCTGTTGGATCGAGCACTGAGAGGGTTCACCAGGTCCTATGGAGTCGAGGTAATTGACGATAGAGACATCAATCAGGTAAACGGCAGTAGAAGCGCTGTCATTAATCTTTTGAGACGTGAACTAGGTGAGACCAACGGAATGAAAGTGGTAGAGACAGTCAAGGTCACTTTTGAGAAAGTTTTAGAACTCGATAAGACCACATACAAAACTGCCTACTTTAACAGCGAAACGTTCGTCGTCATTAATGACCACGACATCGAGGGTGTCGCTGGGTGGCTATCTGAGGGGTCTGGGTGGACTATCGACAAAATAGACGCGCACTACGTTAATATTGCTATTTATAGACCTTTGAATGGGAGTAGCTACATTGCGTTGCCAAAGGAGTTGCGTAATAGTAAGAAGGGTTTGATAAACGTGAATAACGATGATGACAACGAGTGTTTTAGATGGTGTCACCTCGCACATAAGTTTCCTGTTGAAGAACACTCCGAAAGAACGTCAAAGTACGACAGACATGTCAGTGAGCTGAATTATGATGGAATTGACTTCCCAGTCACACTCAAAGACTACAACAAGATCGAAAAGGCAAACGATATTAGCGTAAACGTTTTTGGGTACGAAGATAAGCAGCCATTCCCTGTGTACGTTTCTAAGGAGGCGTATCCTGACCATATGGACCTATTGTTGATAACTAATGACATAGGCAACAAGCACTATGTGTACATTCGCGATTTCAACAAGTTTATGTATCGCCAGACAAAGCACAAGGCTAGGAAACACTTTTGTAGATATTGCTTACAGTGTTTTAGTCGAGCGGGCGTGCTTAAAAGTCATGTTGAAGTATGTTTGGTCATCAATGGGAAGCAAGCTATTAAAATGCCGCAAAAAGGTGCGAAAGTGAAATACGAGAATTTTAGTAGGCAGCTAAACGTACCATTTGTGGTGTATGCAGACTTCGAGGCTATCACACAGAAGGTGCACACAACAAAGCTGTCAAGCGAGTGTAGCTACACAAGTGCTTACCAGAGGCACGTTGACTGTGGTTATGGGTATAAACTGGTTTGTTGCTACGATAACGAGTACAGTAAGCCAGTAAAAGTGTATCGTGGTGAAAATGCAGTTAACAAGTTCATTGGGGAGATGTTAGAAATTGTCGAATATTGTAAAGAGACATCTGAGAGTCACTTTAACAAAGAAATGGTGCTGACTGATGACGATAAACAAAACTTTGACGAGGCTGAGAGTTGCCATATTTGCAGTGTTGAGTACACTGATGACGACGTTAGAGTGAGAGACCACTGTCACGTGTCAGGTAAGTACAGAGGGTCTGCGCATCGTGAGTGTAACGTGAACTTTAAGTTGACTGATAAAATACCTGTGATCTTTCATAACTTGCGCGGCTACGATAGCCATTTCATCATGCAGGAGATTGGTAAGTTTGGCCAAGACATAAATGTGATACCGAACAACATGGAGAAGTACATGGCGTTCATGCTTGGAAAAAACTTCAGTTGATGGGTAGCTCTTTGGACAACTTGGTGAAGAACCTACCAAGAGACGCTTTCAAATACACGTCAGAAGTGTTTCATGAAACAGGGTTAGCACTTATGACAAGAAAGGGGGTCTACCCCTACGATTATATGGACTCCTTTGAGAAATTCGATGAATGCGAGCTACCCTCTAAAAAAGACTTTTACAGCGTTCTGAATGATGAGCACATTACGGAAGAAATGCATGAGCGCGCTTGCGATGTGTGGGACTACTTTGATGTTAAAAATATGGGTGGGTACCACGACCTGTATTTGAAAAGTGACGTGCTCTTGCTCGCCGACGTTTTTGAAAACTTTAGAAAGACATGCCATCGTGAGTATAAATTAGACCCGTGTCACTATTTCACATCACCTGGATTGGCTTGGGATGCCATGTTAAAGATGACTGGAGTGGAACTCGAATTATTGTCCGACATTGACATGTTCCAGTTTGTAGAGTTAGGCATGCGTGGTGGTGTGAGCTACATATGTAACAGACATGGTGTGGCGAATAATAAGTATATGGAAGGGTATGACAAAGAGCGAGAGTCGAAGTATTTGATGTACCTTGATGCCAACAACTTGTACGGATGGGCAATGAGTCAGAGTTTACCTACGGGCGGCTTCAAGTGGTTGAATAAGAGAGAAATAGAGAGAGTTAATCTATGCGACTATCACGATGGTAGTAAAAAGGGTCTGTTGCTTGAAGTCGACTTGGAATACCCAGACCATTTGCATGACCTACACAACGACTACCCGGTGGCTCCTGAGAAGATGGAAATAACTGTCGACATGTTGTCGGAGTACTGCACGAAAATCAAAAATAAGTTTAACGTGAGTGTTGGTGGTGTGAAGAAGCTGGTGACTAATTTGATGGACAAAAAAAAGTATGTGTGTCACTATAGAAATCTGCAGTTGTATGTAGATCTTGGATTGAAAATCAAAAAGGTGCATAGGGTCCTACAGTTTGACCAGTCCAAGTGGTTGGGCAAGTACATTGACTTTAACACAGTCAAAAGAACTGCGGCTAAGAACGCTTTTGAGAAGGACTTTTTCAAGTTGATGAACAATAGTGTGTTCGGAAAAACGATGGAAAACTTGAGGAAGCGTGTGGACGTAAGATTAGTGACCACTGCGAAGAAATTAGAAAAGCTTGTCTCGAAGCCGACGTTTGTGTCTTGCAAAATATTTAGCGAGAGCCTAGTCGCTGTCCACAAAGTTAAAGAAACGCTGACATTGAATAGGCCTGCATATGTGGGTATGTGCATACTAGACTTGAGTAAAACGCTGATGTATGATTTTCACTATAATTACATTATGAAAAAATACTCTAGCGACACCTGTAGATTACACTTCACCGACACTGACAGTCTGCTGTACACAATAAAAACTGGTGACGTCTACTCTGACTTCATGGAGGAGCGCGAAAAGTTTGATAATAGCGACTATCCTGCAGACAGCCCATTCTTTTTTAGAGAGAATAAGAAAGTTATTGGGAAGATGAAAGACGAGTGCGCTGGAACGCCAATTGTCGAGTTCGTCGGGTTGCGCAGTAAAATGTACAGCTATTTGCAAGAGGGTGGAGGCGGTGGGAAAACCGCTAAAGGCATTAGAAAAAATATAATTAAAAAAGTGATCAGACACGAAGATTACAAAAGTGTGTTACTTGAGCAGAAACAATTGCGACACACAATGAAGACCATTAGAAGTGTCAAACATCAGCTCGGTAGTTATGAAATTAATAAAGTATCGCTATCCTGCTTTGATGACAAACGATACCTTTTAGAGAATGGTATTGACTCCTACGCGTATGGTCACAAAAACATTGTAGTGAGAGATACCACTGAAAATAGTGAGCAAGCGGACTAATTCGTAGAGTAGTTGGCTATTTGTTAGTCAATCAAAAGAGCACCATTTCGCTATCCATTTGGATAAACATCACCACTAGAATCAAAATCTAGTGGGTTTTTTTCGCGCGTGAATCGGGACAGCAGTAGTTTGTTAAAAAATGTGAAAATGTTGAAATATGTGAAAATGTTGAAACGACACTTTTTTTAAATATGTGAAAATTGTGAAACGACATTTTCTATTGAAATGTCATATTATATTTTCCCAGATATGTGAAAACGCTTGGGGTCCCACACTCTACTTTATTTGAAACGACACTCTCTATTTTCTAGCGAAAGTCGCGACTTTTTAGTACTTGGCATCAACTTAGTAGAAAACATGGGAGGGGTGTCTAGATTGACTAACGATTGCCATAATAGCACAGAGACTGGTGCTGTGAGCTCACCAATGTCGATTGTAAAACGTGAGTACCAAAACATTGCCGAGTTGTGGCTCGACACAAATTTGGTGATGTTTTGACGTTTATATTGCGGTTGGCGTCTACTGTCCTCGTACCCCCACTCTCTATACTACTTATGTATATGTAAATTTGACTGCCCCAACCGGGAATCGAACCCGAGGTCTCCGAATCAACGCATCGGCGGTCAGAACAGTCAAACATCATATATAATATTTATACGTGTCTCAATAGCTCAGTGGTTAGAGCGCCGATGCGTTGATTCGGAGACCTCGGGTTCGATCGGGGTTCGATTCCCGGTTGGGGCAGTCAAATTTTCATATACATATATTTGATCATTAATAAATCCTCTCTTCATCTAAAGAAAATTGTTGTCATAAAGCCTCCTGTATACAAGAGCCGGTGATAAGCTCGCTACTTGAGGAAGTCCTGCGAGAGGCTTCGCTCTACTTCATCGAAGAAGAGATGTCTTCCTGTAGAGATTTGAGAGTCGGGGCGATGTATAAATATGTATATATGATGTATGACTGTTCTGACCGTGTCTCAATAGCTCAGTGGTTAGATCGCCGATGCGTTGATTCGGAGACCTCGGGTTCGATTCCCGGTTGGGGCAGTATATATATATAATTATATATATATATATATATATATACTTCAGAAAACCGCAATCAAAGTCAAGAAAGGTGTCCCTTTCCTTAGAAAAGTCACACAATTTACATAAATTAAAATAATAAATTAACAATAAGTATACCTAGAAGTCTCTAAGATTTATTGCCCGAGGTCGAGGACAAAACGTATCCAATCTAGTTGCCCAAAAGCCCTCCCTTTGTAGGACATGACAAATCAGTAATACAATTACCATAACCTCCAAAGCACTTATACCAGGGCCATTGCACTACAATAAGTGTGCATACAAATGTTCACCAGTTTCACCAGTTTCACCTGGATATATATATATATATATATATATATATATATATATATATATATATGTATATATATATATATATATATATATATATATATATATATATATATATATATATATATATATATATATATATTATATATATATATATATATATATCCAGGTGACCGTTTGTGTATAATTAGTTCTCATGTGTATAATTAGTGTATAATTATAGGCAATCGTTTGTGTATAATTAGTTCTCATGCCCATATCTAGATCGTACCAAGCTACACTGATGAGCTGTGGAACGGCGAAACACGTGTCTGTAGATATTGTACTATTACGCTCCTTCACTTCGGTGTTGTTGAGCACTCTGTGAAGTTGGTGTAGGTGTCCTTTAGCGATAATGCAACGCCCACTACCCTTGTGGTAGTTTGAGCACTCTGGCCCCACACCGCTTCACGCTCTCTAGATGTGCGCATGACCGCTGTTTGTCCCACAAGCGGTTGTCACCGCCAATCGTTTGTGTATAATTAGTTCTCATGCCCATATCTAGATCGTACCAAGCTACACTGATGAGCTGTGGAACGGCGAAACACATATACATATATATATATATATATATATACCAGAAAATGGTAAGACTTTCTGGTCTTCTCGAATCACGACCTTAAATTGGAACCCCTATCAATTGGGCTTCTATAGCCTGGGTATTCCGTTCACCTAAAAGAGTGATAATTAAATATAATAAACTAAACTGCTGTAGTGAATGTGGGAGAGCTTGGAGTAGACAGACAATATATATACATGGACGATCGTCAAGTTCATATCCTCAGCAAAATATTGCTGGGTCTCGGACAGGAATCGAACCTGTCAGTCTGAGATATATTGAATAATCAAGTTTAATTAGAAAACAATAATTAGCCACGAATATGTGGTAAACTGATGTCTATATAATACTGATGAATTGATAGTTCTTAAATTTAATAATTATTTCTTATAATGCGTTGATGCCAATATGTGTGTATACTTACCTCGTACGTTGTGCTCCATTAGATAAATCGATATATGTAAAAAAACATGAATGAATGTTTTGTAAATATGTCTCTGTTTGGTGCATGTAATTTAGCTCGTGTTCTCAGCTTGTTTAAAACCATAAGACATGTTGTTTGCGATCAAGTTATCAAAATGCGTAGGAATTGCAGGGGCAGGGCAGTGAATTTGTAATGTCCGAGATCACTTTTGAAACCCTTATATGACCATCTCTCTGCCCGTAATTCCACCCTGTGGTTCCACATATATTCAGCTTCATTCCGGAAGCTCATTCACACATTGTTCTCTATAATTGTGGCTTTTCGAAACAACTTTCTACTATAAATAACATCTAAGCCCTGCATTAGTCAGTGATGGGACGATTCAAATATTACACAGATAGAAACTATAGAAACGGCCATAAATGCATATTCCATATTCGATTGGACAAACGTATAGCAGCTGGAAAATACCAGCTGATGTTATGAAACTATACCAGTTCATGTGATAAAGCGGAAACGCAATTAAATATCACGAGACTGACTGGCGTAAATTGGTACGATGTTTGCTGAATAAAAGAATAGTTGTCTTTTTGGCGACTCGGATATATACTATTCATTATTATTGATGCCCGCGTCTTTGTTCTACCCACGTCGTCGATAATGAAACAGAGTGATATACTGAAGAGTATTACCACATTCACGACAACATTGACACTTAAATTAAAACTCTTTCAGTATAGTATTTAACAAACAACGTGTTAACTCACCACCGACTATAGCCGACTATATACGGCCATAGAAACATTTATGAAGAAGTAAAAGAATGACAACTCCGATCCGACGTTTATTGTTTGTTGTCTATATAGTATATCCAACATAATACCATAAGTGATTTAAATTATTTTGTTTATTGATTTCGTTTGTTTAAATTGTTAAACTTCCTGTTATACTGTTGTCGTTGAGTCAACCATTCGAAAGATATAAAGTACGCTGGATTGGTTAACATTATATATATTAACCTTTTCGCAGCAGATTGTGGTGGTGTGGTATCCTTGATATCTCGCGTGCAAGGGGAGATATATAATTATATTCCGAAACAATTCATTCTGATTTGTATTCGTCTTTTTTATACAAAGAATATCTTACACGTCAGAAATAATACAGTCTAGTTACTGACAAAGAAAACTCAAATCAATTGAAAAGAGAAATTGAAAACCTGTGGCCGAGTTGTTGGCTTAAAGCAGGAAATTTGGTAAGTATACATTATAGAGATCGTTTGTTTTCTTGCTCATGCTACCATCGGGTTAATTCAGTACACGCTAGTGCGTGAATATTAAATGTAACAGTATTTCGATTTTCAACACTAGTCAGTTTTGTATTATATCGCACATACTAAATGCATGAAGCATGGTGAATATTGTAGTGTTTGTAACAATTATTTTCTCATCTACTATACCTATATACGATAAATGAATGATATTGTTTTACAATACACTCCTTTCTATAATGGTACGCTGTGTTATATAGTATATACGATACTACATGATCGTCAAGGATTGAGATATATCAGGCATATCTATTATCTCTCACGAGTGAGAGATATTATAAAGACGAGAAGATAAAATATGTATATACATACATTATTATTATATTGAAATCGATGATATCTTCACTGCTCACATGCAGTGTCAGTAAGATATCATTTCAGTATCTTCACATGTGAAGATATAATGTTTTCTGAATAGGAGAAATCCTATTATTTCATCGATATATCTATATAATAAAACCTCATATCACCTATAAAGTGATTTTGCTGTGCTTATAATTTTATATCGTATAATCCCGCTGAATTTTCACTTAATAATTTACTTAAAATTATTTATTTATAAATTTGGCTTCTCATTACGTTTATTTTGAAAATCCAATATAAATATAGATTTTTACCTTGCATGGGGGAATGATTAATGAGTGTACCAGAGATTTCTGAATTGCTATATCTGCATTGGCATCTCTCCTCTTAATTGTGATCACTTTCATATATCAGAACTTCGCGCATTACATGCATTGCTAACATAATTGACTTTTAACTTTGCTGTTTAAATAGTGAGTGCATTCAACCCGCGTCGTGCATTCTGCAATTTGTGTTTAATATGTTTTCATACAATAACGTGTTTGGATGTGGTAAAAACTCCGCAAATCCGCCATAAGAAAATCATAAAGAGGATATTTTCTATCCCTCCACATTTTGAAATACGTCTATACTCGCAACTTGATTTGTTTGGTTTTAACCTCGTTGCCTGGCCGTCTTACGCCACTACGCCAGTCGAGGAACAAAAATAACTATACTGAATTAACTCTTTCTAAGGTACAGTATGTCTTCTTTCAATTAATAGACAAAATAAATAATTTATTTTAAATTTATATATTACGAATACGAATATTTTATTTAATGTCGGTGGCATAGGGAGTGGTTACCCAATCTCCCGAGTCAGAGGCTCATGTTAAAAATGCTCGACAGTGATTAAGAATTACATATTTACAATAAAAGTATAAAAAGGTACAATTAATAGTTATAAGTAACTTAGATACAACGCATGCATCTACAGCCAATATTTGTTTTGTTAGCCGTAAAATCTATTTTAGCTATACCATTTCTAAAAAGAGATAAGGTTTGTAAGTTTTTATGTCCAAAGGAAGTTCATTCCATATATGAGAAACTAAGTAGGAAAAGGAATTATGTACGTATAAAATATTATAGCGAGCTAATTCAAAATTCTGACTATTACTCCTGAGGCTATAGTTCGACGATCTCAATTTAAACATATTTGATATATATATATATAGCACCTTAATTGTAGCCTGATACATTGTGGGAATTTGTGGGGTTGAATTCTAGTCTAGCTGCTACACATTCCTAACATTCTCATTGGTCTCGTAAGCAGGCGTAAAGTGTCGTAATGGCCGGGCGCATTACGAACAGCAAATTCGAAGAAGTTTCGGTATATATTTTTAATATCTATGAGCGGCATATCTATGAAATGGCATTGCATCCGAAGGCTAACTCCTTTTCACCATTTTAAAGATGTTAACAATCAGTTAATACAAAGATATCCTGTACGTATTTCCGATTATGTTAATCAAGCTTTATATATATTATTTAGATTTTACATATATTTTATAACTAGCTCTACAAATTTTGTATCGAGCACTCTTACTTATTGGGATATTGTCCATGCATGTTTTGGTCTATTCACCTAATATATATATATATATATATATATATATATATATATATATATATATATATATATATATATATATATATATATATATATATATATATATATATATATATATATATATATATATATATATATATATATATATATATATATATATATATATATATAAATATATATATATACACACAGAGTGTATCAAAACAAGCGCAACCTCGGAATTTCCCAAGAAATCCACTTTGTTTTTATTAGCACAAAAGATTTTAGGCCTCTGGGAATTTAACTGTTGTTGATACTTGTAAACTAAACAACTTCCCATTAAATAAATGCATAAATTTCGATTCAATTCTGCTTTACGTGCTCGATTTTGTAGTAATTAGACAGTATGCCCCTGGAATACGATTACAAGCTATTTTAAATTCCCAGGGGCGAAAATCTTTTGTGTTTAAGAACACAGTGGATTTCTTGGGAAATTCCGAGGTTGCGCTTTTTTGATACACCCTGTATATATATATATATATATATATATATATATATATATATATATATATATATATATATATATATATATATATATATATATATATATATATATATATATATATATATATATATATATATATATATATATATATATATATTTTTTTTTTTTTTTCGCAACTGGTCCCGGTTTGGTCTTAAAATGTATGTATTCCAACACTCGAAATTTTCCTTCACCATAAATCCTTTCAACATGTAGTTTGATCGAGTGAAATGCCAAATATTACCTATAATATACCCAGAATCTTATCCCGGCATTACCACCATATATACAGAACTCGTGACTAGGCTCTCGGCAACGGCTTCCGTAGCTCAGTGGTCAGAGCACTGCAGGTATATTATAGGTAATATTTGGCATTTCACTCGATCAAACTACATGTTGAAAGGATTTATGGTGAAGGAAAATTTCGAGTGTTGGAATACATACATTTTAAGACCAAACCGGGACCAGTTGCGAAAAATGCAACTTTAAGGCCTTCCGGCTGGGAATTGAACCCGCGACTCTGCGGGTTCAATTCCCAGCCGGAAGGCCTTAAAGTTGCATTTTTCGCAACTGGTCCCGGTTTGGTCTTAAAATGTATGTATTCCAACACTCGAAATTTTCCTTCACCATAAATCCTTTCAACATGTAGTTTGATCGAGTGAAATGCCAAATATTACCTATATATATATATATATATATATATATAGCGTGAGTTTTAAAAGGCAGTAGTTCAAAATATATCGTCGACGGAATCTGGAAGATGTCAAGCTCGTAAATTCAAAGCAACCCTAATTGTTTTCCATTTTTTAAAGGTGTTAGCTATAGTTACAAAGATATTTGATACGTATGTCTGAGTCTGCAGTTATTCAAAATGTGAAAATCAGTTATTTAATTGATATATGAAAATCAGTTAGTTGCCATGGTAACAAAAAAGCAAAAATAATTAATTACGCAAAATATCAGAAGAAACCAGACTTTAATGGTTAAATGAAATGATCTAAAAATGCAAGTTTAATTATGCATATACATATATCCCAAATTAATATCACGAGAAAACTCAACATAATGAAGGGTAAATGGGCGAGGGGTTGTTGTATATACACATATTTGAGAAGGTACACCTGAATCGAGGAAAACAATAACTTTCTTTTCATTGGCTCATATCTCGTTATTTATTTTAAAATATAACAAACTACTCTTTTTTTCGTTGCTAAATCTCTCGGCATTTCACCACCTTTTCGCTTTGCTAGATATCGAAAACAGTGCCTACGCAGCACTCTACTTTTTTAAATAACAACAGATAGCTTATAACCTCAAGATTCTTACAATTTACATTTTGAGTCATTGCAGGGGCGTTGCCATTGGTAACCAAGTAGTCAAACAGGTCAGATGTTGTGAATCTGTTAAGAAAATATATCTGTCAGTTTTCTAATGCATAACCTTTATTCATTTTTTTGATAATCCTAAGTATATACAACAATTGCTGGGATAGGCAGAGGATTTTGTCATAGCGGCCGTTTCATATTTCATATGTCCGAATCCTCAGCTTATCGGCAAATAACCAGTTGCTTGAACAGTTTTGTTATCTTTTCTCAACCGATTTGAACTTTGGCAAAAACAGCTTTAAAGTTATTAGTCAATAATAATTGCTAAAATATTATTGATTTTTAGTTATTAAAAGCCTCAGCCTCATAGGTAACTCCCTCAGCATCTCTTTGGGTTTCCTCTCTGCGGAAACGAAAGAGTTGCTGGCCTTGGTGACGTTTCCTTCACTTTACCCTTCAAAGAACCTAGCCGGATTCACTTTCTGTCCGTTTAGATGATAGTTCGGTATGTGTACTGACCAGTATGAACCTGCAACAGCTTCTCCACGATTCTTTCTTTACTTAAGGCACCACAGTAAAAGTGTAACACAGAAGAAGCAACAGCACACCGAATAACTTTGTACCCATGGTATAGGCATATTGTCCATACCAGAGCATTGATTGACTCATTTGGGTTCGCATAGATCCACGCACAATCTTCTTAGTATATAGCTTACAAAAGGGATCGATATTTGCCATCAGTTTTTTTAGAAGTGCTTAAACCTGTTTATATGATCCTCAGTGGCTATTAGGATCATATAAATAGGTTTAATTAGCTCTTCTAAAAAACTGATGGCAAATATTGATCCCTAGCTTTTGTATGTTGTACGTAGTTTCAGTGGCCAAATCTTGTTTGCAATACCAAGATGATTCACCAATGCAGGAGGGCAGAACCGATGTTGTTTGGCAGGCTTTTCTGATTTTACATTATGGTGATATTATACGTTTATTCAATTATGTTTTTTTCATTGTGTCGTTGTATAGACAGCTATAATACTGTAGATCTGCTTCTTTGTCAGTGAGTTGCTTTGTTACAGGTATTTTTCCTCGTAGCAAGACCATACTGCTTTTGCAGCTTCTTTATCTTCAGTTCTGTTTATCTGATAGCCTCAGTTCTTTTCCACCAATGGTCTTACCATCACCCAAATTTCCTTTCTTAAGACTCTAGATATTGAGAAGATACTTGTTCATTCATTTCTCAAATGTGCATCATTCATATGTACTTTCAACATAATTTAACGCTTTACTGCATGTTACCGTCAGAAATAATCCAGCTATCTCATGTTGTAACGCTCTATTGACCGACTCCAAAGAACAACTGCTCCATCAGCTTCCATTGCAGGTGAACTGCCATCAACATTGATGTCACACTCTCCAGATACCACATGCTCAATTTTCCAGTTTAAGAAACATTTCTGGCAAGTTTTAGACAGGATATGGTACTCAAGTTCTTCACCAGTATATCGACAGGGATGACAAAAACAACTCCTGTCAATGAGGTGAAGTCTCGCTTTGCCCATGTGTCATCAAAGCTTATACAGAAACATCCACAGCTTGACCATTATCTGTTTCTGCATTCTCCCCTAATAGGGCTTCTCGATGTTTTAGCCCGGATCTCTTTATTTCCCGGCTCAACTGCTTCACTTCCAAGCACTTGAAGTATACCATATATTTGTTTTAAGCAGTTTTTGTCATAAATGGCATGTTCATATGCTATAGTGGGTGACCATCCCTTCATATCCACAGCCTATACTGTATTTCTAACGAACTGTAGACTGCTCGTATGTAGATCAGTATCGTAGGACTTTCCTTTGGTCGTAACACTGTTAGAAGTCGAAAAGGTATAGTCTTGTTGTGGCAGGAGCTGCACTCAACAAGTAAAGTGGACATTGAGCCATTTCTTCCACTTCCCTTTATCCTTTAAAATCATGTAGTTGTCCAATTATGCATCAGTGTTATGACAGAAATGGAGAAGTCTGTATTCCTTTACATCTTCTGTGAACTCTTCAGAAATTTCCCTGTCTATATATGTCTTGCAACACGGAGTCAGTGTCTCCTTGATAGCTATTTTGGCTTAAGTTACTTCTTGAGGCGCTTATTTCACGTTCATTTCCATCGGTTTCTGATGTCATGTTGAGATTAATGTTTTCCTATACTTAATGTGCATATTGTTAGATGGTTTATGACCCGTCAAAAACGTACAGCTTTGGGTCCGGACGAACTTCCATACTGGCTGTAGAGAGACTATATGCATACCATCTCGCACCAGTTGTTACGAAGATATTTAACTCCTTACTAGCTAAAACAGCAATCAGTTCCTCTTTTATGGAAGTTTGCTAGCATATCACCGATTCCTAAAGAACCTCCTCTGACAGTTTGTATTCTACTCAGACCGATATTCGTAACGAACATAATTATGAGACTCTTTGAAAGGATTACAAGAAATTTCGAAAGAACTCTGCTGGTACTTAGTTCTTTTTTCCCTTAGCTTCTCCTCGATGTTTGACTCTGATGGACATGCCATATCCACTAACCATACCTTGCATTCCAGCTCTAGGTCCTCCAATGTCAAACCAGGTCTTCTGGCGGTGGTGCAGGTCTTTCTCATACGGTATTCAAATAAGCTTCTTTCCCTGTTTTTCCAGTACTGTTCCTTTCTGCCAACGTCATTTTGTACCATATAATTGCGTTCTCTTCGAGTAATGCTTCTTTCTTTGCCCATTCTACCGCAAACACCATCAGAGCCTTGTATATGTCTCCGCAAGTATTCACTGCCAGCGAGCACTGCTCACCATTTTTCCGCATGCGAAGTTAACTTCCTGCAAAGCCTCTAGTATTGTATCCTCTGCTTCTCTCTTTACTGAACAATATTCAGATCTGGGAGTGTTACATTGCAGAATGATCAGAATTAAATCCGACAGTACCTGCCCACTGCCCAATTATTATTATTATTATTATTGCCCAATTATTATTATTATTTTCAACTTAACTGGACCAAGTGGTTCCCGGCCAAAACGTACTACAGTTAATCACCATGTGTTCACTGTGTGTGCCCGTGCATTTCGGAAAAATTCTGAAAAATCCACGCGTTTTTGAAGGACATTCGACTAAAAAACCGTTTTTCTCGACATTTTTCCATTTTACGCAAATGGCCGCGAAATATACGATCACCAAACTGTAAATAATGCAGGGGTGACGATTGAACAATATAGGATATAAATTCTCGTGTGAATCAATAATTAAGTCGATTAAACATCTTTAAAAGAAAAACAAAAATACACTTTTTACAAATTCAACACAATTAGTCAACTATGTAATTACGATATACTACATACAGTATCTATAGTCTTTTTTATGATATATGTTTTGTATGTGGTTTGGTTGGAATCTGGATTTTCTCTGCTTTTTTTTCTCTGCTTTGCCAATTTTAACCAAGCCATTGTGTATTATATATAAATATATATGTACCATACGTATTAAAGTTTTTAGTTATATTATCTTTTAGATATAGACAATTTTCTTATAATCTTTCTTATGAGATATAAACAATTATTATTTTATATTAATTTTTTAACTGATTTTTATTTAAATATTAATTAAAATATAATGTTAACTGGGAATCTTAATAATTAAAAGCCTAGGAAAACTTTCCAGGTAATTATTAATTGAAGACCAGGTTGTACGGCTCTGATTACAGCATCAACGACTTCCAATTCAGTGTATCCCTTTATCAAACCAGCTACTACTTGAGAAATAAAGGACTGAATATCCAACTTTTCCTTCTGTCCTGGCTCTCCTACCACACCCTGTATCTTGAAATCTCTGTGGACACTCTTTTCAAGATGAACAAATGGTACTTTTAGAGTTTTAGGATATCTTGTGGTTGAACACTACTTTCCTTACCACCATCAGTTTCTTTGTCCTTTTTCTTTTGGGCATCTACTAATTTACTCATCAACGTATTGATCTCTGTGTAATTCCAACAGTTCCTTTTCTTCAGGGATCCCTCCTCATTACTCACGGACTCTTCACTGTGATCCTTTTCTTTCTCTATTTACTGTTTATCCTCTTATAAACTAGTGTGTTGCGCTTTATAATACTTTCTTTATAAAAAGGCAACCAATTACTTAACATATTAAAAAGATTAGTTCTCAGACATTTTGACTTGCAAATGTATTTATCTATTTAAATGTGGGACCTTTCTTTAATACCAGTCCATTATGAGTCGGAAGCGCCAGTTGTATGCAATCATTGGCGGAAGTACGAGCATTTCGACAAAAACTCGCTAACAATTCAGCTTGAAATGATTTCATTTTCACATTCGTACTCTTCTTTCTGCAGTCGTAGTTTGTCGTTTTGGCTGGGAAATTTCCCTCCTGAGCCCCCAAAATGTTACACAGATTCTTCTTTATTACCAATGTTCAAAACAAGATGACAAACGTTGGTTTCAGATACCTTTATTCACAGTTTTCTTTTATCGAATAACTTTTTACGATGCTCTTTTTACATATTATGCGCCCACGGTCCTACTAGCCGTGCTTCAATACTTCATGTAATGTATTCATCTTACACTAGCCTGCAACCTATATGATTTGAATAAACTTATAATTTCCAAATATGTTTAAAATGTTTGCGGTGCCCCCATTCCGCAGTATATTGTGACAACTTAGCGCGAAACTATCTTCTAGTCCAGCACCCATTCTTATAGCCTCGGACATACTCACCAAGAATGGACACAAGCCAATGAATTTATTTAACTCACATTTCTGTAACTTTCACTCATACAAACTCGTAATTTGTACAAAATTTCAAACCCAGGATATTTCTCATGAAAATCGTCGTAAATCGTCGAAAAATGTTGAGTTTTAACTTTTAATACCGTGTGAGCAGTGCCTAATTTTAGACTATGCCGTATTAAGTTTTTAAGATGTCAACAAAACACTTGACCTTTAAGTGGCGTGACCTAGCTCATGTGTGAGCTAATCTTAAACGGTCCACACGTACGTACGCAAAAGCATAATCATAGAAAACAAAAGGCCAAACAAATAAATGCAGTCAACCCTGTGACATAAAGATCGTCATAATCATAGTCATAAGATAATAAAGCCAAGAGCAGAACAAAGACGAAACAAAGAAAAATTCTCGTTCTTTTGGTAAAGCATTGGGTGGTCGATAGGAACCTCAGAAATGGCGCATGAAAATTAGCAAATTTAGCACGCTAAAATAACCTGACCGGCCGTGTCAACAGCTTGTTAGTCACGTATTACTTTCTTTCTCCCCGAGACTGTATAGGTTTAAGTATTGAGAAGTTAATAGTAAGGCAATCACATTAAGCATTCTGATTCTCATGACTGAACAGCATCCGTACTGGCATCATTTACAATAATTAAGCGAAGCTGCTGCGAATTGTGTCTAAATGTTTCATGTGAGTGATGTATATTTTCCTTTTTGTAACAATTACAACATCAAGAGTACCAAGTGATCTGAGTACAGTGATATGATCAAAGAAACTGACCGTGCACACAACTCAACGAATAATATAATAATCACCGCTGGTCATACGTACTGAGTGCTTCGAAAATCATCGTCCATGAGATTCTTTTTGGCAACCGGCGTGCAATGGCATAAACCATTAAACCCAACACAACACAGTGAGATTCGTGTTATCTAATGATAAAAAAAGCCCATGAGAGTTTTGTGGCAAAATAAAACTAATATAGCTGATTCATTATATATGCATATTACTCCCCAAAGTTAATTATCATAATTAGTAATATTTACAATATTGGATGGTAACGCATAAACAGAAAAGATGAATATAATTTTTTATCTCTATATTATTGAATCGTCTTTTTTACCAAGGTAGTCGTGGATTCCTACGTTTTTACTGACACTCGTTGACACTTAAACCTCTGAGAATTTATGTTAACCCCCTGGCTAAGTATAGTATAGAGGTTCAGATAACATCACCACGTGAATACGATTGCGCATGCGTAATGTGTGTTTTTTCTTCGGTTGTCGTAGATTTTTGGCACAGTACAGAAGAAAAGCGTTTCATGGGAAGACCACTATTTAAAAGGTAAGCTGTTTGTCAGTCAAATTTTGTATCTCTATCGACGCCATGCTTACTTTAACAATTCAGTTTTTTTATTTGAAACAAAGTTAACACAAAATTAAATGTCAGATGCGTTATGACATCTTAAATCGCTTAAAGCACAAGCAATTGTTTGTGTTTGAAACCGTACTGTTCTTGTAACAGACAGCTAGTTCCAGTACTTTAATAGGACCCATATTAAACGGTATCGCTGCAAGTGTGATCTTGACAAGGCATCGCAAGTGTGATATGAGTCTCATTAGTATCCTTATCCCGACGTTTATATATAATTTAAATATTGTACACGCGGCTGCGTGGGCAGTGTATTACTCTTAGTGTACTGCCTAAATAGTGTGTAGGAGGTCTAACGTTTCGAGCTAAGGCCCTTCATCAGAGATATCGTGACGAACGGCCAACGAAACCGTTAGTCTTAGACGTCCTACATACTATAGTCGACAGTACACCAACCTTTTAGAGTATTCGATTTGTTTATTTTATTTGTTGTCGGTATCTAGCATCAAATCAAAAAATTTAAATTATTTTGTCTGTTGATTTTATCATGATTGTAGATTTGTTATATTTTTCTTCAGTCGTACAGTTGAACCAACTATATAATCGCCACAATCAAAACGTCAATTAAGTTGAACTTAAAGAATAAAATATCAGAAATTATCCTTCTATATTTAGTATCCCTATCCCGACGTTTTTATTATTTGTTATCGACATCTAGCGTCAAACCAAAAAATTTAAATAATGTTGCCTATTTTGAATAACCGCAATCAAAACATCTGAATGTCTGTCTACTCAATCTTGAACAAAGTCTACTCAATGTTGAACTTAATTAAAGAACACAATACCATAAAATATTGTACTTCGCAATATATAATGTAGTGATCTAGCTTAATAAAGTGGGAATCTTTCTTTATGATAGATAGTTAAATAACTTTAAATCATTAGTGCCGGATTTGAATTTGTTTTTTTGTCTACTGGAAGTAAACACTATAGTGTTATTCTTTATTGTATAAAGTTCATTACAATTTACAGATGAGGAAGCATCAAATATGAGCTAGTGACAAATTAAGATTGTAAATACAGGAATTACTGTAGGCTGGAAAGAGAAAACGCGAACCGGTAGCTGAATTGACAGTGCCGGTTAGTAATTGAGAGAATTTGTTAGTATTATTATTATATACAGTACGTCAGTACAGTGGCGTACTGGCTTCTGTTCAGCTGGGGAGGCCAACTGAGCTTTTGCGCCCCAAGAATGTCAGGCGAAACTGACGACACATTTCTAGCGGAGGGTTGGGGGAAATTTTAAATTCGAAAGTTGAAATTTGGTTCTCGGAAATGGCATTTCCAGCATTTCGAGGGCACTTTTGAGCAAAATCTAAAGGTCTCAAATAATTTTTTAATAGTGCATGTTATGATTTAAAAAAAATTTAGGCAATTTCCAGATGGTTCGGAAAAAGCCAAGATTCTCATCTCGAGAAGGTACTAGCTTATATTTTAATTTTATCGGAGAAAGTCAGAGAAACATCAGAAACTTGGCGAGTCATGGTATGACATATGAGTTAAGCCGGAGTTAATTACAAAACTTACCAGTTATTGTATAAGCGCTATCTCTTCAGTATTCACGTCAATAACCGAACCGCAATCCTGATGGATTGGTAATCCATATTCTAACCCAAATATATTTTTTTATCAAAATCAAAGCAGCAGTAGGAAAGCAGGCAATAAGCATACAAACAATAGCAAGTAATGGGATGGTCAAAATGTACTGACGTATCGGACTAGCTTCCCGGAAAGCGTGTGAGGCCGAATGTGTTCTACCAGAACTACACTACAGGAAGCGACAGGCAGTTAAAGCACTCTTGCCGTCTTGGCCACTCTCTCTTCCGCGAAGCAAAGACACCAAATTTAATTTCTGACAAACGTTCTTATGTCAATACATGCAGTTTTTGGCGCCCATAATTATGTACTTCTAGTACGTATTCCATATAAGGAAGTGGCCTACGAGCAAATACAAGGCATTGGCGAGAAAATACATGGCACTCGTACCAGCCCACTGGATGTGGGATTGTTAACACGTTACGATATGTTCGATTATCCGCTCTTTTTAAGAAAACTAAGTTAGCTACCGGGATAAGCTGTACGCATATTGTAAACATTTATCTTTGTTTTAAATATTGTAGCATTGGGAGTGGATTATTTCTCAAGAAAACGTTCGTCGACGACAGCCGAAAGTTCGTGTTTTGTTTACAAGATGGCGTGCGTATTACGAAAATTATATTTTTGGGCATGTTCGATTATCCGCTTTTTTAAAGAAAACTATACGTTTAATAGCTACTATAAAAGACTTTATAAAACACAGTCGGGGGTTAGAAAACTCGTTAGGCTGGGGGTTAGGGTTAGGACCTTTGTTGTTTTGGGGTCGGTTAAAATCCAATTAACTAGGAGGCTGGTACGAGGGTGCAACGTGGTCAGCTATTTGCTCGTTAATTCACTCTATTTGCTCGTCAATGCCTTCTATTTGCGCTTCCTTATAAGGAATACGTACTAGATACCCTATCAGTTTTTGGCGCCCTCTAAGATACTAAATAGGGAAATATATATTAGTACTTGTTGTGTATGATGTACAATAATTCACGATACACATTAAATAAAATGATTTGAATACGGCACAAAATGAATATATACCGCTCGAGCTGGTATTCTCTAATAATAATAATAATAATAATAATAATAATTTAACATTTATACTGCGCAGGTTCCAAACATAAATGCTCACCTGCGCATTACAAAAATAGTTTAAGAATAGTTTAAAATAAAACCTAAGAGTGATTAATCTAATAAAACTAAAAATAAATAAATAGAACTTTATAGCTAATAATATACTTTCTTAAATAAGTACGTCTTTAAAAAATTCTTAAAAACTAAAATTGACTTAATAGTACGTATTTCTTCTGGTAACGCGTTCCATAAAAGAGGAGCAGCAAGTACGAATGAATGGTCCCCTAAGGTTACTGAGGTCTTGATTCTTGGGCGCTGGAGGAGTAATTCTGAGTAAGATCTTAAGTTGTAGGAAGAAGGCAGCTTAATAGTAACTAGTTCTGTTATATATAGGATGGTGCAAATCCATTTAAGGCCTTATACGTGGTTAGTAGAATTTTGAAATCTATTCTAAGCTTGATTGGGAGCCAATGCAGCTTATAGATAGGAGTGATATGGTCGAATCGAGGGACATTGCATATAAGTCTGGCAGCGGCGTTTTGAACTCGTTGAAGCTTACCAATTTGAGTGGCTGGCAGACCATACAAAAGGCTATTGCAGTAATCAAGTCAGCTGGTTATGAAAGCGTTAACAAATATTTGAGCAGTATCATTATTTAGGAATTTTCTAATGCGCCGAATATTAAACAGATGAAAGAAGGCCGCCTGACAGCATTTAGTTACATGGACATCCAATTTCATCTGAGTGTCAAACCAGCAACCCCAGTTTCTAACATGTCTTGACTGTGATATGTGGGTATTACCAACACGTAACTTATCGAATTTAATTTTTTCAAGTTGTTGTCTGGTTCCAATGGTTATTAATTCAGTTTTATCATCGTTCAGTTTCAGTTTATCGGTGAAAACTGGAATGTAGTCGTTCAAGCAAGATAGCATGACCTACAGTATCAAACGCAGTACTAAGGTCCAACAGCACAAGTAAAGTTACACGTTGTTTGTTCATGTTCATAAGAATGTCGTGCATGTTTCACTCCAAGAAGAGCGGTTTCCGTGCTGTGGTGTTTACGATAAGAAAACTGCCACTTAGGATACAGGTTATGAACTGTTAGATGGTTATGCATTTGATTACAAACTGCTCGTACGGAGAGTTTTGAACTGTAAATGATAAATTGCTGATTGGACGAAGATTTGTGAATACAGATTCAATCCCTGGTTTCTTTAGGCTGGGATGAACATCCGCTTGCTTCCAATTGTCAGCGAACAAGCCAGATTCTAGAGATAGGTTGGTCATTCTAGTATAAGAAGGACATCCAAACATTCTAATACAAGTGAAGTGGGCATTGGATCAAGAGAGCAGGACTTTTTACTTGATTTTGCGATCAACTGCACAATGTTGTCTTCACTTAGTGTATTGAATGAGTTGAGGGATGTTGTGGATGAAGTAGGTTCGGTACAGTAGTATGGTACGCTTGGTCAATGGTGGTGTCAAATTCACTGTGAATACGGTTAATTTTCTGTATGAAGAATTCGACAATATCGGTGGCAAGCACAGAAGAATTTTGATAGTCAGGAAAGTTCAGATCAGACTTCTGGTTAAAGAGTACCTTTGCAGCATCAAATAAGTTCTTACGATTATGACTATTTTCTGAAATGAAGTTAGTATAGAAGTCATTTCGTGCGCGGTTCATTATAAATGTTGCATGATTTTTCTTAGCTTTATACAAAATAAGATCGCAATGTGATTTCGTTCGTCTCCATTTCTTCTCTGCTTTCCTTCGTTGCAACTTTGCAGTTTTAACGTCGTCATTAAACTAAGGAACTATAGGTCTTTTAGTGACAGTTTTCGTGATCAGTGGGCCGTGGCGCATGGCGATCAAGGGCCAGTGACAAGGTGCGATTGTAACAGTGCACAAGCTCGTTAAGATCCAAGGAAGATGTATTTTTACAAAGGTGAGAGTTGGATAGTTCTTCTTTTAGGGATTTTAAATCGATAGATTTAATTTTCCGATAAGAAATTTGACTTTCGACTTGTGGTAGACAGGAAACGCGGGCTTGTTATCTGAGAAGAGGACGTCAGCTCGAGGGGGACAACCAATGATACGATCGGATTGTCGAGTCACTATAAGATCCAGAGTGTGGCCATGAATTCATGCGTTGGAACTTTAACATGTTGTTCAAGTCCGGTACTCTCTACATTTTCGAACACAAATCATGGTCACTATATTGTACTTTACCTTTAACCCGACACTGCATATGCGTTAGCTTTCACTTCAAGACTCAATTTTCAAGACTCTATTTTTTACTTCTAGTGAAGTACTCTCCATGATCTCATTACCGCCGCCTAAAATTACAGTACATTCAGTTCCTTTGAGAACTTAACAACAACGTTGTAAAAGAATGCAAACAGACACACAAAATCATAGTTAAAAACAAGAAAGTAATAAAATAATAAATATGATGAACTGAAGATGAACCAAAAGCCATATAAATAAAATAAATTCATCATCGTTTGTTCGGTCTGTATACTTGGTCTTTTTGAGGTTTGTACAGGAAAGAGTTTACTGCGACCAAATACTTTTCTGTACCTTACACTAGGTTAACAAGTAATCATTATGAATTTATTTACATATGATCAGAACAAATATACATAATATCAGGCTTGGACTGGCCTATGTGCCATTGTGCCATGGCATATGGGCCCATTTCGTGGACATCAAAAAGGGACCTTGGGGCCTGGCCAGACACACCCTCATGTTACACACCCAATGTCTAAGAACTGCGATCACCCTCCCTTGCACATGTTGAATCATCGAGAGAACATTGTCAAAGTTGCGCTTCATCAAGAATCGACTGAGATATCTGCTTAGTCAACACTATTTGGAAGGAGTAATGATTGGTTCTGTAGAAGTTCATTGACTGAAGGCTATTGATAACGAGGCAATGTATCAAAAACCTGCGTCAAACTCGTCGGAAATGGAACAGCTTCTTATGTTCTGAAATGTTCCGAAATAAATTTTTCTTTCTTTTCTTATTTGTTGTTCTGGATCCGGTTCTCGAATTGCAAATATTACCTGTTCACGTGCATAGAGCGACTCCTTCCCGGCTGAAATCATGGGCATGATATTTTTAAGCCTGTGTGATATTTTTAAAAGTTAATATTCTTAGAACATTAAAAGTTTAGATAGTTATGATTATATGCAAGCCGCGGTCTAGGATGGAGAGGCTTGGGCTCTATGTCGCCCTTTGACGCTTATTGAACTCGTAATTTAATTTTAACACAGTATAAACTACAATAAGCACTGACAGACCACAGTCTTTGATGGATAAATTGTATCATGCAGATAAAAGACAAAATGAGGCAGCAAAATACAGCAAAGCGATTAGAGATCGCTAAAATCCACACATTAACCAAAGATGACTAATATCGAAGGAGATTAATCAGGGAACCAGGTAGCGGCCGGACAAATTGACCGAACATCCAGCAGCGCCAAGGTATACCGACCGGGTAAGGGAATGGTACTAAATCAGCAAACCAGGCACCTTGGAACCCAATTTGATCAATCAAATTGCTGGAAGAGAAAGTAAATCGACCAAAATATAATAATAATAATAATAATATTTTACGATACAGTACAGCAGCACGATACAGTGCAGCATTCATTGGGTGGACAAAGAATGAGACTTGGGAATTAGACAGACAAACCCGAAGAATGATAAATGCATACCAAGCTATCCAGCCGAAGTCAAACGTGCAAAGGATATAAATCAAGAGAAAGGAAGGAGGAAGAGGTTTGAAGGAAGATGTAGTGAACAGTGAAGAGATATATATATACTACTTAAGGCAGCTGTATAAGGAAGAGAGTGTAGTGAAAGAAAAGATAGAGGGGAAGGAAGAGTACAAGAAAAGGGTAGATGTAGAGAAGAAGGGGGTGGTGGAGAGTATGAAACCCCACAGGCAGTTTGAGAGAGATACAAAGGATTTTAAAACAGAACAATCGTGGAATTGGTTAAGTAACGGCGATCTCAAACGTGAAACAGAAAGCCGCTGCTGCACAAGCGAGTCGACCAAGTGCTAAATACAAACTCCCTTCAAGAGTATATGGGTTGGATGTCTCGGATAAATGTAGGTTAATGGTTATGTGGAGAGAAGGTGGAGAGTGTGATGCATATTGTAAGTGCGTGTAGGCTGGCACAGAAAGATTACAAGAGGAGACACGACCATGAAAGTATGCCTGAATCCTATGTATAGAAAGTTCGGCTTAGAAGTTAGTGATAAATGGTACCAGCACAAAGCGGACAGTGCATGGTAGAGAAAGAGATGGTTAAAATCCTATCCCTATGGGACTTCAACATCCAAACAGATCGACAAATCAAACACAGAAGACCGGACATCGTTGTAGTTAACAAGGAGAAGAATGAATGTCAAATCATAGATGTGGCAAACCCTGGCAATCATAATCTGGTGCAGAAGAAATTCGAGAAATCAAACCACTACTCTGAACTACGAGTGGAAGTACCTAGAATGTGGAAGAAAAACACTGTAGTATAGTACCAATTATAATAGGTGCATTAGGTTCAGTACCAAAGGATCTACAGTGCTACCTCAAACAAACAACTAGATATCGCGTATGATTTAAACATCTTACAACATTCGGTGTTACTAGGCACAGCCAACATCCCGCAAAAGGTGCCATCGATGAATTGAAAAAAGTGAAAAGTTCCAACTGGCGAAATTTTAATAAACCTGTCAGTGAGGACTAATCACTGGTATATAAATTGTTAACGTGAAGCACAAAACATAATAACAATTTATAATAATAATATAATCTTGTAAACACTGTGCAATACATGTATGCGCAATCTTGTATACATCGCAGTCTTTTTCCATTTCAATTTCGATCTGGAAAATATTTTTACGTAGCGTGCCTACTGCATGACATATGAAGCTGATAGTTTGTGTTTCTCGGCTAAGAGAATTGTTCAGGTTCTTAGACATTTGTTTCCCTTCGTCTGACATTTTCCTCTTCCTTCTTTCGTCCATCCGATCTTCTATAGCATCTTGTAGTAACCACTGCTCTATTTCTGAAATCTTTACCATGAATATTTTTACGGCACTGCTGATGATTGCACCCTTCAGTATTCCATAGTTGTTCAACAGTTTGATCTTCAGTGCTCGCAAGGATCAATCTTTCATCCACTCTTTCTGAAAATTCTCTACCAGTCAGTCTCACCTCTAAGTGCTTTGCGGTTACATATTCATTGCTTCTTTTTTAGTCTTAGACTTGTCTTCATAACAACCATATTATGATCTGGGAATGCACAAGCATTCTTGACATGTTTCGGTACCTTTGCTTCAATAGGATATAATAAAGCTGCTATCTTTTCATCACCTGCAGGAGATCGACTTCCACGAGTACCGTCTTTGATGGGGATGTTTAAACCATGTATTGGTTAAACCTAATTGTTTTCTCTCGCCGAAGCAGTCTTCTCTTTCGTAAACGGTATTTGCCATCCTAAACAATGACCCCAACCTCCCTGAATCCTAACCCCCCTGAATTTTTCGCAACACTGCTACAGCTTGACACAGTTTTTCCGTATATATTAGTCAAAAATTCCGGCAGGTTAGGATTCAGGGGGTTGGGGTTGGCAATGACCGTTTACGAAGTTCTGCCTCACAGAACTCCACTTATAATAGCATTTCACCTCTAGCATTCCTTCCTAAATTATATCCTCCTACTGTGGGGCATTCACTTCCTTCTCCAAGTATCCAACAGACTACTGCATTCCAGTCTCCCATGATCACTAGATGGTCATCATCTCTACCTTTTGATATCATTTCAAATGATTAGAATATATTCTTTGGTCTTATCATACGCTGCTTCTATATCTTCATTATTATACATCAATACTATATACTACAGTGCTATTCCTCGTTGGTTCTGTTGCAGACCACCCGAGTAGTTGACACGAACATCATCACATAATTATGTAATGAAGTCGCTTTTATCTCTCCATCTGACTACAGTTAGACCTAGTATATTTACTCTATATCTCGACATCTCATGCACGAATTACATTTTCTAACTTTCCTGATCCACCTTACCACGAAAGATCATTTCCATGAATTTAACTTGGGATTTTGGAGTGGAGTGGTTTCCCGTTGCCTTCGCCAGTAGCCTTCGAATATAACTCTGCCAGTCGTTGTGCAATGCTGGATCGTCCGCCTCCAAGCGCCTGTCGCCCAGCCGCTACCAAAATATATGTGGGGAACAACGGTCACAAATATAAAATTTCAATATACCAGGAAGCTGCGGTATACTCCGTTTCAAAAACTCTAGATCTAACCTGGCATGCTATACGACAAATATACAGTATACGAATATGAAAATTCATAAAGTTTACATGCACGATATATACAATTGTACACAGTTCAAATGAGATAACTAGTGGCATAACTAGTGTTTGCCCTGCATAGGAACTTTAACAGTTGACCGTGCAAACATGATTGTACGCTTTAGCAAAGTACTTCCTGCACTGCATGAATTCAAAGTCTACAAAAGGGAATCAGATTCCGCTTAAATTATTATTCGAACTTTGACTTGTAACCTATCATCATTGACATTGTGAAGCTTTTAATTCACTGTCACTGGCTCGCTCCGTATTTTAAGGTTTTAGTAATGTGTGTGTCCCTGTGTTTTATTAACTGAAGCTACTAATCGGAGTTCTAAATCTAAATCTTTAATCTGTAAACCCCATCGGTATACAGATATAAATGAACTACGTGATGTCAGTGCTCTTGAAAAAGAAAACAGACTTTAAGGCAAACGTCAAAAATATATAAATCAAATAAGCGCTCTCGAACTTATGCTATGATAAATGTAGTTTTTAATCATGAGTTAGTGAGATAAAGAGTTGCAGTTTTACTAAGTGTCTGATAATCACTTGTGCGTGATCTGTCTGTCGACTATGCTATTTAATTCGGTGTAAATTACCATGTAATGTCAATGTGAACGGTGAGGTTGATAATGAAACAAATGAAATTGAAAGAAAAAAATTAAAGCATTCATCTTCGGCTGATGATAAAGAAAGGTGAGAAATGTATATTATATATATATATTCACCTCGGTACTACAACACCAGCGGTATTTTGAAAATAGTATAATCAGGGGCGGATACAGAGGGGGTGACTGGGGTTACTAGTCACCCCCTTCTCTGTCCCAACCGATACACGGGTAACACTAGATTCTCATCTTACATGGACCCCCCACGTGGATAACCTGCATAAAAAGATATCTTCTAGAATTGGCATATTAAAACGAATCAGATCCTTCCTCGATATTTCATCTTGCAAGCTTGTATACAATGCCATTATTCTACCCCTTTTCGATTATTGCGACGTAGTGTGGGATTCTTGTACAATCAATTCAACTAATAAACTGCAAAGATCACAAAATCGCGCTGCAAGAATCGTCTTGAAAGTGGATAATACAACGATTTCTGTGGATGTTCTTAAAAAATTAAAATGGCATAGGCTCGATACCCGAAGAATATTTCACAAGGCTGTACTCATGTACAAATGCCTAAATAATGAAGTCCAAGGAATAGACACAGATCTACCCTCGCATGAAGAAAGACATCATTATAACACAAGAAGAAAGAAAGATCTCGTTCTTCCAAAACCGAGGACTCAACGTTTGAAAAGAACTTTTAAATACTCTGCTGCCCAAATATGGAATAAGCTGCCTTTAAGTGTTCGTGAAAGTGAAAATCTCGCATCTTTTAAAAGAAAATTATGGATTCATATATATATATAGATGAACCAGCACGTTATAAAACAGTTTTTCTACCTTTTTATAACTCTTAAATTTTAAACTTTCAGACTCTTACAAACATTTTTATGGATTTTAACTTTAACTAGTTATCCTATTTGTATGTTACATGTAAACTAGTATATTTCCTTTTGTTGTAATATTGTACTGTACATTGTCAGGGCCTCAAGGGAGAATAGTTATATAACTGATTGAGTCACCCTGGTTAAATAAAGCTTAATAATAATAATAATAATACACTATGATTGGTCTCTTAAAGACCCATTTGCAAGCGATTTTGCTGCGATTATTTTGACCCTGACGTATGCGATATAGTGGATGACTCACTAAAGTATTGAATGTCAGAGATCTGCACAAATAGTTCAATACATTCGTAAGATAATGTTAAATTCGATCGCATGTGTTAAAAAGAGAAAAATCGCAGCAAAAATCACCTGTGTAACGGGCCTTTACTCTCGAATCCCATTAGCCTATAGTGATAGTGGTTGCGGTTCGCCGCGAAGTATACACCTGCACAAGTGAGAAGTGTTGCTTGCCTTACAATTATAGTTACCGCACGCCACTGCCAAGCATCCAAGGCTGTCAAAAAGCCGTATTCCCGAACTGGAGAATGGATGAATTCCACGCTTAAACATCTTATAGTCACTAAGTCACCCTCCTTGAAACAATCCTGTATCCGTCCCAGATAATGCCAATGTGTGAAGGTGTGCCAGACTGGAAAGTATGTAAAATGATGCTCGCCGGACGAAAGTGTGCAGTAAACATTACGATTCAAAAGAGTGAAATTGACTATACTATAATTATATATTTAAATAAATAAACACAGAAAAGTTACTATGACTTTTTATTAGAAATTGTCTTTTATTGTAAGTTGTCACTAATTTATTGTGACATATATTGTACAGTCTTGTGTTTTTGCACTCCAGATTGCTAAACCTTAATGGCTACTAAACTTGACCGGAGGGCTTACGATATGCATTTGTGCTTTGAGAAGATGACAATAATAAAAGCATCATAAGTGCAGAGATTTTCACTGAATGTTTGTCTTCTTTGCCTTTGATTAATACAGCTTAATAAACATGTTTTAAGAAATATATATGTCTACGTCTTCTAGCCTGTAAAATTGCTAAGAAATTGCTTGTGTTTCTCCGGTCGATGTTTGAATTACGCCGCGCCATTCTTTATACAGTCTTTGTGCTAATACAGTGAGTGTAACCGCTGAACCTTATAACTGCATTTAGGTTATTAAGTTCGGGCAATTATATTCGATGTCTAAATCAAATTCATTTAGGAACAGCACTTTTTGTGAATTGTATTTGGCACATGTATGTTCGACGTAAACCGGGGATAATTTACCTCTTTATATTAAATTCAACAAAATATATTAATATTAGAACGCGATTACCACTTTTTCAGAACGCTTCTCAAAACTATATGAAAAGTAAACTTAGTTATACTATACAGGCTGCCTTTGAATTCTGTTTCAATTTTATCAGTATACATTAACTATAGTCCAGTTCGAGATTTATCCAGAATAATTCATGGAGATGCTGTCTTCCTGACCACGTCATGCTCATGTATAGCAGCATAAAGTGCCCTTTTAGGAATCGACTGACCAGGTTATGAGTGTATTCCGAAATGAAATAATGTGTTAACTCGTAATTAATTTGGAACGTTTTTCCTGTCAATTTGGTGGTCTAAACCTTCTGAGTTGCTGGGAATTGGGATACATTTTCATTTGTCTCTTGATTGTTTCTTTTTTCAACGTTAACCTAAAGGTGACTCTTATACACAGACTGGACCTTCTGGATCTTAATCGAACCATTAATTGCTCAGAATTGCTAGTAAGTGCATAGGAAGAATCTGATCGAGTCCTTATTTGGCTCATTCAACTCGTCATCAAATTGATGTTGAGTGCATGCTTGCTTATAGTCGAACAATGGCCAGGCGTGAGGGTGATAATATTGACGGGTATAATAATTTCTGGCAGAAATGTTTGTATGTTTGTGTGTGTGTATATTTATCATTTATAGACCCGGAGCGAGGGGAATTCGACGAAATATTACCCCGAGGGATGATATATCGAGGGGTAATATTTCGACGAATTCCCCGAGCGGAGGATCTAGAAATGATATATTATACCGAAACAATCTTGAATGCTGTCTTGAAGAATCTAGAAACGTCTTGTTGTTCCTCCATTGTGTTATTTGGTTGGTATTTGGTTTCGCGCGTGATACTCGAGTCGAATACCCCTCCGAATATCCCGCGACAGCGGGGAATTCAAGTTTAAATTGACGGTCACGTGGTACAAATCTAGCTCTTTGATTGGACAATTTATAATATATATATATATATATATATATATATATATATATATATATATATATATATATATATATATATATATATATATATATATATATATATATATATATATATATATATATATATATATATATATATATATATATATATATATATATATATAATATAGTATATTATATACTAAAACGAATGTGATGTTGTTCACGGAACGTTGAAAGTGCTCAATACCATAAAGGTAGAGCGAATATATTGTGAAAGTGGTCTTACGGCCTCAAAATGATAAAAGCCGCAACTGTCAGTTTCAGACACTTAGCGGTTAGCAATGTCAGATTGTTTGTTCAGTGCTGAGTTCTTGTCTTTATTTAAAATGCAGATTTTCTGAGCTAAGCATATGTTGCAGCTTCTTCCGCCATTTTTGTAGGCATTTGCATGCTTGACAATTCAGTGATTCCTATATGTTTCAATTTGGTGTCTCATTCCTATATAGGTGTAATCGTGGCCTGGTTGACAACGTTCGGTGTTATAAACATGCGCCGTTCAAAGGGCAGTCGCCTTTCTTGCGGCAATTATACTGATTATTGTTATTGTTTACGTTACTTGGCTTGAGCACTCTGGCGTTGTGTTGTTTAACTATGGCCTCCATGTTAATATATATACACTGTTAATTTCAAGGAGTTATTTTAACTCCAGCAAGGGAGTTAAAATAACTCCCATTGGTGGAGTAAAAATTTCGGAGTTAATTTTACTCCTATTTTGGAGTTAATTTAACTCCAACTGATGGCATAATTTTCATTCTACTCCACGTGGAGTTATTTTAACTCCACTAAGAGAGTCAAAATTACTCTTATTTTGGAGTTAAATTAGTGGAGTTATAACTACTCCTATTATTCTACTCCACTTCTATCACAGGAGTGATTTTAACTCCAGGTGGAGTAAAAATTGAATTCCAGATATGGTGTTAAAATTTAATTCCAGTGTAAAGATTCTATTTCAGAATCATCCTCAGGGTAACAAATTAATCGACATGATTAACCTTTTGGTAAACAGATAGTCAGATCTTAACACTGATAGCTATATGTACCGATAACGCGTGTCGAAGACACCTGCACATGAATTTCAAGAACCCGGCAGTACCCGATGTATTTTTACAAAACTTCTAGGCACATTAAAATTGATTTGCAGTCAGTTGGCTTTTGTTAAACTAGCATTTTAATTTTATATTTTCGTAAAATTTGTGTTTAATACAACGGCGAGCCCTGCGAACCCCACGATGCTTATGAGCCCCGAAAAGGATCATGGATATATATCACAAGCCACGCGGCCATTTCGAAATGTTTGAATGTCGAACTGAAGTTTGTTGGTGTTTGTTGGTAATTTTTGATATTTAATTCGAATTTCTTGGTTGTATTTTGTGATGGTTTTCAAAAGGACTCGTTGCTTCCCTATACTCGTAGCTTAGACGAGGATTGCAGTCATATTTTTGAAGGTAAGTCCGTGTATTTGTCGAGGTATTTGTATAATCATAGTCAGCGACTAGTATTTAAATAATGCTGTTTTATAATGCGCATTTATTTATTCCCTGTTCATATTTAATTGTTTATTTTCATACGAATTGTAATAAAGGATTGGATAGTGATTTCAGACGTTAATAATTGAGTTATATTTTCCTGTATGTTCGGCATGAGTCACAATATTTTGGTTTGAATCACAGTGTAGATGACAGATGTAGCTGTTATTTTTCCAGATTCGATTTTAACGAAGGCTTTACTATGCTTAACATTGTTTGGAATTGTTTATATATCATTCTCAAACATTCAAAGTTCGCAATCCATGAGAAAACAATTGTTGTTTTGAAATGTCTGCCGATTATTTACTTCATCATTCTTTCTCTACTGGTTTGCTCCCAAATATTAAGCAGAATTCAGTTTATTTTACCAAATTAAATGACTAGAAAAGTTTATTTTTCTCAGGCAAGACATACTGCTTCTACTGGTCCATACAATTCTGTTTTGTATATTTATTCTTACAAAACGAATGAGATGACATCAAGAAAATATTGCACAGTTTGTAGTTAATTCATGCAGTTTATATAGTATTATAATATATTACAGTCTCATTGACTCAGCACTTCATTCTAGCACAAGTGTGATTATTTCTTTCCCGAGTCATTATTTATGAAACAAAACTTGAGCTGTTAAAAGAGAGTGATGAAGGAAAATTTTGAGTGTAGGAATATATACATTTTAAGACCAAACTGGGACCAGTTGTGAAAAATGCAACTTCAAGGTCTTCCTGCTGGAATTGAACCTGCGATGCTAGTGCAGTGCTCTGACCACTGAGCTACGGAGGCCGTTATGCCGAGAGCCTAGTCACAAGTTCTGTATATATAGTGGTGGTAATGCCGGGATAAGATTTTGGGTATATTACAAGTAATATTTGGCATTTCACTTGATTAAACTACATGTTCTAAGGATTTATGGTGAAGGATACCACCATTATATATACAGAACTCGTGACTAGGCTCTCGGCAACGGCTTCCGTAGCTCAGTGGTCAGACACTGCAATAGCATCGCAGGGTTGCGGGTTCAATTCCAGCCGGAAGGCCTTGAAGTTGCATTTTTTGCAACTGGTCCCGGTTTGGTCTTAAAATGTATATTTTCCAACACTCGAAATTTTCCTTCACCATAAATAAATATATGCCATGGGTAAAGCGACGGACCGGTCATTATTTATGGATATACTGGGTCAGCTCACAAAATATTTTGCCCTCCAATCCTTTCTACTGCTACCGGTATGAAAAACACAAAGTTCTGGTGTTAAGTGAGACAGAATAAACAGAAAATCATAAATTTTCTTACAGTATTTCTGTTCATGTATGAAACAGGATTTAGAATTCTGAGACAAGACTGTCTCATATATATATATAAAACAAGTATATATAATACTGTATATGCCATGGGTAACTGTAACCACACATTGAGTTAGATCACAGTGGTTAGATACACATAAGCAACCGGTCATTATTTATGGATATACTGGGCCGGGTCATGAAATATTTTGCCCTCCAATCCTTTCTACGGTTATGAAAAACACAAAGTTCTGGTGTTAAGTGAGACAGAATAAACAGAAAATCATAAATTTTCTTACAGTATTTCTGTTCATGTATGAAACAGGATTTAGAATTCTGAGACGAGACTGTCTCATATATATATATATACAAGTATATATAATACTGTATATGCCATGGGTAACTGTAACCACACATTGAGTTAGATCACAGTGGTTAGATACACATAAGCAACCGGTCATTATTTATGGATATACTGGGCCGGGTCATGAAATATTTTGCCCTCCAATCCTTTCTACGGCTATGAAAAACACAAAGTTCTGGTGTTAAGTGAGACAGAATAAACAGAAAACCATAAATTTTCTTACAGTATTTCTGTTCATGTATGAAACAGGGTTTTAAAATTAACGAGACTATCTCACCAGTTTGGAAATACACCAGCCATGCAACTTTCAAAACAACAACATGTATTTCCATATTTCATATTGGATGTTCATGTGCCAATGATCTCACAAGGATCAACAAGGTTTTAAATTGACCAATTATGCTTGTTTGGACAAGCTTCAACATTTTTTATTCGCTGATAGAGTGAGTCATGAAAATTTTTGAATTCAGTTTTAAAATATTCCATACCCAGTAAACCCTACAAATGACCACTCCCTCAGTGGGATATTTGATGTTGGCAACAAGATATGAATTTTATGTTCAGGTTACAAGAATGCCACTCAATTCCTGCATGTAGTGGATTATGGATTCTATGTGTTTTATTTCTTGCTTATCTGTAAACAACTTTAGAGTTAAATTTATTTATAATAAAATCTTTAGGTATAGAACATGCACAATGCTTATCATGAATTAATCACTCATCATTAATTATGCAGTCTTTAACATTTTTAAAATTTACATTTAAAGCAACTAACATATAATTTTAATTTCAGAATTTTCTAGACTTAATTCAACAGTCACCATATGAGAACAGGTTGATGCCAAACAAGTTACATGTACATGACTTATTTGGGGATTATAAGTTCCTAAGATCACCATGACAGAAGAAAGAAAATAAAGATATTTTGCTTTACGCTGTGTGGAAATCATCTTTATAATTGGTGAGTACAGTATGTAATGTATTATGAAATTTGAATTACTGTATTACATTTTTACATATTGTGTGCATGATAGTTGTGTCCAAATTAATGTATCTCTTACCATTTAGTTATTAGAAGGGTTAACAACTCTATGACTCTCATTACATTTTATACTGTATTACATTTTTATCTTGTTGCAGACTACAATATTTATATATTGTGGCAATCATATCCTCATTACATCTTGCCATTCAGTTAGTTACAACTTATAAATCCATAATATATGAGTTGGTATGGGCTACCTAAGCAGCCACACAATAGATCCTAAAATTATTATATTTAATTACATGTAGCAATGTCACTAAAATTACATTAGATTTTGAACCTGTGACAAATTACTCTGTACTCAGCCTCATATCCAGGGTTATTTACTGTTAAAGTGCCTATGAAATGAAAAAATCCAGTTTCCATACTGTCTTTCCTTTGAAAGTAGATTTTGAATAATGACGAAATCTGTTAAAACAATTTCTTTATCACTCACCGTTGTCTAGTTAAATAAGCATTTTAAATTTTAGCGTGATGACATCGACGACAAGGTGGACGTGCTGTACTAGAGAAATATTAAAGTCTTGATATTTTGTGAAGTGTTTACACGAAAACTACGAAACTTAGTAGCATTTCAACTACCACAATATAATCTAGGTGATAAACTACTTTTGTGATCACCATGGTAATAAGCTAGGCTCCAGGCCCCTGAAAAGAGTAAATAAAAACTTGCTCTAGTTTTAGTATGAGGCATTGTTTAGACAAACACTGTCATCTCTCATATTAAGGATGTCATGCCAAATACATAACCAGAACAAAGTCAACAGCAAGTTTCCAGAAAACAAGAAAATTACATTTTATGAAATAAGGGTAAAAGGGTCTGGAACCTAGCATGTTTCCATGGTAACTATACAAACATCAGTGGTGAGTCGAGCACTTAAAGGACAACATTGCTACCATGTTTCATCTTTGTGCAAGTCATACTTTATGAAATATCAACACTTTATAAATAATTCTCAGGAACACGTTGTGACGTCATCACACTAAAATTTCAAATGCTTATAACTAGACGACGGTGAATAATAAAAAAAAAATTAAACAAATTTCATCATTATTCAAAACCTACTTTCGAAGGGAACACATTATTGAATATCGATTTTTTTTATTTCATACTAGGTACTTTAAATATGTGAAAAGGAAATTTTCCCTAACATTGTCTTGTGTGTTTTGGTCAATGTAATATGCTAATTATGTACCAAATTGTAACAACAACCAAATTGTGGTCACTTATAGACAGTATGTTTCTACAGGAAGGATATTAGCTAAAACCATGCTCTCATATATGCAAATGCCAATGGGAATAACCAGTAAAGCAATTATGCTGCAAATTTGAATAATATTTGATTCAGACTGCATTGCAATCTCGTACCCAGAGCCTGCGATCCCCCTGTCCTGCGGAGGGGAAACGGAGGCTCTGGGGAACTCCGATGAAACTCGTCATTTGATTGGTTGATGCTGAGCTCTCGCACCAGTTTCTTTAGGAGCTAATTGCTCGAGCGAAGTTTTGCATTTTCGAATCGCGGTTTAAAAATAAACAGTTCTTTTCAGAACTATGGCTGGTAAAGATTTATTCGATACACCTGCAACACATAATTATACACGACAGACTCAAAATACAATTGAACACATGAAATAAGTTAAAACTTAAAACTATTATTAATATTATTCTCGCTTCGTCGCCAAACAAACATCCATCGTCTGACTCCTCAGAACTTTAAAATTATATTAGAGACTACAAGGTCGATGAAGTTTAGCCAAAGTTCTTGACAGAAAGTACAATTCCTTATATTTTAATGTGTTCTGTGTAACCTGAGTCTACCTGAGCGGCTGAGCCGATCACTGCCGACGGCGACGCGGACATATAAAACACTCTCGTCAATCCTCCGGTTGACAATTTAGCGAAAAGCTAAGAAAGACCATTTGTATCGCAACGCTTTGCCAAGAGCTTTGTAAAACATACTGGGCCATTCTTTATCGGTAAACAAATATTTTTCCTGGTCTTCGAAAGTAGCAAATTATAGAGAACTGGGAACCAGAGGACTGGGAACAAAAACCCAATTTTGGGGACTTTTTCATCGGAGTTCCCCAGAGCCTCTGTTTTTTGGCTGCAGGCCAAAAGGAACGCAGGCTCTGGGTACGAGATTGACTGCATTGAAGTGTCTATGAAGTGAAAAAATCGCTAGCATTTTTTTTGCTCTAATGAACAAAGTAGCCTGGCAGGATCGTTCACTGAAAATTTCAAGTGAATCTGCTGCATAGTCTTCGAGCTATCAACTCTCAAAGTTTGTCCATTGGCATAGTTTAACATTACAAAATAGGGAAAGACTGGGATTGAATATATGTGGTACATGTATATGACGTATGCAGGTGGATCATTAATGTTCAAATCCATTCTTCTTATGCATAGTAAGTACACCTGCATACGTCACAAGACAATAAACCGCGCGTTTCAGATTTCACCAAAAACATTTAGCCATCCCAAACTTTGAGAGTTGATAGCTCGAAGACTATGCAGCAGATTCACTTGAAATTTTCAGCGTACGCACCTGCCGTCTGTTAAAGCAAAAAAAATGCTAGCGAATTTTTCACTTCATAGACACTTTAAAACACTGGTGACCATGTTTCATTTCTTAACTATGTAATGAGTTCTTGATGCATGTAGCTGATTATATATTATTTTCTTTTTTTGAAGGAAGATGAATGTATTGATGAATCGATAAAGAACTTTTGAGCCAAGCAAATTGGAGCAGGTGAGCTGGCTTATGTATATCCCCTTTACATGGTGGCAGGGGTGAAATCGTTGTGAAAATGAACTCACTGCTAATTGGGTGTTACTATATATTTAAAATTGTGTATGCATTGGCCAGCAATATTGTGTACCTTTCCTGAAAATACACTCATGAGTAGAACAAATGCAGCAAACATCTCCAGGAGTTGGACTAGAGGTGAACATCTTGATGTATCAGTACATTATTTAAGTTTTTATTTGTATCAAGTAACCATATTATTATATTTTTATACACTAAGTAACTATTGTATTCTATTTAATAATTATTTAATATAATTACAGTATAACTGTTATTATAATTTTAAAAGTGTTTAATAAATTAAATTAAATCCATATTGACTCTTGTAGCTTTGATTTCATTTTCGGTGTGATTATATGTTTACCCCTGCATATAGTTATTTTTGTATTTCTCTAATTCAAGTTTTGGAGTCATATTTTTGGAGTAGGTATCTACTCCAACAGGAGTTATTTTTACTCCAATTTTGGAGTCGCGATTACTCCGAAAATGGAGTTAAAATGTTGGAGTAAAAATTAACTCCAAAAAAGGAGTCATACTGTACCTTTTTTTTCTACTCCACTTTTGGAGTCAAATTGACTCCAATTTGGAGTAGAAATTTACTCCTACAGGAGTTATTTTAACTCCAATTTTGGAGTCGTGTTTACTCCAGAAATGGAGTTAAAATTTTGGAGTAAAACTAACTCCAAAAATGGAGTTATTCTGTACCTTTTTTTTCTACTCCACTTTTGGAGTCAAATTAACTCCTTGAAAATAACAGTGTACAGCTGTAGCTGACTTTGCAGTTGGTCTTATATTGAAGAATGGTCTTACAACGTGGTTCTCGGGTAAATGTTTCTACTCCGGTTACGTCTTGCATGAATTGTGTGAGAATACTCGAGCTTGTGAAACCGCTATAGATCGCAGGGCAGTCGTAAATGGGGGCTGCCTTGTTGAAGGACTCGGTTAAAAAACTTTATTTGTAAATAAAGTTTTCTAACCGAGTTCCTCTTGTTCAATTTATCTATACGTTCTGGAACCTTTGATGAAGGTTGGCTCCTGATTTTATCCTACTATATACCTGTATATATATGTACTATTTACAGAATGAGTGGCCGTTCTGTATCGGGGTATACAGAGGCGAAGCCGCGAAGCCGAATGCCTGTATCCGGATACAGAACGGACACGAATTCTGTAAATGACTTCTAAAACGATCAATAGCTTGTTTTAAAACCAGAAGTCCTCTTTAAAATATAGGGAAAGTTAAGAAAAATTAACTATTTATTTGCGAGTTAAAATCAGTGCACAGCTCATCAGTGTAGCTTGGAACAATCTGGATGAGTTTGGCTGGACTATTATTACACTTACAGGTACGATCGTCATTGACAACCGCTTGTGACAGTGGGATAGCACCGGCGATCAGAACATCCATATAGCGTGAAGTGCGCATGGGGCCAGAGCGCTCAAACTGCCACAATGGTAGCGAGCGTTGCATATTATTGTTAAAGGACACCCACGCTAGTTCACAGAGCGCTCAACAGCACCGAAGTGATGGAGCGTACATATTGGTCTTAAAATGTATTTATTCCAACACTCGAAATTTTCCTTCACCATAAATCCTTTCAACATGTAGTTTGATCGAGTGAAATGCCAAATATTACCTATATATATATATATATATATATATATATATATATATATATATATATATATTCTTTAGGAAGAGAGGATTTATTAATAGTGAACTATATGTATATGAAAATTTGACTGCCCCAACCGGGAATCGAACCCGAGGTCTCCGAATCAACGCACGGCGCTAACCATGACTGAGCTACTGTATTGAGACACGGTCAGAACAGTCAAACATCATATACATATTTATACATCGCCCCGACTCTCAAATCTCTACAGGAAGACATCTCATCTGGCGACGAAGTAGAGCGAAGCCTCTCGCAGGACTTCCTCAAGTAGCGAGCTTATATAAAGCCTCCTGTATACAAGAGCCGGTATACAACATTTTCGTGAGAAAAGGATCTCTGCCGTGGCGAGATTATCACTCTCGCTTCGCAACCTCGCTTGCGAGGGGATAAATTGTAATAAAACAATTATTGGATTCGGTTTACACATGTTAATTATTTAACAATTATACCATGAGCTCGAGTTGTATATGCATGAGCTCATAGGCTATTAGTTCATGTACGACGAGAGCAAATGGTATAATTGTTTTACAATAATAATTCGAGGTTTCTTTATAAAACTCCATGGATTTCAGCTTTTTTCAGTCTAAAAACACACGCCGCCATCTTGTTTTTTCTCGATTGCTAGGATATGAGGTGATAGCCTAGTAGTAGAGGAGCCAATCAAATTGCGAGATAGCTCATATCCTACTAGTAGCTATATAATAACACGAATTATCCAGACATCTGTCAATGTTATCCGCCTCAGCCTTCGGCATTCACCTCGGTCTGGATAATTCTTGATATCATGCGCAGCCTCATCCAATAATTGTTTATTATTGGACGAGGTTAAACAAAATCTAGACGTGATTTTTCACATCAGTGGCGTGCAGATCAATTATTTGCCGATGTCGAAGGCAGAGGCAAATAATTGATCTGGAACACGCTGACAAATCACCTTATTTTGCGATACTGAACAGAATCACGATATTTGTGATTAATTTCATTAATTTATTTTTCACATTGTTTTAGCAATTTTCTGCATTTTTAACATTGTTTTACCTTAAAGTTTTTCTTTTAAGTCTAAGTCCACTTACATAGGAGATATTAAGTTATTTTCATATAGGTTACTGCGCGTGCAGATCGACAGTGTATTATTTGCAGAAAAACAACATTTGCGTCTGATACGCATGTTCAGAATATTATTTTTACGCAATTATTTGTAGTTGACGTATAGCGACTACACAGTTTTGATGGGGTGTCACACCCTATCAAAATTGCTTTGTATAATCGTTTATTATGAGGATTTTCATTGGCTTTTTGCAATTGTTGTCTATCGACGAATAATAAGAGAACAGCCAATAAGAATCAGTACTAAAACTTCAATATTGAATACCGATTATATTGATTACCGAGAGGGATAAAACTGATATCACCGAGTCGCGAGAGGGATAAAACTGATATCACCGAGTCGCGAGTGTGATAACCTTTTTATCACATACTATAATATAGTGCCTTTATCAGGGTGATAAACAGCGTTGAAATAAAAACGATATAGGGATATATCGTTTTTATCACCCTCTGTTATCAACCTGATAAAGGCACTAGTATTATGTGATAAATATATATATATATATATATATATATATATATATATATATATATATATATATATATATATATATATATATATATATATATATATATATATATATATATATATATATATATATATATATATATATATATATATATATATATATATATATATATATATATATATATATATATATATATATATATATTTATAAGTAATACCATGACTTGAGGGAAATTAGCGATTAAATTGCCCGCCGCCGAGGGAAGATTTGTGAAAGTCCGAGGGCGAAGCCCGAGGACTTTTACAAATCTTCCCGAGGCGAAGGGCAATTTAATCGCTAATTTCCCGACAAGTTATGGTATCAGTTTGTAATATTATAATCGCCGAGGAAAACTCAGGGAAGTATGCTGAGATAAGTTTAGGTGTTTGATTTTGTATGGTTCAGTGAAGTTGTTTACGAGTTTTATTACTATTGATTGAAGTAATTATACCTTTGGGAGATGCTTTGTGTTTGTGAGATATGCAAGTTCTACGACTATCTATAATATTATATCTATAATAGATATGCAAGCGGGAAATTTAGTAAAAGAGAAAGGATTTCTTTGTCTACTAATTTTCCACTGCATGGTTGATGAGGGAAAATTAGTAGACAAAGAAATCTTTTGTTTTCTACTAAATTTCCGGGAAATTTAGAAGACAAAGGCGTATGCATGGGTAAAATACGAGGTTTACATTCCCGGAGAGAACAAAAGAATCCGAGGCGATCATGCATGGTATTAATATATATATATATTTCTAAAACTCAATAATTCATGAGGAAAATTCAAAAGAAATTAAGGTTTAATCAATGTTTGTTTACCCCGATACAGAGCTAATAAATAAAACATCAGTACCTGTAAATCTGATACAGAACTCATGTTTTATTAATCAGTTCTGTATCCACACACTTCCCCACAACAAACTCGAAACATACTCATCCCATAACAGAATTCCACTGCTGAATTAATCACATTAATTGGCGATTTTATTTATTAAAGCAATTCAAACTTTCGATCAGTTTTGTCCACCAAATTAAAACTATCTTTGGGACGACTCAATTCTGCCAAATGTCGATTTATATACCACATATGATGCAATATTAAGTCCGTGGTGGGTACCGTACACCTGCATTATTTGCCGCTACTGCTTGAACAAATTACGCAAGCCAAAAAATAAGCGACTGACTTCTACCTTAAAAGTACTTGCAACTGGCATTTATTATCAAAACCCAATTGTACGTATAGTTCGCTCATTAATTACCACCGTATTTTCTCTGTTCATCTTCCACTCTTCAAAGATGTGTATCGAGTGTTTGGCGGAACTATTGCTTCCATCATTCGTCGTTCCTCTTCTTCGCTTTTTGCCGCTCTAAAGCGCTTCGTTGTACTAGAAACACACGGTTAAACCTATACTCGAATCAACACCATACGAAGCGAAGTATCTTATCAGTGAATCTGCAATGCTAAACAGTTCTTATTAAACTTCGAAATTTAAGCTCGACTAAATTGAATACTCACCACACCTCTGTAATCTCCCTAAATTTGCATATACACTATAGCTTCTCCAAACTTTTATTGTCGGAATTGCACTGATTTTAACTCGCAAATAAATAGTTAATTTTTCTTAACTTTCCCTATATTTTAAAGAGGACTTCTGGTTTTAAAACAAGCTATTGATCGTTTTAGAAGTCATTTACAGAATTCGTGTCCGTTCTGTATCGGGATACAGGCACTCGGCTTCGCGGCTTCGCCTCTGTATACCCCGATACAGAACGGCCACTCATGCATTCTGTAAATAGTACATATATATATATAGGTATATAGTAGGATAAAATCAGGCGCCAACCTTCATCAAAGGTTCCAGAACGTATAGATAAATTGAACAAGAGGAACTCGGTTAGAAAACTTTATTTACAAATAAAGTTTTTTAACCGAGTCCTTCAACAAGGCAGCCCCCATTTACGACTGCCCTGCGATCTATAGCGGCTTCACAAGCTCGAGTATTCTCACACAATTCATGCAAGACGTAACCGGAGTAGAAACATTTACCCGAGAACCACGTTGTAAGACCATTCTTCAATATAAGACCAACTGCAAAGTCAGCTACAGCTGTATATATATATTAACATGGAGGCCATAGTTAAACAACACAACGCCAGAGTGCTCAAGCCAAGCAACGTAAACAATAACAATAATCAGTATAATTGCCGCAAGAAAGGCGACTGCCCTTTGAACGGCGCATGTTTATAACACCGAACGTTGTCAACCAGGCCACGATTACACCTATATAGGAATGAGACACCAAATTGAAACATATAGGAATCACTGAATTCATGTCAAGCATGCAAATGCCTACAAAAATGGCGGAAGAAGCTGCAACATATGCTTAGCTGAGAAAATCTGCATTTTAAATAAAGACAAGAACTCAGCACTGAACAAACAATCTGACATTGCTAACCGCTAATTGTGTCTGAAACTGACAGTTGCGGCTTTTATCATTTTGAGGCCGTAAGACCACTTTCACTATATATTCGCTCTACCTTTATGGTATTGAGCACTTTCAACGTTCCGTGAACAACATCACATTCGTTTTAGTATATAATATACTATATTTATATATATATATATATATATATATATATATATATATATATATATATATATATATATATATATATATATATATATATATATATATATATATATATATATATATATATATATATATATATATATATATATATATATATAAATTGCCACCTCTTTATATGATAACATATAATTATAATAGTCTGTTTATAGTAAAAACGGGGAGATCAACAAGTGCCGTGCTTTAGGCTGGAGACGTTTTTGGGTGATATAGCTAGACTATAGTGCACACAACTAATTAATTGATGATGATGTCTATACTCTTATGAACGCGTCAATCTTTCAGACACAGCCGGGAGACGTAAAATGCTATTTTAATTTCAGTGAGAGCGTGTTTGTGCCAGTTTCTTATCTAGTTTGTAATTTTCAACGTCTCGAAGTTTGCGTTCAATAGCTTCTTCGATGCTACGAAACATTAAGACAGGTTGCAAGATTTATTCAAATCTGATGGTAGAGTTATATGCATGCAGCGTGTGTATGCCATCACTGCATGCGTGAACAACACCTTATGCAAAGTGTTTATACTAACGTGTGATTTTTAATTGTTCATTAGCATTTCAAGGCATCTCGCGTGTCGTAAATCAGTTACACTGAATAACCACCGAACTGGAGTCAAGAGTTGTGGAGCGTCTTCTATTCCGTTTTTCTCTACACTTACAATCACTGGCTATTATACATCTATATATACGAAACCCAATATTAACTGCAGATTGACCGTGACTCGTGAGAATCCAAGGATTTCACAATTTTCAAATAACGCCTCTCTTCAAGTTGTCATGCAGCTCTACAAGCCATTATGTCTCTTGCAAGTCAGATCCCTTGTAGCTGTGCTGCTGGTATATTGCATTCAAATTCATTGTGTAAGTGGGGAGACTTACCCAGAACCAGGTAATAAATTAACCGGTATGGTTGTATTCTCTTGTAGATTATCGGCCGTAAAACAGAAAAAGCATGGATTACACTTTCGGGGATTCTCCTGTCTTAGGATCTTAGTTAATCAGCGTGCAAGCCATATCGCCAGACGTAGAGTTGAAAATGTATTTAGTGCTGTTATATACTAGTTCATGAAACTTGAATTGATGGTATAAAAGTTGTTAACTGAAATCATTAAGGACACACAATTAGCGTGCACATGATGTGAGACCCATTTCCTTGAAAAGATAAGTTTCTTAATTAACATACTTTGTCTCTCGATTTTTCCCTACAAAATACGATTAATATATAGATCCAGAAAAATAGTATGTAATTTGACAGCAATATATTAAGATAGTCTTTGCTATATAGCGTTGAATTAATTGAGTAAATTCTGTATTTAGTTTAATTAGCACTATATTATTTACTGTAAAAAGCTTGTCAATACATTTTTTATTAGTTTTAAAACGGATGACATTTATTAATAGTTTGTGGTGTGTACGGCGGCGGCATGTTGTTGTACACCCAAAACAGCTATAGAAAAGATACCGCACGACTTAGAACATCCGCGAACAAACCATCGCGTGCCCGATGTACAAAGCTGACGATTTCTCAATACCTATGGAGAGATGCTCTTTTGACATTAGTTATTAGTTTTTTTATTTCACCTGTTATGGTTGAGTGTGAACAAGATAACACAAGAAATTTAATATAAAACTATAACTATAAGACGAGGTGCAGGTGTACATTATAACTGGCATTTTTTCTGCTGTGCGATTCACAGCAGTAATAAATTACATACACAGCTGGAACGAGTAAGTCGCATCAGGCCTAGTGGAAATGAAGAATAGACATAAACAACTAACATAGTACATTGTCATGACGTCGTATAACTTTGTTATATCCAGATGTCCTCTGATTTAATACGTTTTATGAGCAACATGATTCACTAAAAATTTATGCTTTGAAATTGAATATTCAAGCGAACTGCATGCGCTTCCAATTATCCTTTTTTGTTTGTCCGCAGATCTGATTGAAGGTGATATAATTTTGGATGAAACAACAGCATTCGCGGTTGTCAATTACAAAAGTGGGACTTCCCGACAAAAAAGAGAGACTGTCCGTGGTAATGTGAGAGTGTGGAATGATGCCATCATCCCTTATCTTATTTCTGAGAATATTGGTAAGATATAATATATATATATATATATAATATATAATATATATATGTATATATATATATATATATATATATATATATATATATATATATATATATATATATATATATATATATATATATATATATATATATATATATATATACTTTTAAACGTTCTCTTTATAGCCTCTTAAACATGTTCAAGTACCAGAATATACATATATAAGTGTCGTTCTTTATAATTGGCGTATACCGTCAATTTCTGCCCTGTAGTGAATTGAGACGTCAACTTCTCGGTACGAGTCCTGATTACAAACTATAATACCATCCATCTTGTTTTTAACAGATTTGACATCTGTTGTGTTCAATTCATACAAACACGCGAAAATCGTGTATAGCCTAGCAGGGGACCGGGAACACCAACGAATTCCCAACAAGCATTGATTACTTTTTAAATTATTTGGCTGGATCGGCAAGCATAAAGATACTACAAAGGACGGACATTAACTTTAAGAGGATTGTAGAATCAAATTAATTAACTTACTAAAATGTAGCGCCAGTAAATTAGACTCATGCGGTACCGTGAGAAAAAAAACATCGTGGGGAAAAGTGATAAAACAATATAGACATACAGAATACCAGATTGAGAATTGCTTATAGGGTTAGCATTTTTAAGACTGTATTCGAGAATTTTCTTCGTTAGTGTAAAGGTATAGCCATTATTCAGTTATCATCCGTTTGCCGTTTGCTATGAATGTGTTCAGTGACATAACATCAGTTAGACTGATATTATTATGTATCAGCGCTACATGGACATAAAATTTGGATTCCTATAGTTTACTGCCCAAGCATCAGCATGCCAAGGTTAATGAAATTATAGTATTGCATTGAATATTCTTCACGTTTCTGTTCAGAATTGATTTGTTTCCAAAACGTCTATCACTGACGACATCTCGGCGCCAATTCGACCCTGCCATAAACTCATGACTGGGCTTATATATCTATAATTTAACAACAACCCCAATTTCAACTTTCCACATTGGCGATCACATACAGTCTGTAGTTGATGAAACTAAAAACCTTGTGGTGATTTTTTATTCACACCTGACACTGAAATCACACATCAATAACATTTGCCGTACGGCATCACTCTCGCTTCGGAACGTTGGTAGAATTAGGAAATATCTGGGAAAGGATGATACAGAACGTCTAATTCATGCTTTTGTTACCACAAGACTGGACTATTGTAACAGCATTATTTATGGACTTTCTTCACGTGATCTTTCTAAATTACAACGCATACAAAACACTGCCGCCAGAATAGTATCAAGAACCAGGAAACATGAACACATAACACCTGTCCTAAAGCAACTTCATTGGCTCCCAATTGAACAGCGTATTACATTTAAAATCTTACTTATAACATTTAAAGCTCTTAACGGAATGACACCCATATATATTACAGAACTCTTACATCGCTACGTTCCTATCCGCTCCTTACGTTCACAATCTGCTAACAATTTAGTCATACCTAAGACGAATACAGTAAACTATGGTGATAGATCGTTTGCCGCAGCAGCTCCTAAACTTTGGAATACTTTGCCCATTTTTTTAAAACAATCTACTAATATTGCTGATTTTAAGAGAAAACTCAAAACATTTTTATTTTCTAAATGAACCATTTTATTCATGAACTATACCTTTTTATATGTCTTGTAAAACGCATTGAGACGTTAGTTTAATGCGTTTAAGAAAAATATTTTTATTTTACTATTATTATAATCTCTTGGTTGTGATAGTATTAATAAATTATGATTCTTTAGTATACTGACTTATAATTAATCAGGAAATAAAACTGAGTTAAAACATCAGCTTTAAACTAAAAAACTCATGGACGTTTATAACTTTCATTGAATAAATGCCAAGCTTGAGTTCATGTAAATCTACAGTTCTTGGAAAATCAGTCTTGAGTGATTTAATCACGAGTAAGTTGATATTACGAACATCGTCACAAGCGAGCCGTGAGCGGCGCCGTGAGTGGCTTAGAGTAAATAATTAGGATTTCAACTGATAGTAGAACATTTTTCTCTAAATAAGTTTTACTGCTCTTTCTTTTACATGTTTCTGAAACATGCATGAAAAGCTGTATAATTCTGCTAAATGACAAAAGCTAAATATGGCAAAATTGACAAAAAAGATGCACAGTCACAAATCATGAAACAATACATCTTGGACACAATATGAAACAATACTCGACATATTTTCCTGACCCGATAGCCTTTAACTATTAGATAACTATTAGATAACTATTAGACACGAAGATGGTCGACGACGTCCGAGCATACGAGTTGTGCAATAGTAAATTTAATCATTATCCACGGAGCGCGGTCAAAATCATAATAAAACAATAAAAGATGCGTTATGAGTAGCCTGCATCCAAGCCATCGTACTACAACGTACATTATTATACATTCAAACTTCATTCAAACATACTACAGTTAATTATCAATGTCCGGCAGGTGTGACATCATTTCCGTCGGATACTTAACAATTATTGGCATGATATCGAGAATTATCAAGCCGAGGTTTGTGTTATCTGCCGAAGCCGAAGAATCCAATAATTGTTTTATTATGCATAAGAAGTGCTAAAGCAATGCGCCGTTCAAATATATTTAAATAAGTTATATTGGTACAAGGTCAAAAGAAGCCACGCAAAGACACGTTACTTTGTAAACAACTTTAATGACACTAAAATTCAGGTTTTATAATGTCCAGAACATTCAAAGGTCTTGCGAAAAGAAAGTCAAAATAATATAAACAAATAGTTTTCTGTTACGTTGGCGAATCTTAGCTTTGCGAAGAACCCGCCATTTTCCCATTTTCTTTCCAATCAAAATCGAGATAGAGTAGAGAATGCATAATAATGTCATTTTTGGGCGGAGATGACGTCACTACCTCAAAGCGCGCGAAAATTACAAAATAACAAAATGGCTTGCAGTCGCCGATGCAATTTTCCCTTTCGTAAACGGTCGTTATACCATCCTGAAGGGTCGTTACCATCCCAGCTCTCATAGAATGTTGGGTAAGCGGAGTGAAATTCCTCGTGGTCCCAAGGTTCCCGCACACTTTATTTCGCGGCTCCTCGTGTTCTTTCATAATATTGCTATCTAAAAAGCGAACAAGCATCTATATGGCGAGTTCTTTGAAAAAAACAAATTTAAACAAACCCGAAACAATCAAGAGGCAGATTTGGAGCAAGTCTATGAAATAGTGTGTAAGTTGTCAAACGTTTCGAGCGGCCCTTCGTCAGAGAGTGAAACGTAAAGTGAAATAATAACTGTATGATTATTTCACTTTATGTTTCACTCTCTGACGAAGGGCCTTCGCTCGAAACGTTAGACAACTTACACGCTATTTCGGCAGTACACCAACCTTTTTATACATTTTGATTTGTATTTCTACAATTTCTACGCAGCACAACACGTTTTATCACCTATTGAAAAGCATCAAGTTATGACTAGTAAGTGACTTTACGCGAATTAACTATGTTCTATGGCAAATGCAGAAATTACTGCAATCTGATTGGTCGAAAGGAGTGCAATATTTTCGTTAATAGCACCCCTGGTCGTTATATTACCTCCATTCATGTCACCATGGTAGCAAAACTTAAAATGGACGCCAATTCCATTAGATTTGTTTTGGATAATTTTAATCCCTAGAGCTTTTTCTCTATGAAAACATTTTAATATAAAGGCAGAAAAATTCATTGTTAAACTTTCTCAACGGGAAAATACGTTTTTAAGCTACGGAGGAGCTACGGAAGCCGTTGCAGAGAGCTTGGGACGAGTTTAGTTGATATAATAGCCATGGCTCGACTTTTCGTACGGCTCTGATTAAAATTATATGGTACCCGTACTAATTTTGCCCGTGCTCGGACTACCTATTTACAAGGTCCGAGTATACATAGGTAAAATTGGTATGTAAACTCTTTGATTATTAAATTCTAGTATTATTTACACTGTATAAAATTGTAATAATGTTTGTACCTGAAAGAATAAATATGAAAGCTGTTAAGTTCTCAAAGAACTTGATAATATATATATATATATATCCATCTGATTTGAAGGAGGACACATCGTCCGAAACGACGTCCATGAATATACGTATATAAGTATACTCTTACTTAAGCTGTATTTTTCGACACATTGAAGTTCTGTTATTTCTCCTTTTTATATTGTACAGACAACAATCCATTTTAACATTCTGTTTTTTATTGTTTTAGGGAAGATTGCAAGGATTATGATCCGAAAAGCTTTTCGTCAGTTTGCCCATTACACATGTATAAAGTTTATCCCAAAGCAAGGTCATCATAGTGATTACGTGAAATTTATTTCAAGCTACGGGTAAGAACCTTAACGTTGCATGAATAGATACGTCTTTTACAATTTTCTCCATTCTACCAGTATTAATATTACGGAGATTTAGATTTGACTACAAGTGCGACTACCAGTACGAGGTTCGTCATTTTTGGCGCCAATTACTTGTGTTATCTTTTGCTGACGTGATAAAGTCTACTCATCGTCCATTTGAGTACGAGCAGTGGCGTAGCTAAGACTTTTTAGTGGGGGGAAGGCGTCCAAATTTTATGAAAAAATGGGCGTGGTCAACTTAATTTCATTAAGAAATTAGTCGTACTTTTCTACCTAATAGTCGTACAGAACCTATATACTGAATTAGCAGACGTATTTGCAAATTTTCTGTTTTAAATTCTACAATCATGTATAATTGTTCGAATTTGAAGTTCTCTAATAGAAATTGATGAAACAAGTTCTCGATTTTCATAAAAATAATGAAAGATATTCAGCATCCCTTGGAATAGCTTCGCCTTCTCGTTAAGAAGAGCATGCACGTTCTTGAAGTCAAGCTCGGCCACCATTTCACTCGAAGAAAGGTCGTTAGAGTAAAATTGGCATAAAATGTTCGTTGCTCTAAACTTGATTCACAAGATTCAAGTCACAAGATCCGACATTTTAATGCTATATTTATGTACCATATGCTCTATAGGTCGATTTATACTCAGTTTAACGTTTAAATCCTGTTAAAATAAACAACTTTCCCAAGTCCCAACAAGCTCGTAGTCAAATCTAAAGTTCTCTATTATTCTTCGATATAGTCTACTCTTTTTTGTCTGGTCCATCCCTGTCTATCAATGACAATACTATTAGCCGAGACTGGCGAGGTCTGTACGTAGAAAATATTTGGCATATACGTCTGTGCAAACTAAAACCGAAGACAAATACTTTCCGGCTGTACAAACTGAACAAACGAAGTTAATAAGGAATTTATTATATATGGCCTTTAGTTCATTTTCCTCCCTGCTTTGAAGGCTGATTTCATCTTCAGATGCTGCCGCTTACCTTACTAGTACTTTTCGATCCATTTTTACACCATTTAGGCATTTATTTTTTCGTGGTTTTAGATGAATCAATAACTTGAAATTGATTAAAATATTGCTGGGTATTTTTTCAATGAAGATACCCAGCTCTCTTTTATATTTATTCAAATCAACTCAGAAGTTTCCCCGTCAAATTTTACCCATCCGTAGAAAGCGTATGGCCCTCGCAGCATATAGGATGGTAGGTCGATATCGTTGAGTTCCGGTCTCCTCTTTCGTTCAGTCGGATTGGTTTCTTACTGGACGGAATTTGCAATGACTGGGGGTCTTTGCATGCGTATAATGAAAATCCTAACAAAAAATTCAACTAAGTTTAAGACAAAGCTAAGACTATTCGTAGCTTCCTGAGTGTGCCGCTGATTCAACTTGACTGGACGAAAGCAGAAAAGTCACATGAGCGTTATCATATAATGGAACAAGACATACATATGAAAACTAAAAAACTTGATTCAATACATAGTAATATAACATCGTTTCAATTGCCTGGTCTTTTGGGCAAAATTATCAATGTATTGATAAAAGAGCAATTTTCTGGAGATAACTTTTTTCCTTGATTCGGTTACAGCTGTTACTCCTCAGTTGGTAAAAAAGGTGGAGAACAAGTTATTTCTATTGGTACAGGCTGCAAGGATCGAGGAAGTACCATTCATGAAATCATGCACACTGTGGGTTTTTTCCACGAACATTCACGTTTTGATCGTGATAAATATATCAAAGTTCTTTGGTGGAACATTGAGACAGGTAGATGGCAATCATTAAAATATTTTGCTCTAAAATATGCAGTCAGTTAGTGGGCCATGCTTACAATAATTTGGAAGAAATTAGGGAAAGACGCAAAATGAGTTTTTTGGCACCGCGTAGTTGTAAATTGATTTGTATATATTTTTGGATAGTACATGAATACAAGTAATTGATAACCTGATTATTATATTTTATGAGACTTTGCTCTTAACAACTTGGACAATTTATTTTTCCCTTGTCCGTTATCCTATAGAAAATCAGTTGCCTGAAGTTTTGGTTGCAGGGACTTTATAAGTAATACTAATATTTAAAAAGTAATATACTGATTCTTCAACAGTGTTCCATAGCTCCTAATTCGACCTTTGGTGAAATACAAAAGGAAACAATACGTTGGATCGAGGCCATAGTTTTAGCCTTGTTTAATGTCAATTTACTCGCCATGTTTTAAAACCTTTTATGCGATCGCTCCGTGTTTAACATGCCGCAGTCCTATCATGCAAATTTAATGTCATAAATTCACAACTCTTTTGAAATAATTATTATGTTTTCAGTGCGAAAAGAATAATTCGGTTAAACGTACATAGTCGTAAATCGTCAGCTTTCTCGGAACACTTGATTGAAAATATACCGCGTTCTTATGACTTATATATTCTGAATCGGACACACGATCAGCTGCAAGAGGATCATATGAACAAAATTACCAAATTAACGACAAAATGGCCGCCGCTTGCAAAGGCGTCCCATTTTACAGTGAGTTACGTATTGTTTAATAAACGAGCAGCAGTGTTTTATCAGATATAAAACACGAGGGCGTAGCCCGAGTGTTTTAGATCTGATAAAACACGTGCTGCGAGTTTATTAAACGGCTTCAAACACGACCCATTTGATAAGTTCATTGGCGTAGTAATTTTGAAAATCGATGTTGTCTAAGCCGAGAAAATCAAAGATAAAGTTTATGTAAATCAGGACGAATCTTTATCACATTTAAAACAACGATACGGTCGTGATTTTCTTTTGTCTTTTCCTCATGAATTATTAATGAGTGTTTGAAATATAGCGAAAATATTAAAATAAAGATTTTGCTTATTGAGTTACTTGCCTACTCCGTTTCCCAAGTGACCACTTAATAGATGCAACAACGATTTTCAAATTATCCAGTTATCGGTTTGATTAGATCAGTCAAATCTATGCGACCCGCCAAATGACAATTTCTAGAGATCACTTTCTTCGATAATTGTGCCTCTATTAATGATCGAAATTTTAAAGTACCCATTGTCCTGTTCTCATTACAAGTTTGGTGATTATTAAAATGTTGGTAAAAAACTTTATCCGAATTATGCAATATTCGAATTTTAAGTAAGATTTTTAAAACACCAAACAAAATGCAACAACAATTCCTTCCTTTCTTCCTTCCTTCCTCCCTTTCTTTTCTCCCTTTCCTTTTTTCCTTTCTCCCTTTCCTTCCAGCCGGAAGGCCTTGATGTTGAATTTTTCGCAACTGGTCTCGGTTTGGTCTTAAAATGTATATATTTCAACACTCGAAATTTTCCTTCACCATAAATCCTTAGAACATGTATTTTAAGTTGTTGGCTGTTTTCAAAACAATTTTGTGGATCATCGGCAAACGGTAGGCGATCTACTCAATAAGCAGAATCTTCACTTTAATATTTTGTAACTCGCTGCAAAATAGGACGCCATTTTCTAAGGACCATATGTAAATAGGTCGTTGATATCTGATATATGTAAATATGTCGTTGATATCTGGTAATGAAACTGTATATCCTATTGATAGACCTACAGTAGCTACTGTTAAGGAAAACAGCCATCACACTTATCTTGAACTATTTTTTCTTGGTTATGTAGGAATGGAACGTAATTTCTTTAGTTACAGTCACGAAACTACAGACTCTCTAAACGAGCCGTATGATTATTCCAGCATTATGCATTACAATAATAAAGCATTCACCAGGAACGGTAGGGATACCATGCAATCAAAAATCAACCCATACTTAAGGTTTGGAAAGCGAAAATCTCTGAGTGGAGTGGACATAAGACAGTTAACCAAACTTTACGGTTGTCTTCCCAGGAAAAATCGATCGAATGGTAATTATTTTTTCTTATACTATAACGCAGGGTCTCTTTTAATTACGAATTGATTTTGGCACCCCCATTTTTCTGAAGTACAAACAAATGAGTAAAAAATAAAGCAATAACGATATAAATTATAAAAGGAAAATTTCAAATTCGGATTCAAGCTTTGCTCAAACTACTATATATACATATATTAGTCTAATAGTTTCAGTTGTCGTTAATTCAATAGTTTCAGTTGTTACACTTGAAGGTATAAATAAATCTTTATATTAGTTAAATAGTTTATATTTGGATAAGCTGTATATGTGGTGACGAAAAATCTATTTATAGTTTCTCACCATTTTCCCATTATTTTATTTGAAAATCAACAATAAAAGAGAGTATGGATGATTGCCTGCCACGACTGAGACTCTGAGCGTGTATTTTATAATGCCTTATATACATACTGTAAGTAGAAATGCTACCTGAGGAAGGTCCTTTTCGTGAACGGCTCCCCACGGAAAAATCCTTAAAAGAGGCCCTGTTATAACTGATAACATAGAAAAAGAAGTTCCAAATTGATATGGCAAGTTAACATGTTAGATTAGGAAAATAAAAGTGTTGTGCTGCGTAGCCACTATAATTAGTGTAGAAATACAAATTGAATACTCTAAAAGGTTGCATGGACCATGGTGTGACTTTATGTTTCATTTTCTGATGAAAGACCTTCGCTGTTTTCCTCTAGTGTAAATGTGGTCTAAAACTATTCTTTTTTATTCTAGCATCATGCCGTAACAGATACAAAAAATGTCGGAAATATGCAGCACACAGCGACCTTTGTGAATCAAGTTACGATTTCATGAAGTTGTATTGTGCAAAAGCGTGTGCTTTCTGTTGTAAGTAAACTTCATTTTTACGATTAAATTAAACTATTGTAACAGTTGCCATGGTATCAGCTCACTCCCTTCTGAGAGGGCCCTGGGTCGGGTTTCGGGGCTTGTTGTGGTATGCCCGTGTTGGGAATAACAGTTTATATTATCTACGTGTTGTCGTTGTTATTACGAGGTTACACTGGTGGCAGCGGTAAAATGGAAGATGATAAGTGCAGATTGATATGGAAGAATGGAGAAGATGTTACGAAATGGATCCACGAGTAGAAACGTACGCTGCTGCACGCGGTTGGAACGACAACAAAATGGCAGCAATGGCGGCAATTGGATTACCCGACGATAAAGTGGAGTTCTTGCTGACTATGGCAGCGGAAGATAGAAAGGATTGGGCGAAACTGAAGAACGCCATCCTTACGGAGTATAGGGCCGATGCAGCATCTTCCGAACAGGCTTTTCTCGCCCGAGTACGACATTCTGGCGAATCGTTCCTTGTATATTTTACCGTATTGGAGCGTTTGTACCGCGAGGCGTTCTCCATCGAACCGGAAACAGCTCTGGCCGAACCATCAAAGAAAGCAATTACTCGTCAATTTCTTCGAGGAATTCCACAGACTATATCTTCGAAATTACAGATGGATTTCCCTGAGGAAACATCGACTAATTTAGCTAAGCAAGCTCGCCGTATCGAATAAGTTTTGGCTCGTACTCAGGCCCCCGCCGAGCGTGTATCAACCGTCGAATCTACTGACAGCCAACTGGAATCTCTTCGGGCAGAATTTCAAGAGCTAAAAACTCTTATTCAAGCGCAAGCGACCCCCGATTCACCAGGTGATGTATACATATAGTTTCTTCGCAAAACTTGCCTCCCCGTTTTCCCCGCACAGCCCGAAAATGTTTTATATGTGGCTCACCGTCCCACCTGCAAAGGAACTGTGACCATGCCCCTTCCTTCAGAGGTAGGAGACGGGCCCGCGTGTTGGGAGAAACCGTGCTTCAACTTCCTCTCGTCAACCTACTAATAGAGCTCAACACAATATTACTTGCTTTAACTGTGGAGGTGTGGGACACATCGCTTCACAGTGCCCATCATCGCCTTTAAACTGAATGGCACCAGTGCTGGGGGGCCACCACTGCTGTCAAATTCAGCTAAAAGTGCCCCATCCTTCCCACCACGACCTTGGTCACAACGTCGATCTACCTTACATGTCATTGGAAAGATTAATAAAGTGCACTGCACATGGCTGTTGGATACAGGATCAGATGTTACATGTGTTAGCTCCAGGCTGCATGGGGTAGAAAAATGGAAACGCCACCAAAAAGTGCTCCCGCAACGGCTAATGGCAGTTCTCTGCGTTGTCTAGGAGAGATTCTCACAAACGTTGAGATCGGACATGTTTCTCAATTTAACATTCGTTTGCTTGTTATCCAAAATCTAAATGTTCCAGCTATCTTAGGGATGCATACCTTGGAAAAGTTTGGTTCCTTTGGCATTGATTGGAATCGTAAGACACTAATCCTTGGTAAGGATAAGTTAGTGTTAGAAAAACGTTCACATGGGTCAGCCTTATTTCCTGTTGTTGTCTCCCTCATCGCGGATCACACAATTCCTGCCAGGTCACAATGCTTTGTATTAGGCGGTACAACCGACTATGGACCAGATGACCAAAATGCATTGTTCTCCCAATTTACCGAATTAGATGTTTTGCTGGGAGCAAGTGTAATTGCAGCTGGCTCCCAAAACCGTATACCTGTTACTGCGTTGAACAACAGTGAACAACCGGTTAAATTATATGCAGGCACACGTATTGGAGAACTTTCACCAGTGAAGGTAGAAGAGTGCAAGATCAACAATGTCGCTGATCACCCCTACCACACATCGTCATCGCCCCAGAGAGAACCAGCAGAAATCAGCCTGGACCAGTGCGAGATTACACTGTCAGAGAAACAGCAACTAAAATTGTTACTTGAGGAATATCGAGATGTCTTCGCTAACAATGATACAGAAGTTGTTCGTACCCGTAGAACGCAGTTCCAAATTCATACCAGGTCACAAATTCCTGTGGCAGTTAAACTTCGACGAACACCCTTTGCCCTACGGTCAGAAGTCGCTCAACAAATCGAGGACATGGAGCGCCGAGGCGTTATCGAGCCCTCTACATCGCCATACTCGGCAACCCATTCTTCTTGTACCGAAAGCAGATGGTTCTTATCGATTTTGTGCTGACTTTCGTGCCCTAAACGATGCTACCCTCACAGAGATTTTCCCCCTTCCATCTGTTCGAGAATGCCTCGATTCCTTACATGGATCCAACCTGTTCACAACGCTGGACCTGTACAGTGGTTATTGGCAGATACCCATCGCGAAAGAACGTCGCTACAAATCGGCATTCTCAACCGAATCAGGGCATTGGCAATTTTGTGTGATGCCCTTTGGTGTGAAGAATGCCCCTGCCGTGTTTTCCCGTCTTATGGCAGACATTATGAAAGGGTTGCAGTGGAATGGTATCGCCGTCTACTTAGATGATATCATTATTGGTGGCAAGAATTTTCAGGAGCACTACGCCATGTTGAGAGATGTTCTACAACGATTACGCGAAGCGGGTTTGACCGTCAAATCAAGCAAGGTCTCACTATGCCACAAAAAGCTTTGTTTCCTGGGCCACCAAGTCTCAACGAAAGGAATCGAGCCAGACCCCACCAAACTGAAGGTAATTCGTCAGTGGCCACGCCCTATGAACACGAAAGAACTGCGAGCTTTTCTCGGACTGTGTAATTACTACTGTGAGTTCATCCCTTATCTCCAACCAGATCCTCAACCAATTAACTGGGAAATCCAAGTTCATCTGCATGTCCTTAGAAAGAGAAGCTGCCTTCAATGACTTAAAGTCTGCATTAACTTCAGATGATGTTCTTCTGCGATTCCCAGACATGTCAACCCCGTTTGAAGTGAGTACAGACGCTTCAGATACGGGAATTGGGTGCATATTATCGCAACGCGACGAGTTCGGTCGTGATCAACCGGTTTTATTCGCATCCAAGGCGCTGACAAACAACGAGTTGAACTGGCACACACGCGACAAGGAAGCATTTGCCTTCATTTTCGCGCTGCGAAAATTCCGCCCATACCTTTTAGGACGCCGCTTCATTTGGTACACAGACCACAAAGGACTTCAATGGTTGCGAAATACCCGTGATCCCCGCGGTCGTTATGCTCGTTGGATCGAAGAAGCTGAAGAGTTTGACTTTGTCGTGCAACACAGAGCCGGTGTCACCAACCCACATGCGGATACGCTGTCCCGTATACCTGGGGTCCACTCGTTACGCGATGGTCAGTTCACCCTCACTGAATTTCAGAGGTTTCAACAATCAGATCCAGTGTTAGGTGTCATCATCAAAGCATTAAATAAGGGTGGGAAGAAGATACCCTTAACCAACACAATCCTTCGTCGGTGGTCAAGTAAACGGGAATTTCTTACGGTTGGCAAGCGAGACGGACTGTTGTATATTCGTTACCAAATTGGTAAGCGCGTGGTAAACCAGCTGGTGGTACCTGAAGCTCTTATCGCAAGTGTATTGCGTATGAAACATGATGAAGCTGGTAACATGTGCATTGAGAAAACAACCAGTTTAATCCGACGCGAATACTTCTGGTTAACCATGGTCAAAGATGTCAAGCAATATTGCCAGTCTGTGTGAAGTGTGCCAATAGTCATTCAACACCTTCTCGCCACAAGCACCTCACTCTCTCATCACAACCGCAGGAACCTTGGCAGGAAATCGCGATGGACATCAAAGGCCCATTTGGTACGAAACCCACCAAACAAGGAAATCGTTACGTGTTGGTTGTCATCGATCTACTCACTCGGGCTGCCGAGATCATACCCATCCCAGACAAGTCCGCAAAAACCGTAGCCAAAGTTTTTTTCGCGACGTTTTCTGTCGACGAGGGATTCCAGAGTCGTTCCTTACGGATCGTGGTTGCGAGTTTGATAACCTATAACCTTAACCACCATTGCCCATGAGCTCGGCATTGACAAAAAGCGAATTTCTGCACTTCACCCCCAAGCTAATTGAACTGTTGAAAGACTCAATCGCACGATTGGAGATATGCTGAAGAAATCGACAAATGAGCGTGGAGACGATTGGGATTTGGAAATTCCCTATCTCCAGTTTAACTACATGAATCAAGATCACGAATCTACTGGATATTCACCCTTTTTCCTGTCACATGGCTATCTTCCTCGTACGCCAAGGTTGGTCGTCGCACCTCCTCTCGCAAAACGTCAACAAGAGCCCAGTCGGTGGGCCTTCATTTCCCGCTTCAAAGAAGCACATTTAGGAGCCCTCACTCGAGACTTGCAAGTGAAACAAGGTCGAGTTGCTAACAGTTCAGATGAGTGCTCTGATCTTCACGTCGGAGACACAGTAATGATGCATGTGTCACCTAAACCAGGATATCCGTCTAAACTACAGAGCCGTTGGCAAGGACCATACGTAGTTGTGAAGTGTCTTCAAGGTAATACCTACCGTATTAAACATACAGAGAATTTCCGGAAGAGACTCTTACGACATCGCGACCAACTTCGGGTGATTGTTAAACGCCCAGAACGACTACGTCAGACCGCTGAAGCTTCCCAAACAAATGATCAACCTACCGCACAATCAAATGAAACGGAAAGAACACAAGAGAAGGCGGCATACCCTCGGATTGACAGAACTTCTTCAGACACCCGCATATAGTCACGAGGAAAGAAGAACAAAAATTAATGTCACAGCATGACACCTCCACACGTCGCCGAGGCACTAGACTACACCATCCGCCGGTACGATGTGGATGGAATTGAACAGCCTTATGGAACATTATCCAGTAATATTTCAAAGACAATTGCACACTCACAAAACGCTTGAGACAACCTGGTGTTGTGTTTATGTCAATTATAGTTAACTGTTAACCTCCTTAGGGGGGAAGAGTGTAACATTTGCCATGGTATCAGCTCACTCCCTTCTGAGAGGGCCCTGGGTCGGGTTTCGGGGCTTGTTGTAGTATGCCCGTGTTGGGAATAACAGTTTATATTATCTACGTGTTGTCATTGTTATTACGAGGTTACACTATGACAGCGCAAAAAAGCGCTTTATTTTTAATATCATAAATGTTTTAATTGGAATGGGACAAGCTAATATTGAACTTTCTTAAACCATGTCAATTTTTAAGTTCCTTTTTCAAAAAAAATAAACATCGACAATAAAGTTTAAACATTTTAAGCCCGCGTCCGCCAATGATTTAAACTTTTCACATTTCTTTCTTGTGTAGGATGAATCAAACAGAGCTTACAGCAGAAGAGTCACGAATTTACGTAACTTAATCGGAATAATCGCATGCATGACCAAATTTCACATACAGTGAACTGCATTACACCCCTCTAAGGTGGACACCTCTCTAAGGCGGACACCTCTCTAAGGCGGACACCTCTCTAAGGCGGACACATATTTACTGCAATAAAACTATCTCTAAGGCGGACACCTCTCTAAGGCGGACACATATTTACTGCAATAAAACTCTCTCTAAGGCGGACACCTCTCTAAGGCGGACAACAAATTTGGCCCCGAAGGTGTCCGCCTTAAAGAGAGTTCACTGTATATATAAATAAGGAATTATTCTCAAATTCCAACATTTTTGCAGTTAATTTTATTCCGAACGCATGTCATCTCATCTATGAATATATTTATAATAATTTAAAAACACCATTTTTATGCGAAATTGATTTGTGAAGATTTGGTTTGATAATATCGTGCCAATCTCGTTCCCAGACCCAAGCAACGAGATTGATATCATGCGTATAACATGGCGCTTTACGCCTTCAACATGCACTAATGCTTTGCACTTTTTAGTAAATAAATGTGCATGTAAAGTAACTGAATGAGCGACATACTGCTTTCATGTAGATTGCGTCTTAATTTGAGTTAATTGTCATTAGTAAAAACGTAATAGTAGTCTAATATAAATGCTGCAATCTGATTGGCTACGCTACTCGTTGTCTAATTGTTAATTAGTATCATTTAACCAACCAGTGGTCTATTACAAATTCGGCATTCTGATTGGCTGAGCTACTAGTGGTCTATTGGTGATAGACCACTAGTAGCGTTATCCAATCACAAACCTTCTTATAACTGGAATATTCCTATCCTTACCAATCAGAAGCCACAACATATTCACGTTGCAAGCAAAACCTGAAATCTAGGACAAACATAGCGTCCGCCAAAAGTTATATACGAGTGATGAAATCATGAAAACATTGGTCAGAAAGTAATGGTAAATTGTTCAGTTTGACATTTTCGAATGAGAAAATGAATTCGCAAATGCCTATGGAGTATATCTACACCAAATTTGAAGCAAAGTAATTACAATCTCGTTTTTTGTGAGTGATTGTTTGTCGTGTGTCATCAAGCTACTCTACATTTTGAATGGGGAGACTACAAACAAAAAGGTGAAACTATCTGAAAATTTGGAACAATGTTTAATAAGACTTTTTTACGTTAAAGAAAGGTTGGTTGATACTAAAACAATTAGACAACTCGCCCTCGTTATCTATGACCTCGGTATCTATCGGGCTTCGCCCTCGTTGACTATCTCAGTGCTCATAGACAACTCGGGCGAGTTGTCTAATTGTTAATTAGATATCGAGTAGCGACAAGTGACGTGTACAAGTGACAAGTGTAAGGCCGAGTTCGTCGCAAAAGAACAATGCTTATGAGTCGTTTTTCGAAAGAATTTTGAAGAAATAACAAACATTAGTTTGTTTTTACTAAAACAATTAGATTATGAGCTCGAAATTTCTGAGGAGATAGTTCAATAGTGACTACTGATGACGTCATAATTGCGTCAGATTGTGTTGCCCCCTGGTCCAGGAAGAACAAAAAAGCCCGGTCTGGATGGCGTTAAAACGTTTAGTAATCGTAATGTTGAAATACAATTCCTTGGCGATCTTTAGTTAACATTTATAGTAAAGATAGCTAAAAGCTAGATCGCTGTATTCAGGTATTCACACCTTATTTACATTTCCAACAAACTAAAGCTAAGGTAAATCAAAGCCATAAACCGAAAATTGAAAAAAGATGTAAAAAATTATCACACCATCAAAAGACCATGGGTTTGTGTGGCCTTTTGTATATACATATATATAATGATATAATGGAAATAATGTATGTATATGAATGTGAAATAAATATAAATTTGTAAATTTGTCTTACCTTGTATATCTTGTCGTTAGTGTGGCTCAGAATATCCACTTTATGGTTTTTTGAGGATTTTATGTTCATTTGTACGCTGTAATAAGTTAAAGACAAGGGTGAAAAGATCCAGGACAACCAGTGCTCAACTCTAAAACATCTCGCATATTTACATTTAGCTATATTTCACTCTGACAAAATTAAGACCTTCGAGCTCTGTCAGAGATCTGTTTACGCTATTTCGCGGCAGTTCTGCACTACGTATCTTAAAGGTGTTCTGACGTATATTTAGATTTGCAGACCTTGTCCGTTGCTAAGGAAGCTTAGAATTAACAAATTTGCTATAGAATTGCACAGATTTAAGAATCCATCAAGACAGTCTGTAGGTGGTATATGTGGTAAGACTATTTCGTTTGGTAATGTCATATGATGACGTCATTATGACGTCCGAAAAATGAAAATTCCTATAATCTTCGAAGGTTTTTAAGTAAAATGAATTTTTCAAATGCGATTACAATCTAGACTGCTATCTTCGAAAAGTACATATCGATTTTAAGAATTCAAAAGTAGCCGGGATATCGAATTTTTAAGGTAATAAATACAATAAACTATTGATAATTTTTTTTTCATTTTTATTTAATTTATCAACAATGCATACGTACTTTTTGCAGGAAGTAAGTTAACATATGACATTCACATAAACGTCGAAAATTATGTTTGTAAATTATTTTTGTGTTTCTCGATGACGTCAATGTGACGTCATCAAATTATGTTACCAGACGAATAAAATATCTTGATTATACGGTATTATTATATGGCACAAGCTACTTCCGGTGAAATTGCGTGCTCTGATTGGGCGAGACACGTCACGTGCCGGTCCGTTATTTCCCGTAATGGAGCGGTCCGGATTACGGATTTTGTCAGCCATTTTGTTTACAAAGGAGCGAACAACGATAGGAAACTTTGAAAAGCAGCAAAAAATGAACGAATTTAGTAAATTAAGCACTAAATCATGTACGAGTCGGACGATGAACAATCTAAATGAGAGTCTTACTATCATGAAAGCAATAGAAGAACAAGAACAAGATTGAAAATGACGATTCTGTCACTCAAAACGTATGTAAAGTGTGTTGTTTAAAAAAGCCATGCCATATAATAAACCTCTTATTAACCTCGACCGCTTGGTCATTACGGGAAAATATCAGACCGCTCGGTCTATTATGTACGAACCTCGCCCTACGGGCTCGGTCCGTACTGTCAAGACCTCGGTCTGATATTTTCCCGTAATGACCGCGCTCTCGGTTAAGAAGTTAATAAAAATAATTGCCCAGCAGATAATTCTCAGGAACGCCATATTAAAACACGGGATTGAACATTTTAAGAACATTTATTTAGACTAACGTTTCGTCACTTTAAGGAAATTCGGAACGGCATCATGTTCTTTGCATTTCATCAGGAATTTGAGGGCAATTGATAAAAGGAGAATAGTGCGAATAGTCGACGAATAGTGCGAATAGTCGACGAATAGTGCGAATAGTCGGCGAATAGTGCGAATAGTCGACGAATAGTGCGAATAGTACGCGAATAGTTGGGCAAATACGGCAAAACTAGGCGGGGGGGGGGGGGGGGGGGGGGGGGTTAGGATCTTTGTTGTGTTGGGGTTGGAACTCTACCGTAAATTAACGGGTTATAAAAACGATAACCACTATTCGTCGACTATTCGCACTATTCGTCGACTATTCGCACTATTCGCACTATTCTCCTTTTATCAATTGCCGGAATTTGAGATCTAGTTTAGCTTTTCCAAGCTTCAATTCAGCACGTTGAAACTTTCGGAACGCGGATAAGGATCCATTGCTTTTATATCTTTTCAGGTTAAAACAATAATCTGGTAATAAAAATAATTGCCCAGCAGATCCTTATCTGCGTTCCGAAAGTTTCAACGTGCTGAATTGAAGCTTGGAAAAGCTAAACTAGATCTCAAATTCCTGATGAAATGCAAAGTACATGATGCCGTTCCGAATTTCCTTAAAGTGATGAAACGTTAGTCTAAATAAATTTTCTTAAAATGTTCAATCCCGTGTTTTAATATGGCGTTCCTGAGAATTATCTGCTGGGCAATTATTTTTATTACCATATTACGATTTCCACCTGGCACCTCGATTGCTATTATCTTGGTTATACCTTGAATTGATTGTCCACAAGTATATTGGCAGCTAAATGACCTGATCTTAGCGACCGGTTATTAAGCAACGGAATATGTCCGAACACCCTTAATGTTTTATTTTGTACCTTAATTTTTACTTCATATATACATAAAACACGGATGTTAAAACGCGTATTTCTTACCCTTGGGTATAAATTAAATTATATCCAGATAATTTTTGGCTGTAATTTTTCATTTGTTGCTCCCTTTGGTATAAGGATGGTTATAATAAGACGTCATGTTTTTCTATTTCTTCGATTTGTTTTTGTTCAGTCATATTTTTCGTAAATTAAACAACTCTCCTTTAACGCACGCTATCGTTTTACTCGCCGGTCTAGTGGTACTCCAGTAGTAACGATGTACTTCTTATAAATAGTTTTCTTAAATTATCCTACTGTGGGATTCAGTGTTAAACACAACCGACTAGCCAACAGTGATGAAGTTCACACGTGAAATAAGCACAAGGAAAAGGTGCACGCACGCGCACAATTTAAATGTTTAAAACCCATCTGGTAACGACAATAACGTGCGTGGCGCTTGTGTTTGTTTTACGCCAGTTCACACAGCTGTGATAAGCACAAGTACAAACACAAGAAATAGGAAAAAATCAAAGGACGTCCGTTTTCTTGTCCCGCAACATGTCCCTCGTATGATTCAACAAGTGAGTCCCGCGACTTATTGACTATAGGTGTGCCCGCGCGACATGTGCCTCGCTATCGTATGACTTCAACTATAGGAATTTGTCCTGCTACATATATCCGCGCGACGTTGCTCCTTGGTGTGACCTCAATAAGGAACATTTCCCGCAACTTGCCACCTAATTGTGTATCCCTGTACCATAATGATAAATATGTAAAACCGGGAGAACGTCAATAATATTGGCATGCGTGCAGCCATTTATCTGGAACTGCATGCATGCTATAGTATATATATATGTCATCGCGTTCGACAAAGGAGATCGTTATCCTAATGGCAATGTAATCGAGATTTTTTGGTGTAAGTTTGTGTCGAGAACTTTTTAGCGCTGAAACTGGAAGTCGCCTCTCGGCCGCCCTGCATATATAAGATTTGTCTATAAGATTTGATTGTTTGATTTTTATATGACATGCAATAAAGCTCTCTATATACGAATTCTCAACTTCACCTGTTTGCTCTTTGTTTCATATTCGTGACTGTACATCTCCATTCACGTCTTTAATACGCTTGTATTTCATCGAACGCACTTGATATAATCTTTGATTACTCTTGTAATATATTATCTATATATTGTATGCTGCATTCTCATCTACAACCGAAAAATTTGAATATTTTTTACAAATAATTATCATCGTGCATGCATGCATGCATGCATATATTAATCTAATAATTGCAAGCTGTTCAACCCTAGTGTTCGATGGCCAGAATTCATGTGTTAATATTACAGAGAGAAATAGAACATTCAGATTCGAGTTCATTACATTTATTTCACCTTTATCATTTATTTTCAGCAACGATATCCCGTGTTTTGATTATAACAATTAAATGCATATGGGGAAAACCTTTCTTCATCAACAAACAGCTCTTTGTTTTAATTATTAAAATTACGTTTACCTGCATCACATATCTCACTCAAAACATCAAATTTAACGGAGAAGAAATGGCGAAACGCTCTCTCTTGTTCTCCTTGCTGTTTGTTCTATATAAAGGTAAGTTCGTGTAATACGGATTTGTGATCATTATTCGTGATAACATAAGCACAATCAAATACTTTTAGTACACGATTTGAGCCATATATTTTAAAGAGTAGAGCGAATTGAAAATATAGATATGCATGTAAACTTGATCGTAATAATTGTAAACTGTTTAACTTTATGTCTATACCATTCTCATGTCTATTTTTAACGTTTAACGGAGAGAGAATCAGTTACATAATTCAAAATGTTTGAAAATTTATCTCAACCCTTAACCTGGAATCGAACCCAAGGTCTCTGCTTAAAAGTGAAGTTTCATATTAAATTCCCGAAAAGACGTCACAGACTATCGGCGTTATTTTTAAAATAAATCATTATCGTAGAAAGACATCCATCTTCGAAGAAGTAGAGCGAAGCCTCTCGCATGCAGGACTTCCTCAAGTTGCGAGCTTATCACCGACTCTTGTATACAGAGAGGCTTTAGAACAATTTTAGACGAAGAGAGGATTTATTAATGGTCAAATATATGTATATGAAAATCTGACTGCCCAAACCGGGAATCGAACCCGATATACAAATGCCGGTCATAATCTAAGTCTTAGTTAATATTATTCTGAATTATGTTAATCATTGAGAGGCTAATTAGCTGTACGCGAAGAGAAGATGCGATGCCGTGTGTCTCCAAATGTGTCTACCTCAGTGTTAACAAACGTTGGTACGTTAAAAATGAGGGCTCGTGACGTTTCATATAAGAATCCCGAATTCAAAACATAATCCTAAACCTAACGCTAACATTGTAGAGATCTGAGAGTCGGTGGTCGTGGCGATGTATATGATGTTTGGCTCATATATGTTCCGACGGCCGTGTCTCAATAGCCACTGCAGTGGTTAGAGCGCAGATGCGTTGATTCGGAGACCTCAGGTTCCATTCCCGGTCTTCCTGTAGATATTTGGGTTACATCACCGTGTACCGCGTCATATACGCCTCATCAAGGTTATTTTCTCGGGATTCAGAAGCTTTACAAGAACAGAAATAGGTACGCGATGCGCACATGCGTCTACGTTTGTAATGGGGCTATCGTGGCACAGATGTGTAGTAGTATAACTGGAGAAAATTAATATTTGGTGTTTACATTCGTTGGAAGTGATTGCTATAATGATTTCAGGTGAAGGGAAATCATTACTTTACACATGAATTTGTAACAAACATATTTTTGTAGTAAAACTATACACCCATTAGTGGTATAGCCCATTGTTTATCTGATACATTGACTGTATACATGGTCACGGTGGTACACTACCGATGGGCATTGTAGTTTTTTAGCAGTTGGTCTTGGGTTATTAGACTACTTGCATTTTGGTAAGAAATACAGGAACATGTTTTATTTGACAATGTCAATCATAAACTTTAATATTATTTTTCTGTATGGTAGAGTGCAGTTATTATACCTATCAAACAGTTCTAATTCATTAGTGCTAAATAGCTCAAAATAAACAATCACGAAAAGAAAGGATTTTGCACTGGATAGTGATGTTTAGTATTTACTGTTGTACAGGTATATTGGTGTCTACACTGTATAGTGTCTACACTGAAGGATTCCAATGCAGTTGAGAAAACATGGGACCCTGGTCTATGGATTGCCTAAATTAACAAACTAAATAATTATTCATACCCCAGTTTTCACTACCACAAAAACATCAACAATATCAACTCAAAATTATTTGTGACCAAGATGAGCACTTTCTAACATATGCTAATGCCATGCTAGAAAACAATAACTTCATGCATGAAACCAGTTTAATATTCAAAACCACTTTTTTTAAATCAGTTCAATTATAAATATAGCAATTAGATTTTCCAAACCAGTTCAAATTTTCTAAACAGGAGCTTCTTGGGTTAAATCTCAATTTTAATTTTAAAGTTTAAAATTAAAATAAAACGGTTAGTATTGAAGTTAGCATTAGGATTTGGATTAGTTTTAGTATCCAATGTTATTTTTCCTTGGGTGACGTGAATACTCATGCAATCATACAGTATGTAGTAATAATTCTACATACATCTTACATTGCAATTTTTGACATTGATTGTCCAGAATGACTGTGTTAAAATCTTTTAAATGTACAGTATATTATCAACAGAGCTTTTACAAAATTATCTTAATAGATTATTGCATTAAGATAAGTATTAAAGTAAAATACATTATTGCATAATTAACTGCATAGCTTTCCAGCTTCATCAAATGTTTAAATATGTTTCTGGATACCTTCAACATCAATTAATACAGATTTTCCACATGGATCTGGCATTCCATTTATCTCTTGAATGAAAATCAAAAATCTTACATTTTACTATGCGTCACAGTCAACAAACAATGTTGATAATTCAATTCAGAGTTGGAAAATATTTTATTTTAGAGCACTCGTCGTGATGATGGTTAATTGTCTGTTACCATAAATACGTCACCAGCAAGGGTTTTACTACATCCCGGGCGTTCTTTGTAAGCGCCCGCAAGCAAAATCGTCTTCTATTAGATCTTTTTTAGTATCCGCGAGAGGTGGGACGAAATGAGAGATGTACTGCTATCATACGATCGGACATGCCTGCATGATGAAATGCATCATAGAAATGATAACCTCAAAACAACTAACCCTAACCCCCCGCCTAGTTGGTTTTCTAACCCCCCGCCTAATGGGTTTTCTAACCCAATCAGATAAAAGATAGGTGGCTTACTATAGCAAGGAAAGTGCAGCCACAAAAATCGTAATGTTCACACGAGAACTGATCAACAAATTTCATGTCGAATAACATGACGTTAACACTCATAACTTGTCGCCTTACCTTGATAAAATTTCGAAAATCAAAGCAAACAGTGGCCAAACAGTAGACAAAAAAATGAGAAAATGTCAGGATGGACGCTACAAGTACTATTTAAAACACGAGCAGCAGTGTTTTATCAGATATAAAACACGAGGGCGTAGCCCGAGTGTTTTATGTCTGATAAAACACGTGATGCGAGTGTTTTGAATGGCTTCAAAAACTGTGAATGAGAAACATGGATTTTAAATAGAAAATAAAATCTCTAGGGAATAGCAACTTGGTTGTCCTCTACCAAAAATTTGAATATGAATTTTAAATGCCGAGGCGTGGTAATGCCGAAGCCTACATTCTCGGCAGCGTTTGTCTTTGATATGCCTCGAAAGCGAAGATTTCGATAACCAAAAAACGAAGAGCAAGAAAAGCGTGTGAGTACTATTTTAGGAGCTCCAAGGAATATAACAGAGAAGGCGAACAGTGATTTGAAAGAAGAATGTAAGGATTTAATAGACTTCAGTTTGGCTGATTTTAGATTTGACGTTCCCGACGAAATGTTGAGAATTTCCCGATGCGTGCGAGTGAAGGTGAGAGGGTATCAAATGTTAACACGAACATGTCGAGTTGTGTGTTCAATAATTGTGCTTTCAATTTTGCTGAAAAGTGATTCTTGTAAAGAGCTAGATCGGTAGTTCTTAAATTTGAATGTTGTTGTGCGAGAATTATCATTATGCGTTGAGGGTCTTACTACATCCCGGGCGTTCTTTGTCAGCGCCCGCGAGCACTCGTCTTCTGGACGATCCTTTTATTAGTATTAAGGAAACCCAACCCCAACACAACAAAAGATCCTAACCCTAACCCCCCGCCTAACGGGTTTAGGGTTAGTAAAAAACGTGACTAGATATCACGTGATATAGTCTGTATATATTGATGTAAAGTGCTTAGTGATTTGGCATTAAACTACATACGTGAGAACATAACATGGTGGCAGCGAAAGGGAAGAAATATATATAACGAAATTCAAACTTCAAGATAGGATGGTAGACATCCCAGACGAGGCAACGAACCCATTGGCAAATGCGGGAGCTGAACAAGACTCAAACTCCCACATTATACATGGAATACAACCGCCAATAGGCTTAGATTTGAAGTCAAGAAATAAAGCTGAGAATTGGAAAGCATACAAACAACGCTGGGAGAACTATACAATTGTAGCACAGCTAAACAATCAGACCGAAGAATATCGAGTGGCTTTATTTCTATACTAGAGCTAGAGGCCGTCAAAATCTACAATAGTTTTGATTTGGCACCGGAGAACAAGCGAAAGTTGACAAAGATCGGTGACGAATTCGGCAAGTACAGTATGCAATCGGCGAGATGAATGAAACCTATGAAAGATACATCTTCAACAGCCGTGTTCAACACGAAGGGGAAACCATTGACGAATACGTGGCCAAATTAAGAACACTGGCACAAACGTGTGGTTTCTGTAATTGTTTGCAAGATTCGCTTATTCGCGATAGAATTGTTCTGGGAGTCACCGATGCTAACACGCGAAAACGACTGCTACAGCATTCGAAGCTAAGCCTACAGCAGAGTATCGAAATATGCCGAAGTTTTGAAGCATCTAATTCGCAAATTAAACAGATAAACGATCAACGTCACGTGATCTTGCGTTCCTGGAGGGAGTTCAAAGACGAGCTACCAAATTTATACTACAAGACTACGATTTGTCTTATCCTGAGCGTCTTAAAAAGCTAAAATTACTACCTATATCGTACTGGCTTGAAATAAAGGATCTCATCTTTTTTTTCAAATGTAAACTAGGCCTTTACGATCTAGACATCTCCTCTTTTGTTACCTTTTCTTCTCACCTCTCGTCTCGCACCCGTTCTAGCAAGGACAATGTGCTTCAAGTCAATCCTTGCAGGACCTCTCTTTTTAGGAACTCCTTTTTTAATCGAATTGTCTTTCTCTGGAACAATCTATCTCCGATCATCCGTAATAGTACGTCTGTTTTCTCTTTTAAGCACCAACTTTATATATACTACTCTTCTCAATTAGACTCTTCTTTCGATGTAAACAGAATGCGCACTTGGAAAACGTACTGCTCTAAGTGCCGTTCATATAATTTAAGCTGCTGTTCTTAATCTGTCCTATAACATATGTTATTAGTGTAATTAGTCCTTGTCTTTAATTTATGTCTATTCTGTAAATTTTTGTCAGGTTAGTCTTCACATGGGACACATGTCCTGTTGACTATACCTTCAACCATGTTCAAGACTGCACTGTTTTTGTCTGTTTTTTTATCTTTAACCGTTGTATTAATTATTTTGCTTTCTTGCTTGGTTGTAAAGTTAATAAATAAAAATAAATAAATAAATAAGGCAAACAAGACGACGTAAACAAAGTGAAATCAACCAGAATGAAGACAAAGGAGGGCGGAGCACGAAACAAAGCAAAGTATAATGAATTCAAACAAGAACCAACACAATACAAAGCGTGTGGATATTGCGGATTAAAGCATAAATTCGGTCGAGAATCCTGCCCGGCTTGGGGCGAGAAGTGTAACTCGTGTGGGAAGAGGAATCATTTCGCAAGGCAGTGTAGGCAAAGCAAAAGAGACAATACGAACCAAGTTAAAGAACCCGACTCGAGCTCTGATTCTGAATACATCGATAGCGTGACTGTAAAACCAGACAAGATAAGCTCGATTGGTCAACAACAGTCTAGAGAAGTATACGCTAAAATCCTTGTAAGAGGAAAATCTATTAGATTCCATGCAGTAGATTGCGGGGCGACAGTAAACGTATTACCAATCAAGTATTTACCGATCGCACTCTACAGATGTGGAACAAGACTGAATTGAAGCCAAAAGGAACTTTCCGTCTTACAATAAGAAATCCGAAAAACGACAAGAAGTATTCTGTAGAATTCATGGTGGTACAAGAAAATTTAACACCACTACTTGGAGCAATACAACACATGGGAATTGTCGAAATACATAATGAGAATTTTGAGCAAGTAGATCAAGTAACAACTGAAAACGAATATGCAACAAGACAACAGCCAACGAAAACCAAAGCAGCAACACAAATAGTTGAAGAATTCTCGGATGTATTTGACGGAGAATTGGGTACGTTAGAAGGAGAGCAACATCTCGAAGTAGATCCGACAATACCCGCGACGACAGCGCCATCAAGACGGGTGCCACTAGCTCTGAAAGCGAAGTTGAGAGAAGAACTAACACGACTAACGGAACTTGAGGTTATACAGATAGTCGACGAGCCCACAGACTGGGTCAGCAATATGGTTGTTGCAACAAAGTCATCTGGTGATCTACGCATCTGTATCGATCCCAAGCAACTCAATAAAGCCCTTAAACGTGAGAGATACCCCATACTGGTTATCGAAGACGTAATGCCAGACATAGCAAAAGCCAAGGTATTCACGAAGGTCGACGCTCGAAATGGTTATTGGCATGTCGTGTTGGACGAAGATTCTAGCAAGCTGACAACATTTAATACACCGTTTGGGAGATATCGATGGAAACGTCTGCCGTTTGGGATTAGCGTCGCATCAAAGATCTTCCAGAAAAGAATTCACCAAGCGTTGGAACGACTAGAAGGAGTAATCATTATCCATGACGACATGGTGGTATATGGGGTTGGCAACACTAGTGAAGAAGCAACATCTGACCACAACAGAAACTTGACAAATTTTCTGATGAAATGCAGAGAGAAGGGAGTCAAGCTCAATAAAGGAAAGTTGGAGCTGTGTTGCACAGAGATACCATTCATGGGTCATCTCGTCACATCAGAAGGGTTAAAACCAGACCCAGAAAAGATCGAAGCCATTGTTAACATGCCCAAGCCTAAAGATGTGAAGGATGTACGAAGGATATGTGGATTTGTCAATTATTTGGCAAAGTTCATGCCACGTTTATCAGCCGTGACAGAGCCCCTACGACAGCTTACACAGAAAGAGGCAGAATGGATGTGGATGCATGAACACGACACCGCCTTTGAGAAGATCAAGAGTATGGTGACCACAACGCCGGTGCTTAAATATTACAATCCAGAAGAAGAATTGACCATCCAATGTGATGCTAGCGAAAAAGGCTTGGGAGCAGCCCTTTTACAGAAAGGACAACCCGTCGCGTTCGCAAGTCGCGCTCTTACTGATGCCGAAACCAGATATGCACAAATTGAAAAGGAAATGTTATCAGTAGTGTTTGCGCTCCACAAGTTTGACCAGTATGCTTACGGGAGAAGAGTAACTTTAGAGAATGACCACAAGCCATTGGAAGTCATTGTGCAGAAACCGCTCCACAATGCACCAAAACGTATTCAGGGTATGCTATTGAGCATACAGAAATATGACGTAACCATTTTATATAAACCTGGATCCCAGATGTACCTGGCGGACACATTAAGCAGAGCCTTCCTAAGCAACAGCGACAACACACAAGGAGAATTTGAAAGAATTAACGCGCTCAAATCCATTCCCCTTCCAAAAGAAAGACAAGAGCAGATCAAAATGGATACAGAGAAAGACGAGATCTTACAAAATCTGAAAAGAGTTATACAGATGGGGTGGCCTGAAGAAAAGAAAGACCTACCATCTACACTACACCCGTATTTCAGCTATAGAGATGAGCTTAGTGTATATGATGGTCTCGTCTTCAGGGGGGAACGATTGGTCATCCCTAAAGGAACACGACGGCAAATGAAGCTTGATGTACACCAATCCCACATTGGTGTGAATGGCTGCCTTAGAAGAGCACGTGAATGCATGTTTTGGCCAGGGATGAGTGCAGAGATGAAGGAATTTATTGGCCAGTGCGAGACGTGTCGAAGATATGAGACTGCACAACAGAAGGAGACATTGATGAGTCACGAGATAACAGAGCGACCTTGGGAGAAGCTAGGAACTGACATTTTTACTCTTCATGATAAGAACTATCTCGTATTGGTAGACTATTATTCCAATTTTTGGGAAATTAACCGCCTTGAAGACACCAAAGCAAGCACATGCATCCGGAAGATAAAGGGCCATTTTGCTCGAAACGGAGTCCCTGATGTTCTGGTCAGTGACAATGGCAGTCAGTTTGTTTCCGAGAAGTTTGGCAACTTTGCTAAACTCTGGGGATTCGAGCATCGTGTAAGCAGCCCTGGTCATCAGCAGGCAAATGGAAAGGCCGAGTCAGCCGTGAAAACTGCGAAGAAACTTATACGAAAGGCAGTCGACACGGGAAATGATCCATACCTGGCTATCCTGGCACAGAGAAACACCCCCACCGAAGGAATGGAATCCAGCCCATCCCAGAGATTACTTGGGAGGCGATGTAAAACCCTTCTACCGATCACAACCGAATTGCTCAAGCCAGAAAGAGTTCCACATGGAAAGGTCATGGATCAAAGGAAGAAATTAAACGACAAACAGGCGGAGTACTACAACAAAGGTGCGAAGGATCTACAGCCGTTAGAAGAAGAAGATATTGTACGAATGCGACCATTTAGACTGGGACAGAAATCATGGGATCGTGCAACAGTTAAAAGAAGATATGACGAACGGTCATACGAAGTGGAAACCGATAGGGGAAGTTTCCGACGAAACAGAGTAGATATTAAGAAGACAACGGAGCCGACCGAACAACCCGCTCAGACGGAACCGAATAATATTAGAAAATTTATTATCGAAATTCAACCGGAAACACCAGCAGCGATAGGAGTAGAGAATGATGTGTCAACTTGATTTCCCACCAACCCATTTCAACTTCCGAACAATAATGAGGATCAACACACAGTGCCTGAGACAACGAGCAACAATGATGATGAACATGGAGTTCCAAGGGAATCAACAGTAGAAAGGTCAGCGAGGCCGAAGCGTGCAAGAAGAAAACCACTCTATCTGCAGGACTACCGTTGTGAAATGATGATCTTATGGAATGAACAAACTGATTATCCTTGAGTTTTGAACTTTGAGATTTAACAACTTTGAGCTTACTTAGAACTTTTGAACTTTGATTTAAAAAAAAAGAATGAAAAAAGAATATTTAGTATTACATAGTTATAGTTTAGAATAGTAGTGGTTTAACTTTATTATTATATATATATATATACAGTATATATATATAGTATCCGTAATGTCTCATTTATTAGAGAAAGGATGTTACGTAATCTATCACGTGACTAGATATCACGTGATATAGTCTGTATATATTGATGTAAAGTGCTTAGTGATTTGGCATTAAACTACATACATGAGAACATACTACTTCCCGGGCGTTCTTTGTCAGCGCCCGCGAGCACTCGTCTTCTGGACGATCCTTTTATTAGTATTAAGGAAACCCAACCCCAACACAACAAAAGATCCTAACCCTAACCCCCCGCCTAACGGGTTTAGGGTTAGTAAACTAATTAGGCGGGGGTTAGGGTTCGAAAACCCGTTAGGCGGGGGGTTAGGGTTAGGATCTTTTGTTGTGTTGGGGTTGGGTTTCCTTAATACTAATAAAAGGATCGTCCAGAAGACGAGTGCTCGCGGGCGCTGACAAAGAACGCCCGGGATGTAGTAAGACCCATGTGTTGAAACTATAATTATGTTAATTTCAAATACGATCTTTATACAAAAAATCTTTATATAAAAATCTTTATATAAAAAATCTTTATATAAAAATCTTTATATAAAAAATCTTTATCTAATTTAAATAACAAAAGTCTATTGTGTGCAGAAGCATGACCAAGTGTGCTTTGGCTAGTATAAAGACACATGCACGTGACTGAATTCGTGCGCAAGATTGGATTATTGGTTTATGAATTATTAATGAGTTTTTGAACTGTTTCTAAAAAAGTTACGTCACAAATACGAATGTCCAAACACAGCCATATAGCCATTTATAGGTAATATTTGGCATTTCACTCGATCAAACTACATGTTGAAAGGATTTATGGTGAAGGAAAATTTCGAGTGTTGGAATACATACATTTTAAGACCAAACCGGGACCAGTTACGAAAAATGCAACTTCAAGGCCTTCCGGCTGGAATTAAACCCGCGACCCTGCGATGCTAGAGCCTAGTGCAGTGCTCTGACCACTGAGCCACGGAAGCCGTTGCCGAGAGCCTATATACGAGTTTTATACATATACGAGTTCTGTATATATGGTGGTGGTAATGCCGGGATAAGATTCTACATTTCACTCTATCAAACTACATTTAAAAAACTACATACTTTCTACTTCCAATTTATTTTATTTCATCACACGTCTTACTGTGATGAAGGGCTCCGCTCTAAACGTCAGTATTTCGTTGCTTAAAAATCTCGGAAGTTTACCACCTTCTCGCTTTGCTATATATCGAAAACACTGCACCTATACACATCTCTCCTCTCTCACAGAAAATTTTAAAGGTGTTTTTGTTCGACAATAATTTTATTTATTATAGGACTATGGTCATGTGGCTATGTCATCCACGTTCACACTGCGAACACGGTAATGGCCGGCACTAATGCACCTGTTTATATACGGGCTTATGTTGAAGGATATGGAAGGCGAAGCCACTTTATTAACACTACGGAGCTATTCTCTACTATGTCTTCGAACAATCTGTTTGAAAGAGGCAGGTAAGAAAAATTGCAACGCCATAAATAACGTTAGCTTCAAAAAGAAAGTTGAATAGTTAGATTGATGTCTGGCGAATGGATGAATGAGCGAATTTGGTGGAGAAATTGCACTGTATAAACTCATGTCAATTAATTCAATTTTTTATGATTTCTAAAAAGCGTGATTTTTTTAGTTACGATATATTCGAAATTATACCCAATGAAGTGCACGATTTCAGAAGCCACATATCCCGCCTGGAGGTAATGAGGGGAAGTACGTTTTGGGGAATTGGTGACTCCTGGCATCTTAAAAAGGTAAGTGCATATAATATATATATATATATATATATATATATATATATATATATAATAGGTAATATTTGGCATTTCACTCGATCAAACTACATGTTGAAAGGATTTATGGTGAAGGAAAATTTCGAGTGTTGGAATACATACATTTTAAGACCAAACCGGGACCAGTTGCGAAAAATGCAACTTCAAGGCCTTCCGGCTGGAATTGAACCCGCGACCCTGCGATGCTAGTGCAGTGCTCTGACCACTGAGTTACGGAAGCCGTTTCCGAGAACCTAATCACGAGTTCTGTATATATGGTGGTAATGCCGGGATAAGATTCTAGGTATATTATAGGTAATATTTGGCATTTCACTCGATCAAACTACATGTTGAAAGGATTTATGGTGAAGGAAAATTTCGAGTGTTGGAATACATACATTTTAAGACCAAACCGGGACCAGTTGCGAAAAATGCAACTTCAAGGCCTTCCGGCTGGAATTGAACCCGCGACCCTGCGATGCTAGTGCAGTGCTCTGACCACTGAGTTACGGAAGCCGTTGCCGAGAGCCTATAATCACGAGTTCTGTATATATGGTGGTAATGCCGGGATAAGATTCTAGGTATATTATAGGTAATATTTGGCATTTCACTCGATCAAACTACATGTTGAAAGGATTTATGGTGAAGGAAAATTTCGAGTGTTGGAATACATACATTTTAAGACCAAACCGGGACCAGTTGCGAAAAATGCAACTTCAAGGCCTTCCGGCTGAAATTGAACCCGCGACCCTGCGATGCTAGTGCAGTGCTCTGACCACTGAGTTACGGAAGCCGTTGCCGAGAGCCTATAATCACGAGTTCTGTATATATGGTGGTAATGCCGGGATAAGATTCTAGGTATATTATAGGTAATATTTGGCATTTCACTCGATCAAACTACATGTTGAAAGGATTTATGGTGAAGGAAAATTTCGAGTGTTGGAATACATACATTTTAAGACCAAACCGGGACCAGTTGCGAAAAATGCAACTTCAAGGCCTTCCGGCTGGAATTGAACCCGCGACCCTGCGATGCTAGTGCAGTGCTCTGACCACTGAGTTACGGAAGCCGTTGCCGAGAGCCTAATCACGAGTTCTGTATATATGGTGGTAATGCCGGGATAAGATTCTAGGTATATTATAGGTAATATTTGGCATTTCACTCGATCAAACTACATGTTGAAAGGATTTATGGTGAAGGAAAATTTCGAGTGTTGGAATACATACATTTTAAGACCAAACCGGGACCAGTTGCGAAAAATGCAACTTCAAGGCCTTCCGGCTGGAATTGAACCCGCGACCCTGCGATGCTAGTGCAGTGCTCTGACCACTGAGTTACGGAAGCCGTTGCCGAGAGCCTAATCACGAGTTCTGTATATATGGTGGTAATGCCGGGATAAGAGCACTGCACTAGCATCGCAGGGTCGCGGGTTCAATTCCAGCCGGAAGGCCTTGAAGTTGCATTTTTCGCAACTGGTCCCGGTTTGGTCTTAAAATGTATGTATTCCAACACTCGAAATTTTCCTTCACCATAAATCCTTTCAACATGTAGTTTGATCGAGTGAAATGCCAAATATTACCTATAATATACCTAGAATCTTATCCCGGCATTACCACCATATATACAGAACTCGTGATTAGGCTCTCGGCAACGGCTTCCGTAACTCAGTGGTCAGAGCACTGCACTAGCATCGCAGGGTCGCGGGTTCAATTCCAGCCGCGGAAGGCCTTGAAGTTGCATTTTTCGCAACTGGTCCCAGTTTGGTCTTAAAATGTATGTATTCCAACACTCGAAATTTTCCTTCACCATAAATCCTTTCAACATGTAGTTTGATCGAGTGAAATGCCAAATATTACCTATAATATACCTAGAATCTTATCCCGGCATTACCACCATATATACAGAACTCGTGATTAGGCTCTCGGCAACGGCTTCCGTAACTCAGTGGTCAGAGCACTGCACTAGCATCGCAGGGTCGCGGGTTCAATTCCAGCCGGAAGGCCTTGAAGTTGCATTTTTCGCAACTGGTCCCGGTTTGGTCTTAAAATGTATGTATTCCAACACTCGAAATTTTCCTTCACCATAAATCCTTTCAACATGTAGTTTGATCGAGTGAAATGCCAAATATTACCTATAATATACCTAGAATCTTATCCCGGCATTACCACCATATATACAGAACTCGTGATTAGGCTCTCGGCAACGGCTTCCGTAACTCAGTGGTCAGAGCACTGCACTAGCATCGCAGGGTCGCTGGTTCAATTCCAGCCGGAAGGCCTTGAAGTTGCATTTTTCGCAACTGGTCCCGGTTTGGTCTTAAAATGTATGTATTCCAACACTCGAAATTTTCCTTCACCATAAATCCTTTCTATATATATATATATATATATATATATATATATATATATATATATATATATATATATATATATATATATATATATATATATATATATATATTTGTCAGGAATCCTACTTCTCAAGCTTAAAAACATTTATAAAACATCAGGATATCTTGAAGCGCTAATATATACTCTACAATCTAATTAAAAATGCACCTATTTTACAAAAAATCCCTAATATTAAATCCCCGAGGTATAAATGAATCTAACTTGTATGCCCAGAATCCCTCATTTGTTTTGTCAATTATTTTAATTTTAACATCTTCCAAGCCATTATGTCCACTTTCAAAAAAATGTGCATACAAATGCTCACCTGCTATTCCCCTACAACCCTTACCGAACCTATTCAAACTACTCTTATGGTCATTAAATATTTTCCTAAATGATGTAATCGTGCTTCCCACATAAATCTTAGCACATTTCTTACATATTATAAGATAAATAACTCCAACTTAATCGCAATCAAACGCGTAATTGATGAAGTATGTATTACCCGCCCCTGCAAAGTTACACCTTCATCAACATATTTACAAATTTGACAGCGAGGCTTACCGCATTTTTTCATACCTTTATCCCTTAAATCTGAATCTTCAGCTTTCAATTTTGCTCTAACCAAAACATCCTTAAAATTTTTTGGCCTCCCATATGCAATCATAGGCTTATCCCCAAAAATGTCCTTCATGTCATCCGAAGCATGTAAAATAGGCCAGATAGAATCAATAATATTCCTTACCCCTGACAACGCTGGATGAAAATTCATAACTAGAGGCATCCGATTAACTTTGGATTTATTGTTACCTCTATCCTGACAAAGAAGACTATCTCTATTTTGTCTTTTGCTTTAATAAACTGAGATTCAACTACCCGGCCTGCGTTTAAAAATGTCCCTTCATTTCCTTCAATCGTTCTTCAAAAACTTCGTCTGAGTCACAAATCCGCCTGAGCCTTAATGCTTGCCATAACGTATGCCTTTCTTGACATGTATATATGTAAATGCGTATTTGTAAATGCGTACTTATATGTAAATGCGCCACGGACGGCAGCACTTTACGACTAATAAACCTTGCTAAAGGTTTTATTAAACCTGAATGGTCAAGATACCGAGGAAATAGAGCAGGTCGTGCAGTTCGAGAGCGAAATCTACAATGTCGAGTTCAAATTGAAGTTATTCAACGCCGTGCATTCGACCAAAACATCACTTCACAAAGACATAAACGATGCCATAACCCGGCCAACTGCGTAAAAATCAACGTAGAACCACCAACAAAAAGGAATGGCTCTCCATCTGCCTTCGTACCGTCGTTATATTTGTCAAATGTTATGTCTCTCGCCCCGAAGATTGATGAAATTCGCCATTTAGCAAGCTATGTCAAGGTGGACCTGATTTGCATAACATGCAGAGACTTGGCTTAAAAGTCATATTCACGACAATATCATCGCTATTGAGGGCTATAATTTAGTGCGAAGAGACAAGGTCGATATCGAACACGGTGGCATTTGCACGTATGTTAAAAGTAACATCAATTTCACCACTTTAGGAGATCTACAAAACCAAAATTATGAAGTCCTCTGGATAAAGCTACGACCCGTGCGACTCCCACAGTTCCACTGTTTTAGGAACTGTCTACCATCCGCCAAGTGCCAATGGCAATGATCAGGATTTACTACAATATCTTCATATATGCCTTTCGTCGATTGAATCTCGGTTTTTTAATTGTGGAGTCCTGTTAGTTGGTGATTTTAACCGGCTAAATACCTCTCGTTTGAGAAACAACTACAACTTGAAGCAAATTGTGAATTTTCAAACTCGTGGCTCCAGAACCCTGGACTTAGTGCTGACCAACTTGAAGACCTTCTATAAAGATCCCACTCAACGACCCCCTCACGGCTTATTAGATCACATGTCTGTGGAAGTACAACCCAGGGACAGATCTCAACTTCCAGAACAGCGCCGTACTATTAAATCAAGAGGTCTGAGACCAAGTAATCGTCTTGCGATACGTGCATATCTCGAGGAAGTTGATGTTAACGCACTTATTGATGCATTTAACACCTGCGCCGAAAACGTTTCAGTCTTTGAAAAAATTGTTCAAGTGGGGATGGAGTTTGTATTGCCCTTACGATCTAAAATCATATACCCCGGTGAACCACCTTGGATTAATCCAACTTTGAAAGACCTCATTAGACGCCGCCAAAGGGCTCTCACGCAAGGAAACTTGCTAGTGTTTCGTCTTCTCAGGAACCGCGTGAACCGCGAACGCAAGGCTTGTAGAGCGAAATACTACGACACCAAAGTAGCTCAATTGAAAGATTCTAAACCATCATCTTGGTGGAGTGAAGTAAAGAAACTCAGCGGCCTATCTTCTGCGTCATCCAGTAAAATTGACCTCGCAAATCTCCTTCAACACCTTGATGGAATTCCTGATGGAGCGGATTTAGCCCAAACAATAAAAGAGGCTTTTTTATCACCAATGAGTATATCTTTGAACCCCTGCCAAACGACTACGAACCTCAGCAAGACGATCCATCTGCTGTACCATACGCAGTCTCAGCTGACAGCGTCTTTATGAAGCTCTCCTTTCTCAATCCAAAGAAGGCCACCGGTCCAGATGGCATACCAGCTTGGCTGATTAAAGAGAATGTAGATCTATTGGTGGGCCCTATGACAGATATCATCAACTGTTCCTTTAGTGAAGGACGTCTCCCTCCATCATGGAAAACAGCTGACATAGTACCTATTCCTAAACAGAAGCAGATCCAAGATGTTAATAAAGACTTACGTCCAATATCATTGACACCAGTGCTATCCAAAGTAGCTGAGGAGTTTGTTGTGGAGGACCATATGCGACCAGCTGTTATGGAAAAGATCAGTGAAAGTCAATTCGGTTGTATTCCTAAATCTTCTACTACGCAAGCTTTACTCAGCATGGTGCACTCATGGACCAAACACACTGACGGAACTGGTTCTACAGTAAGGGTCGTATTGTTTGACTATAAGAAAGCGTTTGATTTGATAGATCATCGAATCCTTGCCACCAAACTGACGGCCCTCGACTTACCGTACTCCATCTCGTGCTGGATTTTAGACTTTCTTAAAAATCGCAAGCAAAGAGTTAAACTCGGTCAGGACTGTAAATCCGAATGGGGAGACATACCAGCAGGGTCCCTCAAGGGACTAAACTGGGACCATGGCTGTTCATCTTAATGATTGACGATATTGATGTTACAAACACAGAGTTATGGAAATATGTGGATGACACGACAATTGCAGAGCCAGTCGCAAAGAATCAGGCAAGTAGGATTCAAGACGCTGTCAACGAACTCGTAACCAAATCGAGCGAGAACAAGCTCCAATTAAATGAAAGTAAATGTAAAGAAATGCGAATCTCGTTTGCTAAGACCGCTGCAGATCTCAATCCAATTATTATCAATGAGAAAGCTATTGAGGAAGTATCAAGTGTCAAGTTACTCGGATTGAACATTTCGAACGACCTGAAATGGAACTGTCACGTATCTGAAATATCACGAAAGGTATCTACAAGACTCTACTTCCTCAAACAACTGAAGAGAGCGGGTGTTGCAACGAAGGAACTTGTAACCTTTTATACCATATGCATCCGTCCCATCATGGAATACGCCTGCCCATGAGTCTATCATAATTCATTGCCCATGCACTACCTGTCAGATGAACTTGAATCTTTACAGAAGCGTGCCATGAGCATTATCCACCCATTTGTTCACTATTATAATGCATTAGAACTTGCAAATTTAGAAACAGCGTATAATCGTAGACAATCACAGACAACTAAAGTTTTCCAGGAAATTAGTAAAAACCCAGAACATAAATTACATAAATTTTTACCGAAGTTAAATAAATGTAATTTCAAGCTTAGAAATACACGTAAATATCATGTCTCTGTTTGTAAAACAAATAGACTTCAGAAAAGCTTTTTTTATAGTAATTGTACATAATTTTTGTCTTAGTTATATTCATTAGTTCAGTATACTATTAGTTTTTGATACATATTGCATGTCATTGTAAATTCTTAATCTAATTCAGCTCAGTTTTGGCTGTAAATTTTTAGAATTATTAAACTATCTATCTATCTATCTATTGAT